>JAMPIV010000299.1:600000-982500 GCA_024509875.1 Oreohelix idahoensis | reverse complement strand
CGAAGCCAAAAAAAAAAAAAAGCAAAAAAAAAAAAAAAAGCAAAAAAAAAACCAAAACCCGGAAAAAAAAAGGAAAGAAACAAAAAAAAAAAAAAAAAAAAAAAAGATTAAGAGGAATATAAAAAAAAAAAAAGGAAAAAAAAAAAAAAAAAAAAAAAACAGATAAAAAAAATTAAAAAAAAAAAGAAAAAAAAAAAAAAAAAAGAAAATGAAAAATTCTTGCTAAAAATAAAAAAAAATAAATATCTGAAAAAATTTAAAAAAAAATCATGAGTATGGTAGATTAGAGTGTCGTAGAATGCAGTCAATTGCAGTCAATTGATTCAAGATCAAATCTACCAGATTCATTATCTGTATCCAAACGTGAGTGACAGCTCACGAGTGAAGCCATCTTGGAACCAAACCTGTAGTGACTTTCAAGAAGAGAAAAGGGGATGCCCGTATTATCGCTTGTTTAGTCCAGAGATCACTGCTACACATGAGAACCCTTTATCAGCGGTTCAATATTATTATATGAAAAAAATATGTGCTGAACATTATGTGGGAGAATCGTCGCTAAACGAGATTAGGTTTAGAAGCCATCTGAAATATTGTTTATAAGCTGACGTGCTCAGTCAGTGAAGTCAGATGATATATATGTATGGGCGATACTGAGTGCTTGGCTTCTGACAGTCCATTATACAATTATTCTACATGAGTGCCCATGTAACATTGCAAGACCGTTTATCCACTGTACTATGATGTATTATGGCAACCTG
Organism: Oreohelix idahoensis; assembly: GCA_024509875.1. NCBI lineage: Eukaryota > Metazoa > Mollusca > Gastropoda > Stylommatophora > Oreohelicidae > Oreohelix > Oreohelix idahoensis. Next base: position 981,742 of record JAMPIV010000299.1, on the reverse strand, counting down.
TGATTTGTCACTATCTGTGCTGTCGAGTGTGTACGTCCAATTAAACTTTAGAAAAGGTACACAGTCGTTGGTGTCGATGACTTCCAGTCATACATGAGTGTGAGAAAAGAACATTTGTCAACAACACGAACCCTTATCATCATTCGCACATTGTACACTCAATCCATGTCTACACACCACTGCGTAGGTCAAGTTGACATTCCATACACTACAGTGGAGCAAACAACACCATAGAGATCTTATCAACTGATGATGATGATGATGTCTGCTTCCATCCACTTATATCTATCTTTTGGTGGATATCATTAACGGGAATAAAAATATTCAACTTTATCAACCTTTATCAACTGGTGGACCAGCTTTCTGGGTTTGACCTCGCAGAAGTTCAGAAGTCAACAGATTACCGATACCAGACCGTTTCCTGTGGCTGATACGACACACTTGCAGTATTGGTTTGCTCTTTGTCAACACTTCGTCACGTGACCTGTCAGGTGAATGCAGTATGTAGGTCAGCGTTGTTGACATTTTTTACATTAGACATTACAGAGTTTCACAGAACAGTTGGATCAATTCTTGTCAATGTTAACAGGAAGACAGTATTTGTGAACTAAGAAGTCCTATTTTCATCGATGGATCTTCTTGTTTTCCATATATGAACTTTAATATTTAAGGCCAGAATGTTTAATTGAATAAAGTGGCAGTTTGTTTATTTTCATAAAAATAACTTTGCCATTACTGTAAAACTGAGCCTATTTTGCAACACATACTATCATACACATAATTTATATATATTTATGTTTACATGTTATTTGTTTGTATAGTATGTTAGTTTCTATGTCAGCGGGTTGTGTTTAAGGTTGGGCGGCGTCCTCACAACAGAATATCCCACGTCATAGAGGGTCCGTTGTGGGCGTTTTCTATAGGTGCAATTTTCTTGATTGAAAATTTGCTGCGACAACTGTTGCTTTTGTGTTAGCTGTGGAGACTGTAATTATTGTTATTTTTGTAATATTTCTTTGTTCTTTAGTTTTGTTTTGATTTGTTTGTAATTTGTTGGTCTAACCTTTTCTATCTTTCAGTTTTATTCACAATTTATATTCATATATTGTGACGTCATTTGTGTTGTTATTCTTTGCAGATTCAGTGATTATTTTCATTGATTTCCCTATTTGATTTATTTTGATTTCTGCAAACGTTCTTGTATTGTCAGTCCTATTTGTACTTTATGTATTCTGTTGGTTGACATATGTTTTATATAGGTATATTTCATAAGACACAATTGCCTGTGCACTGCACTTGGATTATGGTATAAACCAGTACCTGATTATTATTACTATTATACAAGACCTTATTAAAGGCTTGTGACCCACAGATATTGGGATAGTATACTGATTAATCAAGTCATTGAGAACTTGTGGTATTATTATTGATTCAGGTGATTAGTATTATTGTTAGACATCATGTCTACATTAGAATACTTCATTACACAAGGGAAAGCCCTTGATAAGACTGGTCAACAATTAGAACAATGGGCAGTTGCTCAATATGACAAAGCATTAGCTGCAGAAGAGAGAAGAGCTATGGCAGAAGAGAAAAGATTAGCTGCAGAAGAAAGAAAAGCTATGGCGGAAGAGAAAAGATTAGAAAGAGAAGCTGAGGCTGCTGCTGAACAAAAGAAATTGCAGATGCAGGTGGAGGAAAGGAGAAGATTTGAAGCTGAACAAAAAAAATTAGAAAGAGAAGCTGCGGCTGAACAAAAAAGATTAGACAGTGAAGCTGAACAAAAAAGATTAGACAGGGAAGCTGAACAAAAAAGATTAGACAGGGAAGCTGAACAAAAAAAGATTAGACAGGGAGGCTGAACAAAAAAGATTAGATGCTGAAGAGAAAAAAGCAATAAGAGAACATGAATTTGAGTTGGAGAAATTGAGATTGACAAGTATGAGTAATGTTAATCAGGCATCTAGTGGTAATGGTAAACCTTCTACTTACAAGGTTAAGGTTCCACCGTTCAATCAGTCCAGTGACGATATTACATTCTGGCTGGATAGATTTGAACGTTCTTGTCGTACACATAATGTGGATAAATCACAATACGCTAATCAATTATCAGAAAACTTGAAAGGTGAATCTTTGACTAGATTATGCCTTGTAGGAGAAGCAGATAAGGATAATTATGATGTCATTAGGGCGGCTTTGATAAAAAAATATCAGCTAAGTGAGGAAGGCTATCGCCTTTTATTTAAAACGATGGTACCTGAGACGGGTGTAGAATTCTCAGAATTCACTGCAAAGGCACGTCTCACAGTTGATCGTTGGATTGAGCTTTCCAAAACAGAAAAAAAACGTATGAAGGACTTATGGATTTGTTGCTCAGAGATAAGATTATGTCATGTGTGAACAAACCTTTCCTTGAATTTATACATGAGCGTAAACCCAAATCTCTAAAAGAAATGGAAGAATATTGTTCCCAATATGTCACTGCACACCCCGACGTGACTTTTGGCAACACTAAGATTAAGGAGAGTATGCCAGTTGCTTCAGCAACACCATACAATCCCAATTATTCACACAGATTTCAGGGACCTCAAAACAGATTTGATAAAAAAGGTAACCATAATAGTTATCAAAACCAAGGTAACCAATCATTTCAGGGTTCTTCTTCAAAGAACTGGAGACGACCTGATAGCTCTCGACACAGGGGTGGTCATAATTATAGGAATTTCCGTAGAGGAAGTAATTATAGAAACTATCAGGGTTATCCGTCTTGGAGTCAACAAGATCATAATTACAGAGATACTCATTATAATGAATATGATAATGGTAACCAAGGGAACTATGACTCAAACCCAAATAGGGGTTACAATAGAGGTAACAATAACTACAGAGGTGATAATAACCGAGGTAGATCTCAAAACAAAAGACATAAACCACATTTTCAGGCAAACTCTGTACAACAAGAGTCCCATGAAGCCTATAAACAGAGTAAAGATAATAATGATGCTAGTAATATGGCATGTGCCGCTTTTGATTTTGGGAGAGCATCTCAGTGCCCCCAATGCAAAACGTTATTTGAGCCAACCACAGTGTCTACTTTAAGCTGTGGCCATCCTCTTCCTGCTCTTCCAGCATCAGTCGCGCATGATGGAAGAGGTTCTCTTGTCTTACATAAGGGTTTAGTGAATAACAATCCAGTCTCTGTGCTATTTGATTCTGGATGCACCACAATTGGTGTTAGGCAGTCACTCGTAGATCCTTCCCGTGCCACTGGACAAGTAGTCAAATGTGTAACATTTGGCGGCACATTAGAGAAATACTCTACTGCTATCATTAGGATTGCTACTCCTTTCTTTACAGGAGATGTACACGCATGTCTTCTTCCGAATCCGATCGCTGACCTCATCATCGGTCGCATTCATGGAGTCAAGGAATGCACTCCGCAACAAATTTCCACGTGGGAAAGGCAAAACATGCAGATTGCTAACGCTGTAGTCACTAGAGCTCAGGCTCTTAATATGCCTCAAACTTCATCTATTGAAGATAATGAAGTGCATAACCAAGATAATCCCTTGGTAATTTCTCGTGACTCGTTTATAAAACAGCAAGAAGATGATCCCACTCTGAAGAAATTCTTCATTCTTGCAACTAAAGGTGATCCGAATAAGGACACAAGTCGTAAATCGTGGATTACAAAGAAGAATGGCGTACTTGTACGTATGGTTCAAGACTCCATTACGTCAAGTCATTCTCAAATCCTGGTTCCCAAGAATTTGAGAGTTAAAATTTTGCAGCACGCTCACGACTCTCAGTGTGCTGGACACATGGGTTTTTCCCGTACTAAGTCAAGAGTCCTTGCGGCTTTCTTTTGGCCATTGGTAAACAAGGACATACGTATTTATTGTCGATCTTGTAAAGTATGTCAGGAAGTTAAATCCAAAGGTCCACGGCATGCTGCACCCATTCAGGCGGCGGACATTCCTATTCGGCCGTTTCAAAAAATGGCCATAGACATTATTGGTCCATTTAAGATCAAGTCTGCCAGAGGACATCAGTTTATATTGACGTGTGTTGATATGTGCACACGTTGGCCAGAGGCTATTCCTCTGAAGAGCATTACTACTGCTGATATTGCAGATGCTCTTTGGCTTATATTTTCTCGTCTGGGGTTCCCCGGAGAGATATTGTCAGACCATGGCACCCAACTAATATCAGATACCATGTCTCAAGTAATGTCTACTCTGCAGATAGATAGATCTTTAAGTAGTATCTACCATCCAATGTCTAATGGTATGGTCGAACGCCTTAATAGAACACTTAAAAACTTACTGGGGAAGATAACTGAGGATCATCCTCAAGACTGGGACAGAGTTTTACCTGCGGCCCTCTTCGCTTACAGAGAGGTACCCAATGAACATACGGGATTTTCTCCCTTTGAACTCGTCTTTGGCGCGCGTCCGCGTGGCCCTATGTCGTTGCTTCACGATCTCATAACATCTGACAATATTGACGATGACACAAAGTCATCCTACGAATATGTCATCGCGTTGAGAAAAAAAATTATCGAAGCATGCAAATTAGCAACTTCTTCTTCTGAATTTGCGAAACAGAAGGCAAGGCAATTTGCCAATAAGAAGAGATGCTTACGACAACTTTGTCCTGGTGACAAAGCATTTGTATTACTACCTTGTAGGGAAAACAGATTACTTATTTCTTGGAAAGGTCCGTACGATATAATATCGAAAATTTCCGATGTCGACTATATTGTCGATATTGATGGGAAGCATAAAACCTTCCACATCAATATGCTTACTGAATTCCATGAACGTCCGGATTATTTGCAACCCATTTTCCAAGCAACGGACAATTCTCCAGTACAACATGGTCATTACTCATCACTGTCCGTGATACAGGATGAGGAAACAAGTTTTTCAGATGTAAATCTTCCTCTTCCAATGATCCCACTTCATTCCAGTGAATCATGGAAGAACGTTACTGTCTCTCCTGATTTGTCTCTAGGAGAACAGCGACAAGTTTCAACTATGTTGCAAACATTTCAGGATGTACTCACTGACATCCCTGGACAAACGAATGTCATTCAACATGACATTGTTCTAACTGACCATACTCCTATTAGGGTTAGACCTTATCCTATACCTGATAAAGTTGATATTTAGTTGGATATAATATATGTTGATAAAGTACACCAGAACACTCCTAGGCGGGAAGACAGGCGTCTATCATCATCAGTTGACAAGATCCCTATGGTGTTGCCTGCCCCACTGTAGTGTATGGAATGTCAACTTGACCTACGCAGTGTTGTGTAGACATGGATGGAGTGTATAATGTGCGAATGATGATAAGGGTTCGTGTTGTTGACAAATGTTCTCTTCTCACACTCATGTATGACCGGAAGTCATCGACACCAACGACTGTGTACCTTTTCTAAAGTTTAATTGGACGTACACACTCGACAGCACAGATAGTGACAAATCACAGGTTGCCATAATACATCATAGTACAGTGGACAAATGGTCTTGCAATGTTACATGGGCACTCATGTAGAATAATGGTATAATGGACTGTCAATAGCCAAGCACTCAGTATCGCCCATACATATATCATCTGACGTCACTGACTGAGCACGTCAGCTTGTAAACAATATTTCAGATGACTTCTAAACCTAATCTCGTTTAGCAACGATTCTTCAACATAATGTTCAGCACATATTTTTCCATATAATAATATTGAACCGCTAACAATGGGTTCTCATGTGTAGCAGTGATCTCTGGACTGATCAAGCGATAATACGGGCATCCCTTTTCTCTTCTTGAAAGTCCTACATGTTTTGGTTCCAAGATGGCTCCACTCGTGAACTGTCACTCACGTTTGAATACAGATAATGAATCTGTTCTAAAGTTAGTCATTCATACAACATTTCGTTGCTCTGTAGATTTGGTCATGAACAATAGACTGCATTCTACAGAATATAGTGCTGCTAGGAATCGAAGTCGTTTTTCATCGAGTCAAATATATTCTCTTAAACATTCAAATCGTAATTATCGACAATGGTGGCTTCGATCGAGAGTTCATAAGAGTATCTTTGATTACCTTGGTAGAGGGAATATGAAACTGCCATTCCTTGGCAAGATGAATAAACACTGGGGTAAAGCATACACGATAGGTCTAGACGACTATCACTTTCCCCAAAACCACTGAGATCACTTTTTCAAGGCATCAAGCCGACATAGCAAAACACACACAGTCCCTATCAGGACGAAGCCAAATCACCCCACTCAAGCGACACATCCGCCGAATAGCCTTTGACCTCTCTAGAGACAACAGAACATATAGTTCGACTTAGATATGTAAAGATATACAGATATAAGACAGACTTGTCCTACTCAGACAAACAATACACATAAATTCAGGCCATAGATATTCTGAAGCAAGAACAATCTATTATTACCCAAACAACGAATAAATCGCAGTAAAATGTATTTATCCGCGGAGTTCAAGGGAAGTAACTCAATAATGACTTTCCCTTAAGCACTAAAAAATTACCTATGTATAATATTGTAAGATATCAAAGACTGCACGTAACAGTCTTACCACACCTCCCGGGAAAAAAAAAAATGGAACATTTTTTTTTTTTTTGAAATACATCTAGGAGCAACGTACAATAGGCTCACAACGCATGAATAATGCGCAGATGAAAATATCAGGAATACCTATAACGCCTAATATGAGGCTAAGTCGACTTATGGAGCGACTGGTGAGAATGTGTCTCATAAACTGAGAGAAATTATTTCTCTACAAGTATATTTTTCCAGGAAGGTGTCATCAAAGTATAATACAATTCTGGCAATTACACAATGCCTAAAAAATTCATATCATCACTACGTATTAGATATCTTAAATTTATGATTTATGAAGTAAAAATCATCAAAGCACAGCGGTGAATAAACATACATGAACCGCTATGTAGTGATACAATCATTATATTATTAAATTACAAATGTGTATCTATCATGATATAGAAAAGGAACTACTATAGAACTAGACATATCAAGAAGTCTAAGCCCTAATAGTTATGTGGAATCATGTGGGCATCTTGACAGAATGTCTGCCATCACATTATCTGATCCCCGAATAGCTCGCACAGAGAAATGAAAAGGTTGAAGAGCAATTGCATATCGAGTAGACCTCGAGCTCTTCAAATTCTTACTCTGTATAGCAGTAAGAGCTTTTTGGTCTGTTTCTACTATGAAATGTGCGCCTAGAAGGAATCTCTGTAGTTTGAGGATCGACCAAACCATAGCTAATAGCTCACGGTCTAAAACCGAATAATTCCTTTCTGCCGCATTAAGTTTTCTGGAAATATACATTACAGGATGCAGAGTTCCAGAGTACTCTTGCATTAGTGCCGCTCCAATCCCAGTGGATGAAGCGTCACTACGAAGAACGAATGTCTTATCTTTAGTGGGTAGCACTAAAATAGGTGGTGTTGAAAACAGTGTTTTAATCTTATCCAGAGAGCATTGGCATTCCTGAGACCAGTGGACCACATTAGGCGAACCTTTCTTTAGAAGTGTTGAGAGAGGTGCCATGATAGAGGATAGATTCTGAATGAATCTGCCATAAAATTGAATAAGACCTAACAGACTTCTCACCTGTTTTTTAGTCTTAGGGATTGAGATGTTAAGTATCTTACTAGTATTATGGTCCTCTGTCTTTAGGAAACCATGACCAACTCGGTGGCCTAGGAAAGAAATTTCGCTAAAACCAATATAGGCTTTAGAGGGTTTCGCTGTCAGGTTGTGCTCACGCAAAGTAGACAGCAATTCATCTAACCCTGAATAGTGATCTTCCCAAGTATCGCTGAAAAGACAGATGTCGTCTAGATATGCAATGACATCTGACCGATAAGATAGGATTCGGCGCATCATGCGTACGAACGTAGCTGGTGCGTTCATAAGACCGAAAGGCATAAAATTCCATTGGAACAAACCTCTAGGTGTTGAAAAAGCCGTGAGAGGTTTGGCGCGTTCAGATAAAGGAACTTGCCAATATCCCTTAGACAAATCAAGTTTAGTGAAAAAATGAGATTTGGAGAGTCGAGTAAGTAGCTCTTCCAGTAAAGGCATAGGTTCGGCATCGAACTTCGTTACTTGATTCAATTTTCGATAGTCAACGCAAAGACGTATGTTATTGTCTTTTTTACGCACAATAACCATCGGCGAAGAATACGCAGAGGTGGATGGTTCGATTATTTTCAAATCTATCATCACATCCAACTCTTTCTCGACCTGTGCTTGGAAATGTATAGGTATAGGATAAGGTCTAACCCTAATAGGAGTATGGTCAGTTAGCACAATGTCATGTTGAATGACATTAGTTTGTCCAGGGATGTCAGTGAGTACATCCTGAAATGTTTGCAACATAGTTGAAACTTGTCGCTGTTCTCCTAGAGACAAATCAGGAGAGACAGTAACGTTCTTCCATGATTCACTGGAATGAAGTGGGATCATTGGAAGAGGAAGATTTACATCTGAAAAACTTGTTTCCTCATCCTGTATCACGGACAGTGATGAGTAATGACCATGTGGTACTGGAGAATTGTCCGTTGCTTGGAAAATGGGTTGCAAATAATCCGGACGTTCATGGAATTCAGTAAGCATATTGATGTGGAAGGTTTTATGCTTCCCATCAATATCGACAATAAAGTCGACATCGGAAATTTTCGATATTATATCGTACGGACCTTTCCAAGAAATAAGTAATCTGTTTTCCCTACAAGGTAGTAATACAAATGCTTTGTCACCAGGACAAAGTTGTCGTAAGCATCTCTTCTTATTGGCAAATTGCCTTGCCTTCTGTTTCGCAAATTCAGAAGAAGAAGTTGCTAATTTGCATGCTTCGATAATCTTTTGTCTCAACGCGATGACATATTCGTAGGATGACTTTGTGTCATCGTCAATATTGTCAGATGTTATGAGATCGTGAAGCAACGACATAGGGCCACGCGGACGCGCGCCAAAGACGAGTTCAAAGGGAGAAAATCCCGTATGTTCATTGGGTACCTCTCTGTAAGCGAAGAGGGCCGCAGGTAAAACTCTGTCCCAGTCTTGAGGATGATCCTCAGTTATCTTCCCCAGTAAGTTTTTAAGTGTTCTATTAAGGCGTTCGACCATACCATTAGACATTGGATGGTAGATACTACTTAAAGATCTATCTATCTGCAGGGTAGACATTACTTGAGACATGGTATCTGATATTAGTTGGGTGCCATGGTCTGACAATATCTCTCCGGGGAACCCCAGACGAGAAAATATAAGCCAAAGAGCATCTGCAATATCAGCAGTAGTAATGCTCTTCAGAGGAATAGCCTCTGGCCAACGTGTGCACATATCAACACACGTCAAGATAAACTGATGTCCTCTGGCAGACTTGATCTTAAATGGACCAATAATGTCTATGGCCATTTTTTGAAACGGCCGAATAGGAATGTCCGCCGCCTGAATGGGTGCAGCATGCCGTGGACCTTTGGATTTAACTTCCTGACATACTTTACAAGATCGACAATAAATCCGTATGTCCTTGTTTACCAATGGCCAAAAGAAAGCCGCAAGGACTCTTGACTTAGTACGGGAAAAACCCATGTGTCCAGCACACTGAGAGTCGTGAGCGTGCTGCAAAATTTTAACTCTCAAATTCTTGGGAACCAGGATTTGAGAATGACTTGACGTAATGGAGTCTTGAACCATACGTACAAGTACGCCATTCTTCTTTGTAATCCACGATTTACGACTTGTGTCCTTATTCGGATCACCTTTAGTTGCAAGAATGAAGAATTTCTTCAGAGTGGGATCATCTTCTTGCTGTTTTATAAACGAGTCACGAGAAATTACCAAGGGATTATCTTGGTTATGCACTTCATTATCTTCAGTAGATGAAGTTTGAGGCACATTAAGAGCCTGAGCTCTAGTGACTACAGCGTTAGCAATCTGCATGTTTTGCCTTTCCCACGTGGAAATTTGTTGCGGAGTGCATTCCTTGACTCCATGAATGCGACCGATGATGAGGTCAGCGATCGGATTCGGAAGAAGACATGCGTGTACATCTCCTGTAAAGAAAGGAGTAGCAATCCTAATGATAGCGGTAGAGTATTTCTCTAATGTGCCGCCAAATGTTACACATTTGACTACTTGTCCAGTGGCACGGGAAGGATCTACGAGTGACTGCCTAACACCAATTGTGGTGCATCCAGAATCAAATAGCACAGAGACTGGATTGTTATTCACTAAACCCTTATGTAAGACAAGAGACCCTCTTCCATCATGCGCGACTGATGCTGGAAGAGCAGGAAGAGGATGGCCACAGCTTAAAGTAGTCACTGTGGTTGGCTCAAATAACGTTTTGCATTGGGGGCACTGAGATGCTCTCCCAAAATCAAAAGCGGCACATGCCATATTACTAGCATCATTATTATCTTTACTCTGTTTATAGGCTTCATGGGACTCTTGTTGTGCAGAGTTTGCCTGAAAATGTGGTTTATGTCTTTTGTATTGAGATCTACCTCGGTTATTATCACCTCTGTAGTTATTGTTACCTCTATTGTAACCCCTATTTGGGTTTGAGTCATAGTACCCTTGGTTACCATTATCATATTCATTATAATGAGTATCTCTGTAATTATGATCTTGTTGACTCCAAGACGGATAACCCTGATAGTTTCTATAATTACTTCCTCTACGGAAATTCCTATAATTATGACCACCCCTGTGTCGAGAGCTATCAGGTCGTCTCCAGTTCTTTGAAGAAGAACCCTGAAATGATTGGTTACCTTGGTTTTGATAACTATTATGGTTACCTTTTTTTCAAATCTGTTTTGAGGTCCCTGAAATCTGTGTGAATAATTGGGATTGTATGGTGTTGCTGAAGCAACTGGCATACTCTCCTTAATCTTAGTGTTGCCAAAAGTCACGTCGGGGTGTGCAGTGACATATTGGGAACAATATTCTTCCATTTCTTTTAGAGATTTAGGTTTACGCTCATGTATAAATTCAAGGAAAGGTTTGTTCACACATGACATAATCTTATCTCTGAGCAACAAATCCATAAGTCCTTCATACGTTTTTTCCGTTTTGGAAAGCTCAATCCAACGATCAACTGTGAGACGTGCCTTTGCAGTGAATTCTGAGAATTCTACCCCCGTCTCAGGTACCATCGTCTTAAATAAAAGGCGATAGCCTTCCTCACTTAGCTGATATTTTTTTTATCAAAGCCGCCCTAATGACATCATAATTATCCTTATCTGCTTCTCCTACAAGGCATAATCTAGTCAAAGATTCACCTTTCAAGTTTTCTGATAATTGATTAGCGTATTGTGATTTATCCACATTATGTGTACGACAAGAACGTTCAAATCTATCCAGCCAGAATGTAATATCGTCACTGGACTGATTGAACGGTGGAACCTTAACCTTGTAAGTAGAAGGTTTACCATTACCACTAGATGCCTGATTAACATTACTCATACTTGTCAATCTCAATTTCTCCAACTCAAATTCATGTTCTCTTATTGCTTTTTTCTCTTCAGCATCTAATCTTTTTTGTTCAGCCTCCCTGTCTAATCTTTTTTGTTCAGCCGCAGCTTCTCTTTCCAATTTTTTTTGTTCAGCTTCACTGTCTAATCTTTTTTGTTCAGCCGCAGCTTCTCTTTCCAATTTTTTTTTGTTCAGCTTCCCTGTCTAATCTTTTTTGTTCAGCTTCACTGTCTAATCTTTTTTGTTCAGCTTCACTGTCTAATCTTTTTTGTTCAGCCGCAGCTTCTCTTTCCAATTTTTTTTGTTCAGCTTCAAATCTCCTTTCCTCTACCTGCATCTGCAATTTCTTTTGTTCAGCAGCAGCCTCAGCTTCTTTTTCTAATCTTTTCTCTTCCGCCATAGCTTTTCTTTCTTCTGCAGCTAATCTTTTCTCTTCTGCAGCTAATGCTTTGTCATATTGAGCAACTGCCCATTGTTCTAATTGTTGACCAGTCTTATCAAGAGCTTTCCCTTGAGTAATGAAATAATCTAGAGTAGACATGATGCCTAACAATAATACTAATCACCTGAATCAATAATAATACCCCAAGTTCTCAATGACCTGATTAATCAGTATACTATCCCAATATCTGTGGGTCACAAGCCTTTAATAAGGTCTTGTATAATAGTAATAATAATCAGGTACTGGTCTATACCATAATCCAAGTGCAGTGCACAGGCAATTGTGTCTTATGAAATATACCCATATAAAACATATGTCAACCAACAGAATACATAAAGTACAAATAGGACTGACAATACAAGAACGTTTGCAGAAATCAAAATAAATCAAATAGGGAAATCAATGAAGATAATCACTGAATCTGCAAAGAATAACAACACAAATGACGTCACAATATATGAATATAAATTATGAATAGAACTGAAAGATAGAAAAGGTTAGACCAACAAATTACAAACAAATCAAAACAAAACTAAAGAACAAAGAAATATTACAAAAATAACAATAATTACAGACTTCACAGCTAACACAAAAGCAACAGTTGTCGCAGCAAATTTTCAATCAAGAAAATTGCACCTATAGAAAACGCCCACAACGGACCCTCTATGACGTGGGATACTCTGTTGTGAGGACGCCGCCCAACCTTAAACACAACCCGCTGACATAGAAACTAACATACTATACAAACAAATAACATGTAAACATAAATATATATATAAATTATGTGTATGATAGTATGTGTTGCAAAATAGGCTCAGTCTTACAGTAATGGCAAAGTTATTTTTCATGAAAACAAACAAACTGCCACTTTATTCAATTAAACATTCTGGCCTTAAATATTAAAGTTCATATATGGCAAACAAGAAGATCCATCGATGAAACCAGGACTTCTTAGTTCACAAATACTGTCTTTCTGTTAACACTGACAAGAATTGATCCAACTGTTCTGTGAAACTCTATAATGTCTAATGTAAAAAATGTCAACAACGCTGACCTACATACTGCATTCACTTGACAGGTCACGTGACGAAGCGTTGACAAAGAGCAAACCAATACTGCAAGTGTGTCGTATCAGCCACAGGAAACGGTCTGGTATCGGTAATCTGTTGACTTCTGAATTTCTGCGAGGTCAAACCCAGAAAGCTGGTCCACCAGTTGATAAAGTTGATATTTAGTTGGATATAATATATATGTTGATAAAGTACACCAGAACACTCCTAGGCGGGAAGACAGGCGTCTATCATCATCAGTTGACAAGATCCCTATGGTGTTGCCTGCCCCACTGTAGTGTATGGAATGTCAACTTGACCTACGCAGTGTTGTGTAGACATGGATGGAGTGTATAATGTGCGAATGATGATAAGGGTTCGTGTTGTTGACAAATGTTCTCTTCTCACACTCATGTATGACCGGAAGTCATCGACACCAACGACTGTGTACCTTTTCTAAAGTTTAATTGGACGTACACACTCGACAGCACAGATAGTGACAAATCACAGGTTGCCATAATACATCATAGTACAGTGGACAAATGGTCTTGCAATGTTACATGGGCACTCATGTAGAATAATGGTATAATGGACTGTCAATAGCCAAGCACTCAGTATCGCCCATACATATATCATCTGACGTCACTGACTGAGCACGTCAGCTTGTAAACAATATTTCAGATGACTTCTAAACCTAATCTCGTTTAGCAACGATTCTTCAACATAATGTTCAGCACATATTTTTCCATATAATAATATTGAACCGCTAACAATGGGTTCTCATGTGTAGCAGTGATCTCTGGACTGATCAAGCGATAATACGGGCATCCCTTTTCTCTTCTTGAAAGTCCTACATGTTTTGGTTCCAAGATGGCTCCACTCGTGAACTGTCACTCACGTTTGAATACAGATAATGAATCTGTTCTAAAGTTAGTCATTCATACAACATTTCGTTGCTCTGTAGATTTGGTCATGAACAATAGACTGCATTCTACAGAATATAGTGCTGCTAGGAATCGAAGTCGTTTTTCATCGAGTCAAATATATTCTCTTAAACATTCAAATCGTAATTATCGACAATGGTGGCTTCGATCGAGAGTTCATAAGAGTATCTTTGATTACCTTGGTAGAGGGAATATGAAACTGCCATTCCTTGGCAAGATGAATAAACACTGGGGTAAAGCATACACGATAGGTCTAGACGACTATCACTTTCCCCAAAACCACTGAGATCACTTTTTCAAGGCATCAAGCCGACATAGCAAAACACACACAGTCCCTATCAGGACGAAGCCAAATCACACCCCTCAAGCGACACATCCGCCGAATAGCCTTTGACCTCTCTAGAGACAACAGAACATATAGTTCGACTTAGATATGTAAAGATATACAGATATAAGACAGACTTGTCCTACTCAGACAAACAATACACATAAATTCAGGCCATAGATATTCTGAAGCAAGAACAATCTATTATTACCCAAACAACGAATAAATCGCAGTAAAATGTATTTATCCGCGGAGTTCAAGGGAAGTAACTCAATAATGACTTTCCCTTAAGCACTAAAAAATTACCTATGTATAATATTGTAAGATATCAAAGACTGCACGTAACAATACCTATACATTTTCAAGCACAGGTCGAGAAAGAGTTGGATGAGATGATAGATTTGAAAATAATCGAACCATCCACCTCTGCATATTCTTCGCCGATGGTTATTGTGCGTAAAAAAGACAATAACATACGTCTTTGCGCTGACTATCGAAAATTGAATCAAGTAACGAAGTTCGATGCCGAACCTATGCCTTTACTGGAAGAGCTACTTACTCGACTCTCCAAATCTCATTTTTTCACTAAACTTGATTTGTCTAAAGGATATTGGCAAGTTCCTTTATCTGAACGCGCCAAACCTCTCACGGCTTTTTCAACACCTAGAGGTTTGTTCCAATGGAATTTTATGCCTTTCGGTCTTATGAACGCACCAGCTACGTTCGTACGCATGATGCGCCGAATCCTATCTTATCGGTCAGATGTCATTGCATATCTAGACGACATCTGTCTTTTCAGCGATACTTGGGAAGATCACTATTCAGGGTTAGATGAATTGCTGTCTACTTTGCGTGAGCACAACCTGACAGCGAAACCCTCTAAAGCCTATATTGGTTTTAGCGAAATTTCTTTCCTAGGCCACCGAGTTGGTCATGGTTTCCTAAAGACAGAGGACCATAATACTAGTAAGATACTTAACATCTCAATCCCTAAGACTAAAAAACAGGTGAGAAGTCTGTTAGGTCTTATTCAATTTTATGGCAGATTCATTCAGAATCTATCCTCTATCATGGCACCTCTCTCAACACTTCTAAAGAAAAGTTCGCCTAATGTGGTCCACTGGTCTCAGGAATGCCAATGCTCTCTGGATAAGATTAAAACATTGTTTTCAACACCACCTATTTTAGTGCTACCTACTAAAGATAAGACATTCGTTCTTCGTAGTGACGCTTCATCCACTGGGATTGGAGCGGCACTAATGCAAGAGTACTCTGGAACTCTGCATCCTGTAATGTATATTTCCAGAAAACTTAATGCGGCAGAAAGGAATTATTCGGTTTTAGACCGTGAGCTATTAGCTATGGTTTGGTCGATCCTCAAACTACAGAGATTCCTTCTAGGCGCACATTTCATAGTAGAAACTGACCAAAAAGCTCTTACTGCTATACAGAGTAAGAATTTGAAGAGCTCGAGGTCTACTCGATATGCAATTGCTCTTCAACCTTTTCATTTCTCTGTGCGAGCTATTCGTGGATCAGATAATGTGATGGCAGACATTCTGTCAAGATGCCCACATGATTCCACATAACTATTAGGGCTTAGACTTCTTGATATGTCTAGTTCTATAGTAGTTTCTTTTCTATATCATGATAGATACACATTTGTAATTTAATAATATAATGATTGTATCACTACATAGCGGTTCATTGATGTTTATTCACCGCTGTGCTTTGATGATTTTTTTTTTTTTTCATAAATCATAAATTTAAGATATCTAATACGAAATGATGATATGAATTTTTTAGGCATTGTGTAATTGCCAGAATTGTATTATACTTTGATGACACCTTCCTGGAAAAATATACTTGTAGAGAAATAATTTCTCTCAGTTTATGAGACACATTCTCACCAGTCGCTCCATATGTCGACTTAGCCTCATATTAGGCGTTATAGGTATTCCTGATATTTTCATCTGCGCATTATTCATGCGTTGTGAGCCTATTGTACGTTGCTCCTAGATGTATTTCAAAAAAAAAAAAAAAATATTCCATTTTTTTTTTCCCGGGAGGTGTGGTAAGACTGTTACGTGCAGTCTTTGATATCTTACAATATTATACATAGGTAATTTTTTAGTGCTTAAGGGAAAGTCATTATTGAGTTACTTCCCTTGAAAGTTGTGCCGTCTCTTCGATCAAACTCCGCGGATGAATCCATTATTTCTGCGATTTATTCTTTGTTTGGGTAGTAATAGATTGTTCTTGCTTCAGAATATCTATGGCCTGAATTTATGTGTATTGTTTGTCTGAGTAGGACGAGTCTGTCTTATATCTGTATATCTTTACATATCTAAGTCGAACTATATGTTCTGTTGTCTCTAGAGAGGTCAAAGGCTATTCGGCGGATGTGTCGCTAGAGTGTGGTGTGATTTGGCTTCGTCCTGATAGGGACTGTGTTTACTATGTCGGCCTGTCGCCGGGAAAAAAGTGATCTCAGTATTTGTGGGGAAAGTGATAGTCGTCTAGACCTATCGTGTATGCTTTACCCCAGTGTTTATTCGTATTGCCAAGGAATGGCAGTTTCATATTTCTTATACCAAGGTAATCCAAGATACTTTTATGAACTCTCGTACGAAGCCACCATTTTCGATAAGAGAATATATTTGACTCGATGAAAACGACTTCGATTCCTAGCAGCACTATATTCCGTAGAATGCAGTCAATTGTTCATGATCAAATCTACAGAGCAATGCAATGTTTTATGAATGACTAACTTTAGGACAGATTCATTATCTGTATCCAAACGTGAGTGACAGCTCACGAGTGAAGCCATCTTGGAACCAAACCTGTAGTGACTTTCAAGAAGAGAAAAGGGGATGCCCGTATTATCGCTTGTTTAGTCCAGAGATCACTGCTACACATGAGAACCCTTTATCAGCGGTTCAATATTATTATATGAAAAAAATATGTGCTGAACATTATGTGGGAGAATCGTCGCTAAACGAGATTAGGTTTAGAAGCCATCTGAAATATTGTTTATAAGCTGACGTGCTCAGTCAGTGAAGTCAGATGATATATATGTATGGGCGATACTGAGTGCTTGGCTTCTGACAGTCCATTATACAATTATTCTACATGAGTGCCCATGTAACATTGCAAGACCGTTTATCCACTGTACTATGATGTATTATGGCAACCTGTGATTTGTCACTATCTGTGCTGTCGAGTGTGTACGTCCAATTAAACTTTAGAAAAGGTACACAGTCGTTGGTGTCGATGACTTCCAGTCATACATGAGTGTGAGAAAAGAACATTTGTCAACAACACGAACCCTTATCATCATTCGCACATTGTACACTCAATCCATGTCTACACACCACTGCGTAGGTCAAGTTGACATTCCATACACTACAGTGGAGCAAACAACACCATAGAGATCTTATCAACTGATGATGATGATGTCTGCTTCCATCCACTTATATTTATCCTTTTGGTGGATATCATTAACGGGAATAAAATATTCAACTTTATCAACTTTATCATATGCTCGATATTCAGCTGGTGTAAAGTGGCTTTAAATGGGTTACCAATAAACTGTTTACCGTTGTCCGAAATGATTCGTTTTGGACAGCCATGCCTGGGAATGAATTCTTGTAAAAAAATTTGCGTGATGGACTGCAATGTGGCATCACTGAGTGGGTAGCTTTCTGGCCAAACAGAGTATTGGTCAACTATGTGCAGGAGGTATTTTTTGCCTGATTGGATGAGTGGGTAGGGACCTGATATGTCAATGCTTACTGTTTGCATAGGATAAAGGGACGGTTGCATTTCTTGAAGGGGAATTAAATGTGGCTTCATGTTTCGCAATTTACATGTTCTGCAGGTGGCCACGTACTCTGTAATGTCTTTGTACATTGTTTGCAAATAATACCTTCTCTTTATGACATCAATTGTTTTGTCTCTTCCCATGTGCCCGTTTTTATCATGGAACTGTTGCAGTACTTCTGGGATTATATGTGTTGGAATGACTTTTCTTAGTGTCCCTTCTTGTTTATGATCGATATAATATAGAGCTCCATCCGTTGGGTGTACTGTAAAATCTTTACTTTTTGTTGGGTTTTTCTGGACGTATTTGAGCAGCCTGACAATTTCTGAATCTTTTGCTTGTTCTACCCGAATGTCAAACTTATCTTGACTGTCTTCTTCTACTTGGGTGGCGGAATCTGAGGTACTTCTTCGACCTGGTGAAGTAATTTCATTAATTTCTTTAGCGTTATCGTCAATATCTGAGGATGTGCCATAATTTTTGACTCTATTTGTTTTCACTTCAGTTTCATCATCGTATTTAATTCTAGATAGGAGATCTGCACAGGTGTTTAACGTACTAGGGATATATTCGATAGTGGTGTCATAGGACTGCAAAATTCATGGACCATGTCTGTAACTTCTTAGGCTGTTCTTGTGTTTTGGTGAGCCAGTTAACTAAAGGCTGATGATCAGTTCGGATAATGAGTTTAGTTCCTCTAACATAAAAGTCCAATTTCTGTACTGCATAGTGAATGGCATATGCTTCTTTCTCAGTGGTGGTCCACCGTTTCTGTGACTTTGACAATGCGTGGGATAGGAATGCAATGGGTTTCTCATTGGGGATGTTTGGTAGATTGGGTGTTTCATCTTCTAGTACTGGTTGTACCAAACACGCCCCGATTGCGTTATCCGAGGTGTCGGTGTATAGTATCATGGGCTGAGAAATGTCTGGATGTCCAAGAAGCGGGATGGTGGTTAGGGCATTATTAAGATATTGAAAAGATTTCTGGCATTCCTCTGTCCACCTGAAACGTGCATACTTGCGGGTAAGGGCTATTAATGGTTCAGCTGCTCTGGAGAAATTTTTGATATGGCGCCTATATTATCCCACCGAACCAATAAAAAAACGTGTTTGTCTGACTGTCTTAGGGCTTGGCATTTACTTATGGCCTTAACCTTGTCCTCGTCTGGTCTGATACCATCTCTATTGATGACGAAGCCTAAATATTTCGTTTCTGTCTTAAGAAATTCAAACTTCGACAGTTGTAACTTTATTTGGTGGTGCCTGAGTCTATCGAAAACTATTTCTACCTTGCGAAGGTGGTCTTCTATCGTGCCTGCGGTATGTATCAGTATATCGTCTATATATGCTAGGGCGAATGGTTGTAAACCCCTTAACACTTCGTCCATGAGTGACATATATGTTGCTGGCAATCCTTTTAGACCAAATGGCATCACATTCCAAGAGAAACTACCGACGTGCGAAAAGAATGTGGATTTCTGTTTTGCCTCAGGTGTCATGGGGATGCACCAAAAGCCTGACCTTGCATCAAGTGTGGTTAAGTAGGTAGACTTTCCCAACGTCGCAAGTAGATCGTCTATTCTGGGCAAGGGGTAGGAAATGACTTTTGTGATTTTGTTCAGGGCACGGTAGTCACAACAAAAGCGACTGGAACCATCTTTCTTGGATACTATCACTATGGGGGAGGACCACTGGGATCTGGATCTTTCGATGATTCCTGCCTGTAGCATTTCATTTATAGACGTTTCCACCAGTTCTCTTTTTTTCAAAGGCGTATGGTAGGGTTTAAGGTGTATTGGTTCCTCTGTTGTTGTTTGTATGTCCATTGTGACAGTGTTTGTTCTGCCTAATTCCATGTCGTTGAGTGCGCAATCGTGGCCTTTTTTCTTCTGCGGTGTTCAGGGTTGCTAGTAACTGGGATACCCTCTCTCTGTATTTATGGTCTGCTATGATATTTCTGGTCTGTCTTGATGCCTCTGTTTCTTTCCCGTAGTATTGGGGCATTTTTCTTGCATCTTGTGAACATCTCTGCTCCTGGTTTGTGGCTTTCTTTTGAGTACTTCTTTGCCATTCGTTGGGCTGTTTTTTGTATTGTTCCCTCTGCCATCTGCTGTGTGCATTTTTATTTGTCACTGCATTTACTGTATATACGTTTCTGGTTTTATTTCTGGGGTAGTCATTATTGTGCCATTGTTTCTGATTATTGCTGCCGTAACTGCGCCTATCCGCGTGCGTTACTGTATGTCTTTCTCTTGTGCTATAGGGCTGTCTTCTTTCTGTGGGTGCAATTTTATTTTTTTTGCCGTTTTCAACCTTGCTGCTATAGTATCCTCCTGTGGTGGAGTCATATAAGAATTCTTCCTTTTCCTCGGGACGTTCAATTGGTTTTGGGACTGCATCATATCCGCCTGTTTCTGCATTATATAGATACTCCATGGGGCATGTATCTCAGTCCTGTAGCTTCGGATATCCTCCTGACAGGACAATTTCTGTTTCTCTGTGATATACAGCACTTCATCTTTTCTCTTGGTGTATTGGGGTGCAAAAATGAGTGATTATAGTCATTTTCATACCGTGGCCTTACTCTTCTTATATATGGACTGGTTCGTTTCTGCCTTCCGGGTAGGGTATGCTGTGGTGTAAAAAAACTGTGGCTGGTATTTCTGTCTATTTTTCAGTAGGAACTATAGCTGTTTACTTTTTGTGTGCCATGGTTATTTGTACTGCGATTTCGTGCACTATGTCCAGTGAGAGTGGTTGAGACAATTTGTGAATGGTCGCTATTGCTTGTAGTTTGTCTTAACGTTGACTTATCCAACCTGTGCTACAATTGTGCCTCTATTTATAGTAGTAGTTTTTCCTGCCATATTTAATATCATGATGGGGAAATCTCTGGACTCCGAGACTTCAGCGATTCCCTCTGTTATTTGCAACAATGGGTCATCGATAATACTTTTTTCTGCTAGGGGCTGTATTTGGATTGATTGCCCTGGTGTGATGTACTCAGAATTTTTTACTCTGCCTTTTGCTATAACTAGGGAGTTTGGGGCTACCGTTATGGGAGCTGTGAGTCTTACCAAGGAAGCGATGAGGATATCGTCCTGGAGATCAATGTAAATATTGTTGACTTTGATTTTCTGGAAGTCATAGTATATTTGAACTTTGTGTTTGTTAAAGAAATCTCTCCTTAGGATAAGGTTTCTAGACATGCCTTTTGTAATGACAAATGGGTGTTCAAAATTTGTTTCACCTAAGGAAAATTTTACCCATGCTGTCCCAACTGATTTTAGTCTTTGTCCTGTGACTGAAGCTAGGTTGTTTTGGACGGTTGAAACGTACCAAATGTTGAATCTTCTTAAACAGCTGGAACCTAATAAGGCTGATGGATGCTCCTGTATCTACCAGTGCTCTATACTGTTGGCCTTGTATAGACATGATGCAGGAACTGGGGTCTGGATGTATTTTAGTTCCATCATTCAGCATTTCTTCATAATGTATTATTCTGGTCATTGATAAGGATGGTATTAAGGGGGGCTGATAAGGCTGAGCTGGTTCAGTATTTGTTCAATCGCGAATGCGTGCTTCGTTCGGTTATAATCTTTAATGAGGGTCACCGTTATATGGACTCATTATATGTGGGCTGTCCAAGAAGACATTCGTTCCTTTCGGAGCTTATTATGATATTATAAGTCTTCTCATTGGAAGAGTTCTTCAAGGTAAATATTAATCAACATTGTAAATGCAGCCACACATCCGGAACGTATCGACGTAGATAAGTCTTCAAGTTAGAGTCCATGGTTTATTCACAGTTCATACACGAAGACAGTCATACAGGTACAATATTTACATACAGTTAATTAGAATTTATTTGCATATATATTCATATCCGTCCGTGTCATATTGAAATCATGTCGACAGACCATCATGGCTATAAACAGGCGCTGCTGGAATCCAGACAGCTAGAAGTGAGCGCATGATGTCTTAACGAAAATAATCAAACTATTTATGAAAGATCCTTCCTTAACGCAGGTTAATCATAAACCTTTATGAATTCACTTATATATAATATTATCTGGACTGACCCTGAGTCCTGGTATCACTTACATAACTATGGCTATTAGCAAAGCCCAATAGTGGAAGGAGGTAAAAACACGACCGTTCAGCTTGACGGACAACGTAACAAGGGTACAGTAACTAAGTCACGAAGCGTGACCTTATCCACGCGAACACGTCATAATTTGACCGTGTATTTCGCGTTCATTAATTCGCGAAGTATAAATATCATTGACCCTAAAATTGCGCACTGCCAATTCTAGCAGACGATATCAATAAAACTACCGTAACAGTCATCCTCACTAACGGTCCTGTTTAGCGAGTGGCGCGGCCGTTTCCCTGACGCATGAGGGGTTGAGGTGTGCCTCTGGTATACTGATTTCTGGTGTAATCACGTCGGGGTGGTGCGGGTTGTTGTGGTTGGTAACCGTTCTCTCTTCTGAATTATGCATTATTGTAATTTGCTCTGCAGAACTTGTAACCATGTCCGAACCTACCGCATGTAAAGCATCCATTTGGATTGACATTATTAACGTCATTTGGCCTCTGTGTGGGGTGTCTGTATTTGCGGGGCCTATCATCCTGTTGTCGTGGGCGAGTCCATTGCCTCCTGGCATGGCCAACCTCCATAGGTTTATGCTCAGTATAGTCCCTATGGTCTAGTCGGGGTTCCCTACCTATTCTTTGTTGGAACCTTCGGCGAACATTTTCTTCCTGTATTGCTGCTTGGATTGTTTCGGCAATTGTCTTCGTGTCTTTTCTAAAGAGATGCGTTCTGATATTGTCTGCTCTAAGGCCATCAACAAATGTCCCCACCAGCTGTATTTCCACATCATGTGTGGTAGGTATTTCTCCACAAAACGCCTCTTCTGCCATATTGAGGAATCTATCTCCATAAGGTTGTACTGATTCATCTCTTTCCTGTTTCATGTTTCTAAGGACTGACCAAGCGTGCATTTTGTCTATGATTTCGCCATACCTCTGGGTTAGCTCTTTTCTAAGGGACGCGTAGGTCTCTGTTGGGTACTGCTGGGACTTCCTTCTTAAAAATCAGTCACTAATGAATCGGAGCTTAACAGAGCGATTTTCGTTTTCTCGTCATCAGTTATTGCTTCTGCTATTGACGCAAATTTTTCCATGTCGGCCAACCATCTTCTGAATCTTTTCTGGTCTCCATCAAACGGTTGGACGATGGATCTGATTTGGGTGAATTTTGCGTAGTTGTCAGCCTTCAGTAAGTTTTCAGTGATGTGCTGTAGCGCTATCATTGTGGGTCCTTCCATATTCTGATTGTCTCGGGGCTGTAGTGGTTGTGCTTGCGCGGATTGGTTTTGCGGTTGCTGCTGTTGTACTCCTAGTTGTTGGAAATTTTCCATTAATTGCTCCATCGTCTTTTATTGCTCTTAACAAGAGGACTAGTCAAGGGCACCAAATCTGATATGTTACCGTCCCAGTGTTTCCTATTTACTTGTAGAACTGGGCACGGTACCAAATGGGGGTTATATGTTGCCGTCCCAGTGTTTCCTTTTTACTTGTAGAACTGGACACAGTACCAAATAGGGATTTTATGTGGCCGGGGTGTAGGTTTCTTATTAGTACCGGCACGGCACTAGATAGTGTTCTATGTTTTTCGAGTGAGTTTGTTTAACTGGCCATTCGCCAGAGGTGTTCCTTAGCTCACTTAGGTATAGTGGACCAGGTTCGTATTGATTTTATTTAAAGTCCTCTCAATTGCTGTTGTTGTTTTATTTGTTTAGAGCCTTGTAAGTTGGGTAGAAATGGAACATATTCCTTACAATAATCAACTGTATTAAAATCATCAACAGCTGGTAATTGTCAAAGGTTTATTTGTTTGCTTTCAACAATGCAACAAGTCAATTCAAAATCTATATAACGAACGAACGAACGAACGAACTTTATTTTCAAAGGGTTAAGAATTGGGCACGCAGGCCCGTCTGACATTCTGCCCTTCCTCTCTCTCATCATGTATACTAATATCCTTTCATCCTCACATTTACTTTAAGCATTATTAAGGCATTTATCATTATAAAAGTAATATTACATTTGCAATAATCATCATAATTAAAGTGTTTTTAAAATAAAATAAAATAATAATATAAAAAAATAATAGTAATAATGAATTTGAAAAATAAATAAATAAATAAATAAAAAATAAATAAATTTAAAAAAAAAAAAAAAAAAAAAAAGAATCGAATTCTTCGTACTGTAAATTAGTGATTTGAGACATATTTAGAGGTATGTTATGAGAACTTGTAAAATGTTCATACGGTGTTCAACTGAATGACTCAGGGATTTTTTTTTTTCTTTTTTTTTTTTTTAGGTTCATCAAGATGAGGTGGGTAGACAGTTACTTTCCATTTTCCTTTCCATTTCCTTTGCGTCCCAAACTCAAGACCAGAATCAGACTAGGTAGATAGTTAGATAGACATATACGAAAGCAATTAATTTGCCAAGGGTTGAAAATCGGACACAGTCCCCTCTTGCATTCTTCCATCCTCTTGCTCATCTTTTATTACTGTTACTCAACATTCTCCAGCGTACTGAAAGTATTAATTTAAGGACAGTGCAACATTACAAGGAAGTATAACAGCATACATTAACAGTACCTGATCATAAAATTAAGAATATAAGTTATTAAGAATATAATATTAAGAATAAGTATATTGTAATGAAAACTAGATCATCAGAGCCTCCATACAGTATATTAGATAAAAGTACAACACAATCAGTTAGGGTGGCATATAACAATCAGTCAACAACAAAAGTACCAGAAATAGTATACGATTGTATGAGTAAGGACTGTGCGTGTTTTTTTTCAGGTCAAACGGAAGATTGACATTCCAAAGAAATGAGCAGCTGATAAGGCCAAACTAGTTTTTAAGGTAAGCCTGGGCTATGGGTACCTGTAATTTATTTAAGCGCGGACTACGTCTGTCATTGTATTTTAAAAGCGGCAAAGATACTTTGGGCGATTGCATAATTTGACTAATGACCAATGAAAAATTTCCTTTGTTATGATGCAAAGCGCTTCCTATGATTAATCACCTTTGTGTAAAATATTTATCGCTATAAAATTTACATTATGAGTTGGTGTTTGTATCATCAAAAGTATCGTAGTTAGAAATGAGGATGTTATAACAATAATTAATTTCTGGACTTAGTGTATATGACTGAGGTCACATTTCTATCAAAAAACAAAATATATAAAATGATTAATAAACGAGTACAGTTTGTATTTGGCAGCAGAATATATAGATCAAGATAAGAGCTGGGTGCCACACATATGCTGCAATACATGTGCAGACATTTAAAACTGTGGTGTGATGGCAAAAGGCAAGCTATGCCTTTTGCACTCCCATTGTAATTTGGAGAGAGTAACTGATCATAACAACAACAACTGATAAACAATTTAATTGCATGGTCCACCACACTGGAAAGGCACTTTCAAACTCAAGAAAAAAACACTCTAAAGGAATATCTTAAAGGATCCCTGAATAACTTTTCAAATACCAATGGCGATGACCTACCAGTTGCTGTTAGAATGAATTTGTCCTGATTCAAATACAAAGGGAACCAGGTGGTCCTGAATCACAATCAAGCGACTTACAGTTATATGTACAGAATTTATCAACTAAACCACATTAATGACCCAAGGTATTATTAAAAGTATCTATGTGTGTCAGATTGAATTTACCGAATATGAACAATACTGGTTTTGTTTTGTTCAAGCTCTGTTGGTATTTGTCCATCATGACTTGCAACAGTTTGGAATCTTTACTGGGACAGTAAGATGTTCTCAATTTCTGTGTATTAGGAACCGCCAGAAGCCGCTTATTACATTTATTTTTACAATTTTAAGAGGGTGACCTTTTTGCTCAGCTGCCACAACATTTCTGGTTTAATGGCAGCCCTCAAAACTCAATTACATACCGGAAGAGTCTGGGCACCTCATTGATTCATCTAAGATGAGTCTTAAAGCTGTTTTGGATTGAATAATGGTGAATGTGTTGCTCGTCAATTCCAGTTGGTCACGCAGTTCATATGAAAGAAACTTATGAAAACATTAAGCAGCTTTTGAAGTGTATAAACTACGATCATCATCATTGGTCACTTTGCGGTGACTTAAAAGTGGTCGCCCTTTTGCTTGGACTACAGGGTGGATACACCAAGTACTGTTGCTTTCTCTGTGAGTGGGATAGCCGTGCACGAAGTGACCATTACATCAGAAGACATTGGCCAATCAGGCAGTCATTGCAGCCTGACAGTAAGAACGTTGGAAACCCAGCACTTGTCGACACCAGCAAGATTTTGTTGCCACCCTTGCAAATTAAGCTGGGTCTCATGAAACACTTTGTCAAGGCAATGGAGAAAACAGATGAGGCTTTCAATGAAAATACCTCATCAGAAAATTTCCAGGACTGAGTGAAGCTAAAATAAGAGAGGGAGTATTTGTTGGTCACAACTACAAAATTCGAAAACTTCTGTTCAGATGATTTTTTTTGCGTGTATGCATGCAAGGAAAAACGCACTGGCTTGCATTATAAGCTTATTTGTCAGTGGTGGACAATGTTCTTGGAAACAACAGATCTGGTAATTACAATGAAATTGTAGAAAATCTCCTTCTGAAGTATAAGAGTCTTGGCTGCAACATGTCTTTGAAAATTCATTTTCTGGATTCTCATCTGGATTTCTTTACGTCAAACTGTGGAGCGGTCAATGATGAGCATGGTGAACGATTTCATCAGGACATTGCTGCTATGGAGACAAGGTATCAAGGCAATTGGAGCCCTTCATTGCTTGCTGATTACTGTTGGATTGTGACAAGAGACACCTCATCGATTGACTACAAGAAGCAAGCAAAGAGAGCTCGAACAGCGACTGAATAATGACGGAATGGTTCAAATGTGCCTTTTTAAAACATGATATGTGAACTTTAAATAATGTTTTTATTTTTTCTATCATTTTATGTTGAAATATCAATTAATTGAGTATGTATGTAACTCCAATTTCGAAGAATGCTAGAGTGGGTAAGACTAGCTGTTTTTCCCAAGTTAAACCATAAATTTATTTTTCTAATAAGCGTTGTCCCAGGTTTTTAAAAAAAAAAAAAACTGGAGAAGGGTAGGAATTTATCACTGTCCGTTGAAAAAGTTAGTGCATGTGGCAATACACGCGTGATAGTAGTAATGGTGTAGAGCGCGAAGCGCGTTTTGTGTTGCACGTGTTCGGCTTTATGCCTCTCCCTTCTCTCTATCCTTTAGTCCATCTGTCTTTAGTTACGCCGTGTATAAAATGGAATGAATGAAATATTAAAATTAGGTCATTGTTCAGCTTGGTATCTCAATGTTTTTCCAAGAAATACAGCACACGTTTCATTGAAGAAAGCGTTACAATTTGCAGACGAAGCAGAAAACAAGGGGGATTTCGAGTACATTCTTTGTGACAGCACTGTTATTTTACCATTGCTCTTTTCTTTATTAAAGAATTTATTTGTTCCTGAGGGGTAATATTTACCTTATAATTATATATGTGGGATTAGAAATTCCACGGTGTTTATCAGCAACAAGGCGCATTGCGCGTTTTTGAAGCGAGTGGAGCCTTCTTGTGTTGGAGACAGAACAACCATCCCAGATTGTGGAACAATAGTCTAGATGCGTTTGTATATGAGATATGTAGAACATTTTCCTTGCCTCTTCATCCAGGAAATGTTTAATTTTGGCTAATTGGTAAACTTTTTTGTGCTGTTTGTTTTGTGAGTGCATGTACATGTGAGTTCCAGCTTAGGATATACAAAATGCAGTTCATCAGTTTGTGCAGACATGCATGCCGGCGGCATTTATATTCATAATCAGGCAATGTGTTATTGCTGATTCAAAGTTCATATTTTATCTCTTATATATTTTCCTTCTGTGATCCTGTACCAGGGGTTAGCACTTCTTATGCTACTGGGTTTCTTTTTGCTTTATCTATCTCACCATATTTTTCTTGGTTCGTAGGGAGATATATCATGTTTCCTCTTTACTTCAATCTAAGTGCATGTCGTCGTTCAGAGACATGGTCTAACCAAATACCTTGGCAAATCAAAAGCATGAAAATTGGTTCATACTTACACAAGATCTGAATCAAAATAATCATATAACCACATGATGATCCAGAATACAATACTGAATAAACTTTGATGCCTTTTGTTGAGTTCTCGAACAAAGAATTATTGAACCGAAAGAACACATCTTTCTACATCGCGGTTCGGATCAAGACTGCTCAATTATGGCGTCCGTTCTCGCTGGGGAAAAGCTTCTGAGCTCCCTAATTGGGCAAAAAAAAATCACGTGACTACTTTTTGACACGTAACGCGACTCTTAGCCTAATTAAAATTTATGCCACTGAATTACTTTATAATCTGTTTCTAGGAAAGTAGAAATGTATATGCTAATCTGGGTTTTATTTTTCTTTGGTTAGAAAATAGCCTGTTTCCAAAGAAACAACGATGTACACGGCTACAGATGCAATCATCTCAATCAAAGTAAAACCACCAAGATAACTGCAAACCATTCAGCAGTCCCCAACAAACACCAACATACAGCAATTGGAATACCAGCATTTGAGGAGATAATTATGTCGTAGTCCCAGAAAACACTGATGGAAGTGTAACAGATAAAAGCAATCCGAAAGAAACATAAAAACTGGAGCAGGTGGAACTTGTATAACAACCAAAGCGGAAATACACTAAGAGCTCAATAGAACAACAAACCAGCGACCTGCAGTTCTTGACAGCTTTTACCTACGAGCAGGAAGAAGATAGTAATGCAAGAAAACAGGCAGAAATAGAGGAATTAGATGCACTCCATAAACATCCAAGTGCGGTGGAGGAAACAAGAAAGGAGAAAAGAGTCGCGGAGGAGGTGAAACGGTTAAGAAACCAGAAATAAAACTCTGAGAGTGAAAGTGACATATCACTCATGGAGCATGTGTATAGATTTCTGAATAGAGAAAACGGAGAAAGAGCGAGAACAGGAAAGGGCAAACGAAGACACAGGAGAATCTACAAGTACATGAGACGACAGATGAACATGTAGGCACGAAAACACATTAGGACATCGAACAGGAGGTGCGTAGAGCACAGATGAGAATTTGGACGTCGGCCGATGATGAGTCGTCCTATGGCGACGTGCAGCTAGCAAAGCTAAAAAACACAGCACACTTAGATATACGCCCAAAATGGAAGGGCAAACAAAAGGCGACAGAGGAAAAGGATAGACTGGCAAGGCGGAAGCGTCGGCTTTCGGTTAATGAGGTAGAGCACAGTAGTAGACGGAGACAGAGTCTTCTAGTGGTATCGGTGTCAAGTGACTCAGACATATATGTCGTCTGAGGAGGTAAGTGACGATTGTCACAGACACAAAAAGAGGAAGTCCAAGAAACGAGTGAAGCAAAGTAGAGACGAGAAAGAGAGCAGTAGAGGAAGAGATAACTGGGATCGAGGGAGATACCGATCCAGAAGTCGTGAAGAAAAGACGAAAAGGAGAAGAGGTATTAAGGTTTGAGGGAGGTACCGATTAAATAGTAGAAATATATATGTCAATAGGGACACAGAGAGAAACTCATGGAGTGTGAGAAATCAGGAAATTTGTGAGAAAGAGAAATGGAGGCAGGCGGCTGAGAAGTAAGTCGAAGAACAACAGAGACGTAGCGCTGGAAATGTTGTAGTTAATGAGCAGATTAACATAGTAGGAGAGACAATGAGATGAGACTCATAGAAACACATAGGTGTTTGCGGCGGTTGTCGAACCTATAAGGAGGTTAGTTGATGATGATCATCACAGAACATAGAGAAGTCTCAACACTTTGAGCAACAGAGTGTTGCAGAGGAGAGGAAACAGAGGATATGGCACAATTAGGAAATTTAGGGGTCGAGGAAGACAGTGGGGGGAGGGGGGGGGTTTGAGAAGGCAGATATAGAGAGTCTAGAAAAAGTGGAAAACTTACTTACTTACTTAGTCGTTCCCCTTCTACCGTGAGGTGTAGAGGAGAAACCATAGGAAAATGTCATAGAAAGTGAGGAGGAATGGACAAGGAGGAAGAAGGAGAAAATGTTCCAGGGAGGGCATGAAGATAGGAGAAAACGTTAAGTGCGTTGGTTGATCAACTCTGTTAGAGAGTAGAGGAAGGTCTTTCCTCACCGACCAAAAGAGATTACAGTAATTCGAATGACAGAAAGCTACAATGTTATTGACAGCGAGAATATGAAATAAGTTGAGATATAATGATACAAGTATCGGAGGTATGATGGAAGAGATATCTTGGACTAGAAGTGAAGACAAGAAAATCTCACTCAATATTTAAACAAGATGATAAGGAAGAAGATTGAGGTCTACTTTTGAAATGAAAAGGAGAAACAGTACAAAGGATAACGAGGGCAAGAGCTAAAGGAGAAACAGCACAGAGGATAACGACGACAAGAGCTAAAGGAGAAACAGTACAGATGATAACGAGGACAAGAGTTAAAGGAGAAACAGTACAGAGTATAACGAGGACAAGAGCTAAAGGAAAAACAGTACATAGGATAAAGAGGACAAGAGCTAAAGGAGAAACAGTACATAGGATAACAAGGACAAGAGCTAAAGGAGAAACATTACAGAGGATAACGAGGACAAGAGCTAAAGGAGAAACATTACAGAGGATAACGAGGACAAGAGCTAAAGGAGAAACAGTACAGCGGATAACTGTAGTGATATCAGTGATACAAATCGCCAAATACAGAAATAGTTAACCCCTACGCCAAGTAAATTTACCACCCCGCCCGTGTTTGCCCTAAGTCATCGCCCACGCCACGAGACGCGCTGGATTTTAAAGGCAATAACGCCAAAGTGAACGATACCAAAACTACTGGCTTTTTTGTCACTCCGTAATACAAATGTTTGGCAGACGACAATACATAGTTCATTTCAAAAGGATGGATAGAAAAACGGAGGCGTGCCGGAGAGAGAGAAGAATAAAACCTTGACAAAAGCGTTGTTTTTTAATCTAGTAATAGAACGACATGAGACTGCTGACGTCACAGACTTGCTTAGGTAACACGCGAATGAGAGGTTGGAAGTTTGAAAAAAACTACTAGGCCATGGAAACCGGTTGCTAGGGCATATTTTTTTCCCTAAAAGTTAACGTTTGAATAAAGCATTAGATTTTGCTCCTGCATGCGATGAAAACCCAACCGCCTTGTTTCCTCTCCGTAGTGACAATTTAAATCTAACGAAACCGCGATTTGCGTTAGGCAAAACGCGTGTTTCATTTCTTAGAACAAGCGAAAGAGAGAGAAAAATTTAATTAAAAGGGGGATCAAGATGGAGGGAAACCTTACGCTAGAATATGTATTGTGATACTGAAACTAAGTAACTGAAATTGAGAAGGGTAGAGAAACGGGGCACAAGAAACCTTGATGAAGTCGTGAAATTGAATAATAAAGGGAAAGAAAGGACAGTTGACAATTAAAATGATAATACTTGGTTATTAGAATATCGTATTTCACATTATGATATATTATCTTCCAGTAGAGGAAAAGTATGAAGAGGAAAAATGCAAAGATGAAAATTATGATAAGGAGAGAAATAAAAATATAACAGCTAGATGACAGACAGACGTCTGGTCAATAATTGCCTTTCCTCATTAAAATCGATTAGATATTAACAGAATTACCGTAGGAAAAAAAGTGAACGACAGAAAAGACAGACATAGAGATATCCTCATTCAACTTTGCCATTCTTGGGAGGGGGAAGGTGTTACAATTTTTGAAAGAGTATTTTTGAAAAGAGGCAAATCAGCGTACCCAGAGCTGATTGGTTTTGATGCGCATAACTAAAGAAGGGGATATAACGAACGTTTGCTACGCTTAGTTGCCACTTGATATAAAAAATTCTAACAGGAGGGTTAAGATCAGACTCAAAGCAATATGACCCAATGCCTTTACAGTTCTGGAACAGGGGCGATCTCAGCTTGACCATTGATCGCCGGTTAACCTTCTAGTTGTGTAATTATTCATTGATGCGGTACGAGAAACATTTATATAAACATTATTATTAATGTGTATATGTATTATTGATATGTATATGCATTATTGATGTGTAAAGGCAAACCTAGATAGGCGCCAAACTAAAAATTTGTGTGATACCAAGTGCTATTAGGGAAGATTATCACTTCTTATTAAAAGTCAGGCAGGCGTAAGTAGAATTTGGGAGAAAATGAAACTATATAGTGGGAATTGATATATTATTATGATTGTACGACCAGCAAACCACTGGCCGTCTTCAGCAAGTCACTGTGTTTTCACTGGACTTTGTAAAATAACTATAAGTTCCTATGAAGGGAATGTATCAAACTGATGATTGAAATTTACCTGAGTATGAAGCAGTCACACAATAAGATAGGGTCGAAAGCTATTTGTTTAACCATATAATCTGATTTTGAAACTGTTTGATGATGTTTAGTTGTTAGAGATGGAGAGAGATGTATAAAGTATTGAGGAAGCCTTAATCCTCTTATTTCAGGGTTCGATCCTGAAACACTCAGTGTGCCACAAAAGTAATATTGAAACTGCAGATTTCTAGGCACAAGTATTTAGTTGCCTAATTCCTGAAGAGTACTGCAGAAGCATCCATTCTTCACAGTCGTGAGGAATATTCTGGTGTGAGAAAGACATCACAGTGTTCAAGGAATTCCAGATAAGCCATACCATCCATGGGCTTATGAAAGTTCACCTAACTTAAACTCTCCATTATTAAATTAAAAACAGTTTTCTAAATATGATGAAACAATTCGTCCCTCAGAAGCGTGACCAGTCATAAGATTTAGTGCTTCACCAGGACAATCCAAGTTATGAACATTTTCATAGTATCATTAACAGACAAGTAGTCTTAAACTTAAGTACTGTAAATACATTGCTATTCTATTTGAGTTTTAAACATTCCTGTGCACAAGCATTTGAGGTACAGGAAATTAAAATTGTAAAAATTATTATCCTAAATTTAACCACTGACTTGTTTGATCAATTTTCTTTGAACTATAGTTGTGGTTGTTGTCATTTACTCAACATTACATTTCACATTACCCTAGACACCTAGCCAGATAACAACCAGACACCAGTACTTAAACATAGACTAAAAATATATCGCAGATTGAGGTCGTAGGGTGGTTGCAGTCAGGTACCCTGAGAACATCTCTATCACATATCAGACTCAGGGACTTGCATAGCTGACCTCACTCTGTAGACAAGTAATATTTATTTCAGTAACATCTAAACCCACCACAATAACGAGGACAAGAGCTAAAGGAAAATCAGTACAGCGGATAACGAGGACAAGAGCTGAAGGAGAAACAGTACAGAGGATACCGAGGACAAGAGCTAAAGGAGAAACAGCACAGAAGATAACGAGGACAAGAGCTAAAGGAGAAAGAGATACATAAAGACTATGAGGTCCAAACTAAAAAGAGAGGAAAGTAGACAAGAGAAGCAGAGACGATGGCCTACATAAGAAAAAACAGAAAGTGATAGAGAATCCAGTTAGGAGTCAGTAGGCAGGCCAGCATAGAAGGGTACGCAAGAGGGAGACATGGCAAATATGTTAGTAAAAGGTAGTCAAGTATTTCTGTATGAGACCAAGAAACAGGGTCTACGTAGATGGATTAGAATTGGAGATAGCACCATAGTAATGCCATGATGGTTGAACGGCTCACGCGACTGTGTACAGTATAAATAAAAAGACATGATAAGTAGTTATATCTAGAGAAAAAGAGTGCATGGGAAGAGTAAGTAAGAAACTGTAATGAAAATAGCTCGCAAGAAGTAGTGAGAACACAAAGATTTCTTTTGTGTACGAGTAAAAGAAAGTTAGAGAAAGAAAAACGGCAATGGAGATGACTCGCATGAAGTTGTCAGATGTCGCGAGAGGTTCAGATGTTATTTAAATATATGATATCCCAGACACAAAATGTATCAAAGGATACCAGTATAGCGCTAGACAAGAGACTGGTCTAATGAGACATACCCCCTTCTCTGAAAAGAGCAAGGGTGTATCGACAATCAAGGTAGGGTCAAGCTGTATAAACCTTCAAGTATGATGATAGTGAATGTTACTGAAGGTCTAAGTGCTACCTCTCTAGATCCCACCCTGAATAATGGTTATATAGTTATTTGGACTCTGCTAGGGGATAAATTAATTTAATAGATATGTAATATACATATACACAGAACCTAACTCAACTTGAATAATTAAGGCCAGGAGCGGGCATTAAATTAACGTCAAAATACAAAAATGATGGATTTTGGGATTAGTCCATTTTCTGATACTTTAACATCTCCTGAATCTAAATATAAAAGAATTAAATGTCAAAATGCACTCTAACAATATGTATTTTGACTTTGAAAAAGGTATGGTATAGAGAGATTTTCTCAATCTCGAGAAAATATGCCTAATTCGACCTAGTTTTTCCCATAGCAACCAAGCCTGCACCCCTACGTATTATACTATACATCATTGGATTCGCCTAGATCTGGGGAATCCTGTGATGTAGTTCATTTATTTTGGTAACAAAATTATACCCACCAAGATCGAGAAGTTATGGGTCGCTTTTTTACCCATTACTTCCATATATGGAAATCGTCGGACATTCGCTGACATCGGCTTTTTCCGCTCACTATTCTAAACTTTTCTTTGGCTGCGTAAATCCACGTGACTTGTAATCGCCGTGTTTACAATATGGCGTCGGATTGATAAATTATGTGTACATATTTAGTTTGACTCTTTTTTCGGAACTTTTTTGTATGAAAATGCCTCGAAAAAAGAATAGCTTTCGTCATCTAAACATGGAAACGGCCAGGGAGAAAAGATGGAACCAAGATAGTGCAGGTAAAAGTCGCTAATTTTGTTATGGTAATGGTACAAAATGAATCACTGTATAAAGCCAGGCTCGCACAACACATTTAGGCTACACAAATTTAGTTTTGATTGACTCTGTTAGAACTGAGTGGAGGGGGAAGAAGGTGCTATATTTGGATATTGGAAATCTGACTTAATTTTCTTGAATTAATACACAATATGTCCTAATTATAACCCATAAAGGGTTCAACGATATAATTTTTAAAAAAATTTCACATGTGAATAAGCTATTATTTTTTTAAAATTTATGTATTTGCAAGGTTTTAGTAAACGCGTTGGCAGTAAAAAGTGATCACATTTTTCTGGTTTTACAAAATGACATGATTCCACATTATACGATAAATTATCATGGTATTTATAAGCATGTGACATGTTTCTTGAGCTGTGATTATTTCAGGCCAAGAGAGGTCTTGTTCAACACATCAAAGTGAATTGTTGTGTTTGCAACAAAACCGTTGCATCAACGTACACATCATCGGTTGATGAACATAATTCATTCAGTGTGAACAAAGTTGCAGTTCTATCATCATTGTTATCAGGAATGGGACCCTATAAATTTAACTACTTTGCACAGAACATGGATATGCCTGGCCTGCATCAAAAAACTTTCTACACAATTGCAAAAAAAATTATTTGCAAACACCAGAACTCGCAAAAATAATATTTGATCATGCTGCTAAGCTAGCACGCAGCATAAACTGTGCTCAGAGCAATCAACATATCATGAACATATTATGGATATTGGAGTCAGTTTTGATGGCAGCTGGCTCACAAGGGGCCACAGTTCAAAATGTGGTATTGGTTGTGTTGTGGAGATCTTGACAGGTCTTGTTATAGATGCCCATGTGATTTCAAAATACTGTCAGACATGTGCTGCAACTGGTTCTTGGTATCAGAAGGAAGCCCCGGGAAACTTCAGCAAATGGAAAGAGGAGCATGTGAAGCAAGGATGTGATATAAATTTTGAAGGTATTTACTTCTGAATCTTATTTTTGATTTCTCCTTCTCCTTGTCTAAAAATTTAAACTGATCTAATTTTAATTTCTCCATAAGTATCAGTTTTAGTAACATAATTTATTACTTACATGTGTTTGCTTTGCTTCCATTGTACTACATTTGCTTCTACATTGTAAAGGAAAGTGTTCAATGTCTGCTTACATCATTATTTTAAGTGTTACTAATTCATACCTTTTCTTCTTTCTAGGAAGTACAGGTGTAATGGAGGCTGAGGCAGCTAGTGTTTTATGAAGCCGGTCTGTGACACGACACAAATTTCGCTACACCACCATGTTAAGTGATGGTGATAGCAAAGCCTTCAATAGGGTCATGGAAATTAAACCATATGGCCGTAATGTTGAAATCATCAAAGAAGAGTGTATTAACCATGTAGGAAAAAGAATGATTACAGCTCTTCGTAATTTAGTTGCTGATTGCCGCAAGCAAAAAGTTACGCTTGGAGGACGTGGCCATGGCCGTCTGACAGATACAGCCATCCGAAAGCTTGGCATTTATTATTCCAGGGCTATCAGGCAACATGCTACTGCAACTGATATGAAGAACGCTATTATGGCTAGCCTACATCATTGCTATTCAACTGATGATTATCCCCAGCATCGGTTTTGTCCTACTGGCCAAGACTCTTGGTGTTTCTATAAAGCAGCCTTATCTAGGAATGAGTATGCTTTTGGGCATCAAAAACGTATACATACGCCCCTGGATTTTAAGCTGTTGAACAAACATTTGACACCAGTATATGACAGGCTGACAAATCTGAAACTGTTGAGTCGCTGTGAAAGAAAGGCTACCCAAAACTCCAATGAGAGCCTTCATTCAGTTATTTGGAGTAAAGTGCCAAAGCATATCTTCCATTCACGAAAGCGCGTTGAATTCTGCCTTCTAAGTGCAGTTGCTGAATTTAATGAAGGAGCTGAGGCTGCTATATTTTTCAAGAAACTCCTGGGGCTGAACAGTGGAAAAGAGGCTTATCGACTGGCAGGAGCAAGAAAGCGTAAACGTCTCGTGCTCAGCTCTAAAACGGCAGAAAACTGCACTA
This sequence comes from Oreohelix idahoensis, assembly GCA_024509875.1. Classification (NCBI taxonomy): domain Eukaryota; kingdom Metazoa; phylum Mollusca; class Gastropoda; order Stylommatophora; family Oreohelicidae; genus Oreohelix; species Oreohelix idahoensis. The sequence goes on along the minus strand of JAMPIV010000299.1, from coordinate 944,554 downwards.
AGAAAAGGAACTAAATTAGGCAAACATCTCAACAGAAATCCAGACAAGAAGCTGCAGAGGACGCTGGATATATGGCCGGTATGTTCTGAATGACAAGTAAGTTTTTTTTTGCTGTAGTATTACATACTTATTTAATTGTTGTCTTCTTATGTATAAAAATGCGGGTTTCTCATAATCTATTTTTTAATCCTAATTTTCTTATAACTTCCACACTTATGTAAGAATTGGAACATATATTGCCCATAATCTTTTAAAACTTTTCATGTGATGGGTTTTAAGTATCTGATCAAATTTTTGGTTAATTGACAAAAGTAATGTAAAATTTAGTAAAATTTGTTACTATTTTTAGACACTATTTTCAAAGTCCTACAACTTTTTTTTGTATTAACGTTATCAAAAATCCACCAATAGAAAAGTTTTAACATATAATGATAAACGTTGTGTTCATATTTGGTATTCATAGCTTAATAAATGAAAAAGCCTTAGCAAATTGAAATAGAACAAAGAATCCAATATTGCTTAGCTCTAAAACGGCCGAAAACTGCGCTAAGACTAGGAAGGAAATTAGGCACAAATTTCAACAGAAAGCCAGATAGGAAGCTGCAGAGGAAGCTGGCTATGCTACCAGTATGTTCTAAATGACAAGTAAGCAATTTTTCAGGGGCAATATTACAGACTTATTTAATTGTAGTCTATTTATGGAGAAAAATGCGATTTTCTCAAAATCTAATTTTCTCATCCTAATTTCCTTAAAACTTCCACACTTATGTGTTAATTGACATAAATAATTGGCACATATGTTGCCCATAATCTTTTAAAACGTTTATATTGTTGGATTTTGAGTATCTGATCAAAATTTTGATTTATTGCAAAAAGTAATGTAAAATTTATCAAAATTTGTTACTTTTTTTAGACACTATATTCAAAGTTCTACAACTTTTTTTGTATTAAAGTTATCAAAAATCCAGCAATAGAAAAGTTTTAAAATATAATGATAAACGTTGTGTTCATATTTGGTATTCATAGCTTAATAAATAAAAAAGTCTTAGCAAATTGAAATAGAACAATAGAATCCAATATGGCCGCCATTTCTATGGCAACCAGTAGTAGTGCCATAAAACTCTTCATTTTTCTTATCTAGTATTGATCTAGTCTGTGCATTTGCATTGAAATCCAGCAATTAATAACGAAAATAGCATTTCAGTGTAGCCCCTCCTTAAGTAAGACTGAGTGTAAATATTTACAATTTATTGATCCTATACTGTTTCTCTTTTCGGTTAGGAAAATGATAATACAATTCAAATGCTTTGTACATAACAGAAATAAATAAGTAAGGAATTTTCATTCCCACAATAGTTAAATATGAAATTTATATTTAAAATGTCAATTATGTTATTCATATATATATAGTTATATATAGTTGTTATTTTCACTGGGCTTTAAAGTTGGTAGAAGTGCAATAAATCTCTCATTAGTCATCATTCAATTATTTGTTTGATGTGCGATTTAGTTCTTAACAAAATAAGTCTGGATGTGCCGACCAGTGGAGTTATATGTCCACCTATCTTTGATAAGTTGAAGCACACAGTGTCTGGATCTCTAGGCTAGGAAACAATCCGGTGACTCGCTCTAAGTATATTGAGAACGTCTCGCATCAACAGAGTTCCTCAGTATTGAATGTCTCGAGGACTGATAGTCATTTCAGGATAAAACCTGGACAATACAAATAATCGCAAACCTTGTAGGGTCCAGCACTATTTTATCCACACACACACACAATGAACGTTACAAACAAACTCAGACAATGTGCTAACAGTTGCACATAACACTTTACTTCAATACCACCCACAGCCAGTTCGATGTGATTACATTTTCCTTTTTTTTTTTTTTTTTTTTTTTTTTTTGCGTACGCCCGCTAATACTCGAGGCGAAATCTCAGGTTATTACTTATGTCTAACCTGACATTGATTTTACGTGAGTATCCCTTTATTTCTTGTACAGAGACAGGTGTCCCTCGCCATTCAGGCAAATACTCGCCGATTTCAGAGGTACCCATTGCAGCTGGGTCGGCTCAGGAGCCGCCAATCCCTGGTCGACGACACTCCTTCAAATGTCCTCGCCAGGTCTCGAGTTAATCCAGTCCAAATCCCGGTCGACGAAAAATCCTCAAATGCCGTCGCCCGGGTTTGATCCTGTATCACCCGGTCGCCAGAGCGGTGTTGTAACCACTACGCTAGCGCGGCTCCACATTTTCCTTATAAATCATAAGTTGATCCAATAGTCCATACTATGCTTCCTTGCAATGATTTGGTTAAGTACAAATTATGAAGTAAAACCTTGATTAATACATGTAAACAATTTCTGACATTCTTTATTATGTTCCTGTACAGTGTGACGTTCCTTTACGAAATATTCCATAAAATACATTATTAAACTTACAGTCGTAGATTCTACCCTAATTCTCAATTATCCTACACATTCCCAATGCTGGCGTTCGTCCCTAACCGTCAACACATGCTTGCTTTGAAGCCGGCAGCACACTCGTCCTGTAGTTTTTTTCTTAACACATATAACACACTACCGGACACACAAGTGGATTATACACAGGAAAAGTACATAATTATATATATATATATATATATATATATATATATATATATATATACATTTCTCTTACCCTCAGGTAGTATACAATAGCTATAACAGGCTGTAAATGGGTATCTAGGTCTGCTGCGTAGATGCAGCTGCAAAATATTTGACAGCAAGTGTTTGCCGCTCTCTTCTGTTCAGTACTGTATTTTGAAAATGATGTGGCCTCAATTCAGCCCAAGTTCAAGGACGTATATAGGGTCTCAGCGTACCTCGCGGATGGTTTTGACAAAAGCGGTGTTAAGGAATCCCAAAACAATGCGTCTTTTTGCCTTCGCTTTCAATGTGCAGACATTTTAAAATCTATTATCTTTCTTAATTGTGGATCGATTTTACTCATTTAAAGTTAGTATTATACAGGTAATTTATCTGTATCAGACTAGTTAAAATTTTTTTAGTTAACAAAATGCATTTAAATCTGTGCAGCATTTAACTAACTATATTTGGGACTACCCTGATGTAGAAATGTCACTTAAAACGATTTTTCTCTTAAAATAACATACTATTCGAGGAAGTCTTTATTCATACCTCTTAAGTAATATCCCCGTTGTTTAAATAAGCTATAACTTTCGTTTAAATATCTTTAGTCTTTGAGAAATTAAATATCTCCGTATTTTCAGTTACACAAAACAGGCCTCTATGGTAAGCATAAAATGTTTCCTTATACATGCCAAATAAAAGAAGCGTTCTCATTGGCTGTTATATATCGGTCCGATTAATCCTATTATTGCGAGCGGTAAATATGACCGTGGTTATTCGAATTCGTGATGTGAAACAGACGTCATCTTACGACATCAGACATAACTGTAAAATGTACTTGTAAGAGAAGTAGAAGTAGTGATATCACATTTTCAAATATTTAATAGATGTGAATGGTTGGACGAATAAAAGGAAAATTTAAATTGAGTGTGTTTGAGAGTAGTATAGAAGTCATAGAATTGAGATGTGTCAGTTGTGATGGAGTTACTGTGATTTTATTTTCAACAGGCCCCATTCTTCTTCTCCATGCAATTATTTGAGTTTATTTCTTTTCTCTAGGTAATTATTTGCGATTTTATGAGGAATTACTGGTGGGTTTTAATTTCAACTTCACCCAGTCTTCTTCTCTCTGTAAATAATTGCGTTCATTATTATTTTATTAGGCGTTCTTATTATTAGGCTTGGTAATTTGTCAGACTGGGAAAAATTCGACAAACCCGGCCCCTACCCGGTTTAAACGGGAGTGAGTGTAAAGAAACACGACCCAGGTGAGCACATTTAATTTGGCTAACGCGAACCGGCAGATTATTATCTAACGTGACGTAAAGGGGAGCGTGGGAACAGAATAAACATGGGTCATGTGTTTGTTCGCGTTATCGATTGGAGGAGGTCAGACCAAACTTAAATTCAGCAATTTGATTGGTTTCATTACGGTCCTAAGCCACGCGATGTGATGACTCATAGCCGGGTTTTTTTCAATTAAAAATAACGGGGTCTTAGTTTTAGCGCTCTCTTCATTTCCAGAAAATCGGCCGTGAAAATCTACGTCATTCTCACTTGCTCAAACTAAGAGATATTCGGTATTTGGCATTTTCACTGCACATAGGGCAAGTTGTAACCTGCGCTCTACAACTTATCACGGTGATTTATTTCTCTGGAGCATAAGGCTCGAGACATCGCCAGAGTGAAGCACGTTTCTTCAGCAGGAACGGATTTCTTAAAAATCCGGAGCTCTAAGCTCGTATTAACACACAGGAAAAAAGGCGCTTTGCCTGGTGCTGTTGTGTAAACCGACCATAATAATGTCGTTGGCCTAAAGCCAAAGAGGGGTAACAGGGCAGTTGAATTAATTTCGTCAGCAGTGAAGCAGCTACATTCCGAGTCAAGTACTTAAGTCTAAAAGCCCAAGTCATCAAACAGCAATATTCGTGGGAGGAGATAGGGTCGACATTCCTTCCGAATGCTTTAGAGAGGAGAGACAGAAGTTATAGAGGCAGATACTCCGAACCGAAACAGAGGAGAGACATAATTTAAGACGTTAGATAGTCAGCGCAGAGGACAACCTCTGAGGCTGCACTAAAGAGGTCCGTCAGTGGATCAGTGGTTGTGATTTGCAGTGTAGGACTTTAGAAAGGTCCTTAAGATTTTGTGTAGGCAGGCAGTCGGACAGTGGTGTTAGAGTAATAATTAATAATAAGATAGTTATGAGTGGTGGCTCTAAAGTTAGAGACCCCACCGTGTAAATTCTTTTGTTTAACCCTTAACTTTCTTCCCTGCAGGTTGGAGGGGAGGGTGACATTGTGGGTTTACAATTTGTGTGTCATTTTATTGGTTTTGTGTTATGTTTCAGGTGTGCGACCACGCACGTTATTTATTTTGGTATGTAATTTATGGTATTGTGTAAATAAACTATAAACTGTAGTCTGGATCAGTCTCTTTCTCTATAACTATACTGTACGTATATATTTGTCTGTATAGTTGTATCTGTGGACCGTTAGTAAAACCGTATCTCCTTTATTGATAGTCAGAAGTGGTGAGTCTTTAGCTCTTAAATAGTCACGAGTGGCGAGGGAGAGTCAATGTAGGTTCTCACCCTCGAAGCTATAAGTCTCATTTTTCCACCTTCACTGTCATTCTCATCAAAAATCTATCTTCTCAGACTTTTCTCATACTAGTGTCTCGTCTTTACACTCAGACAAACTCTAAAACTTAAATCCACTTCGTGACATAGTGGGTTGCTCGTCGCTGGGATTATTTCTGTTGAGATCATTTCTGGGATCCTGTTTAGATTCACAGATACCATTAGTAAAACCTTATCTCCTTTATTGGTAGTCAGAGGTGGTGAGTTTTTAGCTTTTAAATAGTCTCGAGTGGCGAGGGAGAGTCAATCTAGGTTCTCACCCTCGAAGCTATAAGTCTCATCTTTCCACATTCACTGTCATTCTCTTCAAAAATCTATCTTCTCAGACTTTTCTCATACTAGTGTCTTGTCTTTACACTCAGAAAAACTCTAAAACTTAAATCCACTTCGTGACAACGTGGGTTGCTCGTCGCTGGGATTATTTCTGTTGAGATCATTTCTGGGATCCTGTTTAGATTCACAGAGTGTTTCTATAGGAAAGTTTTTGAGAATAGATTTTCTTTATTTTACCCCTAGACTTTCAGCTGTTAGAACTGATCCAGTCATAAGTTTTTTTTCCACAGAAAGTTTTTCCACAGGGTGCATTCATAATCGATTATTGTAGTTGTAATTAAGTTTTAGATGACTTAGAGGTAATTGATGGCTAACCGAAAATTTTTTCTTTAACAGGAAGATAATTTCGGGTTTTAGGGTAGCTGCATAATCAACTTTTTTAGGTGGTAGCTATTACTCAGAGTTGGCGCGAGTCTGAGTTCGGGGTTTTGGGATAGCGGTTATAGAGGGAGTATTGCCTGGTAGGTAACGGGAAGTTTAAATTTTTTTCCTTGTCTGTCATTCTCTGTAGTTGTGAGTTTAGAGCAGTTTACAGGTAAGATGGCGGATATGGCCAAGTTACGAGCTGCCTGGCATGAGGCCGCTCAGGATATGGGAATGGATAAGGAGGAGACTAAGGCATGCATGATAAGGGGGAAGGATAGACACGATCAGAGGGAGGCCGAGTTGGAAAAATTGAGAATTTCGAAAGAGAAAGAAGAAAAGATCCGGGAGGCCGAGAGGGATTTGACAAAAATGGAAGCCGATGAAATGGACCGGCAGGCCGGGAGGGACTTGTGGAAAATGGAAGCCGAGGAAAGGGAGGCCGAGAGGGCATAGCAGGCAGAGGAGAAGGCAGCAGAGAGGCAACATGAACTTGCCATATGTTCTCTGAACCTGCAAAGTAGATCGTCAGAGGGCAGTTCAGCGAATGGAGATTCCACAAGAGCAGTGGCGGCAGACCCCCCAGGACAGGGAGGCCCCCGGATGGCAGCATGAACTTCCCATTTGACTCGTTCTCTAGTGGGAATAAGAAAATTGATGTGTTCTTGGAGAAATGTAAACGAATGGCTACGGCATATCGGTTGGATGGAAGTCTTTGGTGTCTCAAGTTATCGCAGTCTCTGAAAGGTCATGCGTATGACAACTACAGTAAGATACTCATTGACGACCAAAATAACTTTGAGGCTCTTCGTAACGCTTTGTTACAAAGGTTTCAGTGGGCCCCCTCCTCCCCGAAAGTTCCAAGCTATGTTCAGGGAAAGCCAGCCGGAGAAGGAAGAGAGCTTCGCCCAGTTCGTGGAAAGGTTGAGAAACTACCTTACTCGGCGGAGGGAGTTGTCGGGACTTGCAAAAACGTATGAAGGAATAGAGGAGCTCGTCATGTCTGAACAATTGAAGGCAACCATGTCTCCCGACTTGAGGAGGTATCTGGCAGAGCAAGGCGTTCAGCAACTCGACCAGATAGTCGTATTTGCTGAAAGGTTCCAGACTGCACTGGCCGAAGTACAGGGACAGAAAAGGAAAAACACCGACCTACCATCCCCGGAAAAAAGAGCATCAGTGTCGCCGTCGTCTTCTTCTCCTGCTCACCAACTGCAGGGGTCTTCTCGCAAGTAGCTCGATTCCGGTCCTACCATGCGACCGCAGCCTTATAACATATCACAGGGAGCGACCTCTCATGAACCCGCCAGAAACAGGGGAGAAAATGACCGGTATTGCCAGGTTTATTGCACTACTTCACATTGGACGTCCAAGTGTATGAATAATCCACCATCTCACCATTCAGCTTGTTTAAGGCCTGTGAGAGCGACAAAAGGGAATACGTGGGAACCCATTCAGTCAGAGGCGTTGTTCTGTAACAGTGGTCCAGCCGTGTTGAATGGAAATTCCACTACCTGTTTGTTTGACAGCGGGCTTACTTACCCCAGTATAGTCGTTCGACATTTGGTGAAGCCCTGGCAAATGACAAGCGAAAAGGTCGACATTGGTGGAGTTTTGAGGAGAGGAACTTCGTGGCGCCTTCCAATAGCAAACATTGAGGTGAAGAACAAGTTTGTGTGTGGCACAATCAAGGCTGCTGTAAAGGCACAGCCAGCCTATGATTTCATTTTAGGGAGCCCATAGTTTTAGGAACCCCACCCGCCCCGATCCATGCTAATGCAAGGGAGCCTACTGCGGCCAGATAAGTGAAAATGGAGAGCCCCTAATTCACGGAGCCCAATTAGAGCTCAAACAGCCCTGTCTTGTGAAGGAGAGGATGAAGACCTCTAAAGACAGCGGAATGTTATTCGCAGAGGCGTATTCGCCTGACAGCCCTGTTCAGCTAAGTGGATAATCAGTGGTGACGCCTTTGATTTTGGACGTACCCTCTTTGTTGTCGGGAATTAGGCCCCCGATGGTATTAGCTCCCTCAAGTGAGGGAAATACTGACAAGAGCGGTATGACGTATGTACACGACCAGCACACTCGTCGTAGGGCAAGAGACAGCGGACTGAGCGATCATATGTTTCAAAACAGCCCTGGCGCCCTATGCGACCAGCACTTTACTCGCCAGGATGAGGACAGTGGTCTTGTAACAATCCCAATTCAGTAGTGTACAGCAAACCAACAATCAGTGGTGTTAATGATGGGTGTTGTAAGTAGGTGAAGACTGGGCGTGTGATGGAAAATAAAGGTCAACTCGACCGACGCACGGTTGTGTAAACATGGAGTGAGAGTGCAAGGTACGCGAATGATGGAATGTTCTGTAGAGTTGACAAATGGACTTGACACACACTCACTCAGATGGAGGTCAATGACATAGACGACTGTGGACGTTTCTATGGTTTAATAAGGACGCACACTCGGACATCACGATTACAGTCACAGTACAGGTTGGCAAAATATCATCATATATTTGATCAATGGTCTACAATCTTAAGTTGTCATTCATGTTGAAGAACATTACAATGGAACGTCCGTAGACAAGCACTTAGGTTTCCACTGTTTATAAATGTAATCATCATGCCTTACTGACCGATTATGCCAGTTGATAAATAATGTTCAAGCATGACTCCTAGACAGAACCTCTCTTCTAGCGAAGATTCCTTTAGGAAAAGTTCAGCAAATATTTCTGGAGACAATGTTAACCCACCAGTATTGGGTTTTCTTTATAACTGTGATCTCTTAATCATCACCTGATAATACGGGGCATTCCTATTCTCTGATCGATGATCGACAAAAAATATTGGATTCAAAATGGCTTCTGGTTCCCTTGAGCATCGCTCACTATACAGATGCATAGTAAAGCTTCAATATAAGCTTTGTTCATGAACACAAATATTTCTACAAGAATCAGCATATTTCATCATAACTGCTGCATACAATCATATTCAGTGCTGCTAGGTAACATGTCATCCCGACATGTTGCTATAGATAATCATCATGTAGGCGTCTGCCCATCTAAGTAGAGGAAGAAAGACTTCAGCAAAAAGTTATTTTACCTTGGCATGGGAAATACACTAGCAGAACACATACGCCCTTTCCTGGCGTAACAGAATAAACTCTGGGGTACTCATAAACTTAACCATATCAAAAACTATCTTCTTCCCCATAATAGATCACAGATATCAACAAACTTCGGACTCGTCTCCGACATGGCATCCGCCAGGCTCCATCATCACGGAAGACACTTTTTGTCTTCGACATGCGCAGAAAATTGCCTGACCCCAAAGTTCAGTACAAGGAAAAATAGTCCCACTTAGACATACAAAGATATCACGATATAAGACCGTATCGTCTTAAATAGATAAGAAGTAAACATAATCTCGGACCATAAACATTCCTGCATAAACCTAAGCAAGAACAATCTGTTTCTGCCCCAACAAGGAATAAACGAAAAAAAATCTGGATTCATACGCCAAATTCGATATTTAGGGGAGATAACCCATATAACAAAAGTATTAATCAATCATGGGTGATATATCTTTGGCCAGGAAAGCATCCTGATTCTAAAAACAAATACTTTCCCTCAGACAAATAAATATTATAATAACTACATACATTGCCACCAGTAATCTGTTGGTAATAGACTACCGCAACCCCCGGGGGGAACAATGAAATTTTTTTTTTCATCTGAGAGCAACATACAATAGGCTCACAACGCACGAATAATGCGCAGATGATAAATAACAGCAATTTATAATGTCAAATTAAGGTAAAGTCGAAGCATAGATCGACTTGTGAGAATATATCTCAACATCTCAGAGAAAGCATTTCTCTTAAGTATACATATTTCCAGGGAGGTGCCACCAACGTATACTACAATGCTGGCAATGACACAATGCATATAACAATTTCATATAACAATTTCATATTTAAGCACTATAAGTACATGATTGACAAAGAAGAAAAATCATCAAAGAACAGCGGTGAATATATATATATCAATGAACGTAGTGATAGTAGTGATACAATCACTTTATTTCAAATCACAATGTGTATCTATCTTGATATAGAAAGGAACTATTATAGACTTAGATGTGTTAAGAAGTCCAAGACCTAACAGTTAGGTGGAATCATGTAGGCATCTAGACAAGATGTCTGCCATCACATTATCTGATCCACGGATAGCTCGAACCGAGAAATGAAAAGGTTGAAGAGCAATTGCATATCGAGTAGACCTCGAGCTCTTCAAATTCTTACTCTGTATAGCCGTAAGAGCTTTCTGGTCGGTTTCTACTATGAAATGTGCGCCTAGAAGGAATCTTTGTAGTTTGAGAAATGACCAAACCATAGCCAATAGTTCAAGGTCTAAAACCGAGTAATTCCTTTCTGCAGCATTAAGTTTTCTCGAGATATACATTACAGGATGCAGAGTTCCAGAGTACTCTTGCATCAGTGCCGCTCCAATCCCAGTGGATGAAGCGTCACTCCGAAGAAAAAATGTCTTATCTTTAGTAGGTAACACAAAAAAAGGTGGTGTTGAAACAACGTTTTAATCTTATCCAAAGAGGATTGGCATTCCTGGGACCAGTGGACCATATTAGCTCTTTCAGTCCCAAGCAAAAAAGTGGGTTTGGCCCAAGCAAAAATGGCAACCTCAGTGCGTTTTTATTGTTGTTGTTTAGAAATAATTTTTTAAAATGTTCATATGCATAGATAACTTTGTTGTTATATATGAAACTGAAGGTAATTGGATGTACTTTACTCTTGTGCTACAAGTATAAAAGCTTACATTGAAAAATGATTAGTTATTCAAGGTAAAATGGAGGACATGCGCTTTAAAAAAATGATTAGTTATTCAAGGTAAAATGGAGGATATGCGCTTAAAAAAAAATCGCTTTAAAAATCTAAAATAAATATCTCAAAACAGAAACACGTTCACTCTTAAACACGTGCGGTATTTAAAAGAATGTACTTGCAGTCGGAAATGACTTTGTGGGTAGTTATAATTAGAAACAGTCTGAAACAGAGGCACATATACTACAGCTTTTTAAAGTCGATTGGGCCAAGCGCGTCTAACCCCTGAGCCTTTATAAAGTTGATTGGGACTTAAAGAGTTAAGCGACCCTTTCTTTAGTAGTGTAGAAAGAGGTGCCATAATAGAGGATGGATTCGGAATGAATCATCCATAAAATTGAATAAGACCTAAGAGACTTCGCACTTGCTTTTTAGTCTTAGGAATAGAGATGTTGAGTATCTTAGTTATATTATGGTCCTCTGTCTTTAGGAAACCATGACCTACTCGATGGCCTAGGAAAGAAATTTCGCTAAAACCAATGCAGGCTTTAGAGGGTTTCGCTGTCAGGTTATGCTCGCGTAGAGTAGACAGAAATTCAACTAACCCCGAATAGTGATCTTCCCAAGTATCGCTGAAAAGACAGATGTCGTCTAGGTACGCAATGACATCTGACCGATAAGATAGGATTCGACGCATCATGCGTACGAATGTAGCTGGTGCGTTCATAAGGCCGAAAGGCATGACATTCCATTGGAAAAGGCCTCTTGGTGTAGAAAAAGCCGTAAGGGTTTGGCGCGTTCAGATAAAGGAACTTGCCAGTATCCTTTAGACAAGTCAAGTTTAGTGAAAAAATGAGATTTAGAAAGCCTAGTAAGTAGCTCTTCTAGTAAAGGCATAGGTTCAGCATCGAACTTCGTAACTTGATTCAATTTTCGATAGTCAACGCAAAGACGTATGTTATTGTCTTTCTTTCGAACAATAACCATCGGCGAAGAATATGCAGAAGTGGATGGTTCAATTATTTTTAAATCTATCATCTCATCCAACTCCTTCTCAACCTGTATTTGAAAATGTATAGGAAAAGGATAAGGTCTGACTCTAATAGGATTATGGTCAGTTAGAATAATGTCATGTTCAATGACATAAGTTTGTCCAGGAATGTCAGGTAAGGACATCCTGAAATGTTTGTAACATAACCGAAACTTGTCGCTGTTCTCCTAGAGATAAATCAGGAGAAACAGTAACATTGTTCCATGATTCAATAGAATGAAATGGAATCATCGGAAGCGGAAGATTTACATCTGAAAAACTTGTTTCCTCATCCTGTATTACGGACAGTGATGAGTAATGACCATGTTGGACTGAAGAATCGTCCGTTGCCTGGAAAATAGGCTGTAAATAATCAGGCCGTTCAAGGAATTCCGTAAGCATATTGATGTGGAAGGTTTTATGCTTTCCTTCAATATCGACAATGTAGTCAACATCGGAAATTTTCGAGATTATATCGTACGGACCTTTCCAAGAAATAAGAAGTCTGTTTTCCCTACAAGGTAGCAAAACAAATGCTTTGTCACCGGGACAAAGTTGTCGTAAGGTTCTTTTCTTATCGGCAAATTGTCTTGCCTTCTGTTTAGCAAATTCAGAAGAAGAAGTTGCCAATTTGCATGCTTCGATAATCTTTTGTCTCAGCGCGATGACATATTCGTAAGAAGATTTTGTGTCATCGGTAATATTATCAGCGGTTATGAGATCATGAAGCAAAGACATAGCGCCGCGCGGTCGCACGCCAAAGACAAGTTCAAAGGGAGAAAATCCTGTATGTTCATTGGGGACCTCTCTGTAAGCGAAGAGGGCCGCGGGTAAATCCCTGTCCCAATCTTGAGGACGATCCTCAGTTATCTTAACTAGTAAGTTTTTGAGTGTTCTATTTAGCCGTTCGACCATCCCATTGGACATAGGATGATAGATACTACTCAAAGATCTCTCTATTTGCAAAGTAGACATTACTTGAGACATGGTATCCGATATTAGTTGGGTGCCATGATCTGACAATATCTCTCCTGGGAATCCCAGACGAGAAAATATAAGCCAAAGAGCATCTGCAATGTCAGCATTAGTAATGCTCTTCAGAGGAATAGCCTCTGGCCAACGTGTGCACATATCAACACACGTCAAGATAAACTGATGTCCTCTAGGAGATTTGATCTTAAATGGACCAATGATGTCTATCGCCATTTTCTGAAATGGTCGAATAGGAATGTCTGCAGCCTGAATAGGTGCAGCATGCCGTGGACCTTTGGATTTAACTTCCTGACATACTTTACAAGATCGACAATAAATACGTATGTCCTTGTTTACCAATGGCCAAAAGAAAGCCGCAAGGACTCTTGACTTAGTACGGGAAAAACCCATGTGTCCAGCACACTGAGAGTCGTGAGCGTGCTGCAAAATTTTAATTCTCATATTTTTGGGCACAAAAATCTGAGAATGACTTGACTTAGTGGAGTCTTGCACCATACGTACAAGTACGCCATTCTTCAATGTAATCCAAGATTTACGATTTGTATCCTTATTTGGATCACCTTTTGTTGCAAGAGTGAAGAATTTCTTTAGAGTGGGATCATCTTCTTGCTGTTTTATAAATGAGTCACGAGAAATTACCAAGGGATCATCTTGGTTATGCACTTCATTATCTTCAGTAGATGAAGTTTGAGGCATATTAAGAGCTCGAGCTCTAGTGACTACAGCATTAGCAGCTTGCATATTTTGTTTTTCCCAAACGGAAATTTGTTGTGGAGTGCATTCTTTGACTCCGTGAATACGACCGATGATAAGATCAGCGATCGGATCGGCAGAAGACATGCGTGTACATCTCCTGGAAAGAAAGGAGTAGCAATCCTAATGATAGCAGTATAATATTTCTCTAAGGTGCCGCCAAATATTACACATTTGACTACTTCTCCTGTGGCACGAGAAGGATCTACGAGTGACTGCCTAACACCAATTGTGGTGCACCCAGAATCAAAAAGAACTGAGACTGGATTGTCATTTACTAGACCTATGTGTAAGACAAGAGAACCTCTTCCATCATGCGCTACTGACGCCGGAAGAGCGGGAAGAGGATGGCCACAACTTAAAGTGGACACCGTAGTTGGTTCAAATAATGTTTTGCATTGGGGCCACTGAGATGCTTTCCCAAAATCAAAAGCGGAACATGCCATATTAATAGCGTCATTATTATCTTTATTCTGTTTATAGGCTTCATGTGACTCTTGCTGTGCAGAGTTTGCCTGATAATGTGATTTATGTTTTTTTGTGTAGTGATCTACCTCGATTATTATTGCCTCTATAATCATTATTGTATCCTCTATTGTAGACCCCTATTTGGGTTTGAGTCATAGCTCTCATGGTTACCATTATAATATTCATTATAATGAGTATCTCTATACTTATGATCTTGTTGTCTCCATGATGGATAACTTGTATAGTTTCTATAATGACTTCATCTGCGGAAATTCATATAATTGTGACCACCCCTGTATCGAGGGCTGTCGGCTCGTCTCCAGTTCTTCGCAGAAGAACCCTGAAATGATTGGTTACCTTGGTTTTGATAACTATTATGGCTACTCTTTTTATCCAACCTGTTTTGTGGTCCCTGAAATTTATGTGAATAATTAGGGTTGTATGGTGTTGCTGAAGCAACTGGCATACCTTCCTTAACCTTAGCATTGCCAGAAGCTACGTCCGAATGTGTAGTGACGTACTGGGTACAATATTGCTCCATTTCCTTTAGTGTCTTGGGTTTACGCTCATGTAGGAATTCAAGGAATGGTTTATTTACACTTGACATAATCTTGTCTCTGAGCAATAAGTCCATAAGGGCTTCATATGTCTTTTCTGTTTTGGACAACTCAATCCAACGAATAAATGTAAGACGTCTCCTTGCAATGAATTCTGAGAATTCTACCCCTGATTCAGACCATTTTCTTAAACAAAAGACGGTAACTTTCCTCTGTTAATTGATATTTTTTATCAAGGCTGCTCTAATAACATCATAATTATCCTTATCAGCCTCTTCTACCAAGCTTAAACTCGTAAGAGAATCACCTTTCAAATTTTCTGACAACTGATTAGCATACTGTGATTTATCCACATTATGAGCTCGACAAGAACGTTCAAAACGATCCTGCCAGAATGTAATATCGTCACTGGAAGGATTGAACGGTGGTACCTTGACCTTATAAGTAGAAGGTTTACCATTATTACCAGTTGACTGATTAGCAATACCCATATTTGTCAATTTTAATTTTTCTAACTCAAATGCTAACAGTTTTTCTTCATGTTCCCTTGTGGCCTTTCTCTCCTCGGCTTCAGCTTCTTTGTCTAATCTCTTTTTTTCAGCTTCTCTTTGTAATTTTTTTTCTTCTTTTTCCATTTCCATCTGGAATCTCCTTTCCTCTACCTGCATCTGCAATTTTTTTTTGATCAGCTTCCAATTCTATTTTTTCCCTCAGCTTTTTGTTTTTCAGCCTCAGCTTCTAATCTTTTTTGTTCAACTTCTCTGTCTAATCTCTTTTGTTCAGCTTCAGCTTCTCTTTCTAATCTTTTTTCTTCAGCTTTTTGTTTTTTAGCCTCAGCTTCTAATCTATTTTGTTCATTTTCTCTGTCTAATCTCTTTTGTTCAGCTTCAGCTTCTCTTTCTAATTTTTTTCTTCAGCTTTTTGTTTTTTCTCTTCCTTCTTCTGTGCTTTGGCATAATGAGAAAGTGCAAACTCTTTTAACTCCTCAGGAGTCATCCCAAGGGCTCTCCCTTGCTCAATGAAGTAGTCTAAAGTTGCCATAATATTTAATAATATGTGGCTATTATCACTGAAATAACAAATTTATTTCAACCAAACAGGAGCAAGTTTTTAACAAAAACTTGTATAATCAGCTCCCTATATCCCAATCTCTGTGGGAAACAAGCCTTTAAATAAGGTCTTGTATAATCAACTGTGTACCTCTAATAATAGCAATTAATCATCAGTTGATTCTTTCTTATAAGTTCACTACACAGCTAGTGGTGTATGATCAAATATATTTTATATAGCATATGTCAATCAAGAACACAAACAAAACAATTGTAAAAGACAACATGAAAACATTCGCAGAAATCAAATAAGTTAAATAGAAAAACAGAAGAAAATAATCACAGAACCTGTGATGATAACTGCGCCGTAATAAACAAAACAAATAACGCCACAGTGTAGAAACATAAAGATGTATAGAACTGAATGACAGAAAAGATTAGACCTACAAATACGAACAAATTTAATCAAAACTAAAGAATAGAAAAAATGTTACAAAAACGACGAAGAAAAACGCGTCTTCACAACTAACAGAAATAGCAACAAATTGTCGCCAGCAAATTTTCAATTAAGAAAATTCGCACCTATAGACCACTAATATATGCCCTATGTTACTTGGGAAATCTTATATTAGTCACCTCACCAACCGCCCACGATGTATACGCAACACTAATATGCAACATGTAAACATAAATATATATATCTCATATATAATGTAATGTAATGCATAGAAGCACAGCTTTTATTCTATAATGGCATAGTTGTAGTAAAATAAACTGCCACTTTAATAATTAATTTATTTTGAATTTAATTATTACAATGTTCAATCATTTGCACACAAGAAGATCCAACGTTGACAGTTTGTAGAAGGACTTCTCAGTTCAATATCACTGCATTTCTTATCAAACAGATAAACACTCGATTCAAACGTTCTGTGTACTGCTGTCTAAATCACGAAAAATATGTCAACAAACGCTGACCTAGTTACTGCTTCACGTGGCAAAATACTGACAAAGTGTAGAGTTGTACTGCTAGTGTGACGTATGAGGCGTCAGGGAACCATCAGTAGTCGATTTCCAAATCAGTCCTCGGCGAAGGTAAGACCCAGGAATCTGGCCACCAGTGTAACAATCCCAATTCAGTAGTGTACAGCAAACCAACAATCAGTGGTGTTAATGATGGGTGTTGTAAGTAGGTGAAGACTGGGTGTGTGATGGAAAATAAAGGTCAACTCGACCGACGCACGGTTGTGTATACATGGAGTGAGAGTGCAAGGTACGCGAATGATGGAATGTTCTGTAGAGTTGACAGATGGACTTGACACACACTCACTCAGCTGGAAGTCAATGACATAGACGACTGTGGACGTTTCTATGGTTTAATAAGGACGCACACTCAGACATCACGATTACAGTCACAGTACAGGTTGGCAAAATATCATCATATATTTGATCAGTGGTTTACAATCTTAAGTTGTCATTCATTTTGAAGAACATTACAATGGAACGTCCGTAGACAAGCACTTAGGTTTCCACTGTTTATAAATGTAATCATCAGGCCTTACTGACCGATCATGCCAGTTGATAAATAATGTTCAAGCATGACTCCTAGACAGAACCTCTTTTCTAGCGAAGATTCCTTTAGGAAAAGTTCAGCAAATATTTCTGGAGACAATGTTAACCCACCAGTATTGGGTTTTCTTTATAACTGTGATCTCTTAATCATCACCTGATAATAAGGGGCATCCCTGTTCTCTGATCGATGATCGACAAAAAATATTGGATCCAAAATGGCTTCTGGTTCCCTTGAGCATCGCTCACTATACAGATGCATAGTAAAGCTTCAATATAAGCTTTGTTCATGAACACAAATGTTTCTACAAGAATCAGCATATTCTTTCATCATAACTGCTGCATACAATCATATTCAGTGCTGCTAGGTAACATGTCATCCCGACATGTTGCTATAGATAATCATCATGTAGGCGTCTGCCCATCTAAGCCTAGGAAGAAAGACTTCAGCAAAACGTTCTTTTACCTTGGCATGGGAAATACACTAGCAGAACACATACGCCCTCTCCTGTCGTTACAGAATAAACACTGGGGTACTCATAGACTTAATCATATCAAAAACTATCTTCTTCCCCATAATAGATCACAGATATCAACAAACTTCGGACTCGTCTCCGACATGGCATCCGCCAGGCTCCATCATCACGGAAGACACTTTTCGTCTTCGACATGTGCAGAAATCTGCCTGACCCCAAAGTTCAGTACAAGGAAAAATAGTCCCACTTAGACATACAAAGATATCACGATATAAGACTGTATCGTCTTAAATAGATAAGAAGTAAACATAGACTCGGACCATAAACATTCCTGCATAAACCTAAGCAAGAATAATCTGTTTCTGCCCCAACAAGGAACAAACGAACAAAATCTGGATTCATACGCCAAATTCGATATTTAGGGGAGATAACCCATATAACAAAAGTATTAATCAATCATGGGTGATATATCTTTGGCCAGGAAAGCATCCTGATTCTAAAAACAAATACTTTCCCTCAGAAAATAAATATTATAATAACTACATACATTGCCACCAGTAATCTGTTGGTAACAGGTCTGAGCGACCTTTCGCCTATAAACGGAGATGGACCCCACCCCACTACTACCTCGCTTACAGGAAGTGACTCTTGTAAAGAGGCGAGAAGCGAGGCAGTACAACCATATGCATCCTGTCTAGTATTATAAGTGGATGTCATTGAGGTCAGGCGCAACTCACTGAGAACCCGTGGAGAGAGGAAAGAGAAAGTAGAACTCTCTACGCAACCTCTACGTGAACCAGAGGGCAGCGAACTGCTGGCTACCAGCAATTTTTTTCAAAGGTGTTTGGACGCTCCTATTACCCCCAATAAATTGGGGAGATGTATTGAAAGAAAGGAGATAGACCCACCAAGGGATGGCACGGGCTGGACATTAGACGATAGGCTTTTCTCCAGTGTCAGAGTAGGCCACGTAGGAGCCGAAATTTAACATCGGCCCCGGAGGGTAACTCTTCCTTTGCGCGGTCTGTAAATTTATTGGATTCAGGGACCGATAATTCGAGGCCACAGAAGGGTGACGAAGGGAGATTCCCACCTTCTGGTTTTCTATCAGTAGATAGCCAATCCGGCCAATTGGGGCCTAAAATCAATAGTGGAGAAATAGCTCCGAAAACCCAATTTCCCATGTTATAGCTGGAAGATACGCCAACGGCTGGAGCAACAGAACACAGAATTTTAACCCCCACCCTTGTAGATAAGGAGAGAAAGATGAAGAAAGATGGGCACGTTTCTTCGGCCAAAGGTGAACAGGTACGCATCGTTACGGCGACTTCTGACCAAGTCAGCCAGACGGATATAGGCCACCTTGGGGCCAACACACCAGGAAATTGTATGTTATCGCGCACTGCTAGGAAAGTCTGTGGGCGAAGAACACGCAGGAGAGGCAAGGTGAAGAGTGACCATTTGAGTTGCGGTCGCTAGGGGTATTCACCAGTTGCAACTCTAAACTTTAGTGCTCACAGCCAGTTTTGCGGACATAAGTAGGGGCCAGAGTGAGATAGAAAATTACAGTAAATTAGATCGGAGGCCCGACCTCAGAAGGAGGGAGTTATGTTCTGGAGTTACTGTGATTTTATTTTCAACATGCCCCACTCTTCTTCTCCATGCAATTTGAAATCTGTCCTTTCTCTAGGTAATTATTTGCGATTTTATGAGGAATTACTAGTGGGTTTTAATTTCAACTTCGCCCAGTCTTCTTCTCTCTGTAAATAATTGCGTTCATTATTATTTTATTAGGCGTTCTTATTATTAGGCTTGGTAATTTGTCAGACTGGGAAAAATCCGAGAAACCCGTCCCCTACCCGGTTTAAACGGGGGTGGGTGTTGTGACTGGTTATGTAAATAGATTACATGAACCCGCACGTCTTTGCTTCCTTATTAATATGCACATTTTGTTAAACGCAGAAGACATGCACTTCGATATCTGTCTAACTCATATTGTAGCCACGCCTGTTTTCTTTTTTTTCTCTATGTCTTACAGGCACTAGTGAGTAGTTACAAACAGACCTATTAGCTAGTCCACGAGCGGACAGGTAACAGCCAGCGAGTAAGAGCCGTTAACTGATTATCACGCGAGCGATTGGGCAATTGTTGAATAGGGACTGATCAGACAAAGAACGCGTGTAGAAAGGAACAAGCCGTCTATTTGTAGAATAAAGGGCGATAAGACAGAAGACGTACCTATGATGGTTACATTTGACAGGGGGAATTAAGCGAATGCAAAAAGGGGCGATAACCAAAGTTACCGACCACATCCGTCTGTTCGTGTCCCCAGGGGACGTAATTAGCTACAGTAAGAGACGGGATCAAAAGACTTCTGCTCGTTAGCGAATGTCTATGCGGTCGGCAGAGGTGAGAAAGAAAGCCTTAATTCAGGAATCAAACCGTAGATTTTCCGAAAATACGGGCTAAGGCGTGATATCTCGCACTATCTAGCGAAAGAAGACCTATTTTATATAAATACCCCATCTTTTAAAATCAATTATCTAGTCGCCTCAGAATTTTCGGATTATCTAGCTCGAATCCTAGAGCCATTGTACAAAGTGGATTACCTAGAATTTCGTTGGAGATAGTTTCATTTTCTGTGTTGCGGTAAATAAATATACTAACACTTGAGTGATTTAATTGTTAAAGTTCGTCATTATATTTCACTAGGATTTACTGTGTTAATTGACTAGCGTATTTTAAGCAACATATAGCTAATTTTTCCAGCTGTAACCTACTAGTAAATATTATTACATTCACACAAAACTTCTAAGACTATCTCCAACGAAAAATTAAGAAACTCCGCTAATACAAGTGATCTAGAAATTGAAGCTTGATGTCTTTAAAATCTGAGGAGTACTGAATAATGGATTTTAAAAGCTGGAGAATATATATTAAATTTCCAGAAAATCGCTCGTACTAGCTAGATATGACACCTTAACTCAGATCTCGGGCTTAACCTCCTTCGATCTGCGAATCTGAAGAAATTGTCGCGCTTTTGCCGCTTGCAGACTCTGCAATCCAGCGACGCCCGTCCTTTGATTTGGCGATTCTCACCGTGTTTAATTACCTGTCAAACGAACGGATTCAGGGGAAGGTAATAGAAATTGTCTCCCCTTGGTTTAAATTTTCTGCTCCTTCTACTCAAATTATTTCTCCTGATCACTGCCTAACGAAAAATACGTTACAACTATCATTAGCTTATCTACCCTTGAGCCAAAATTTACGATTCTATGAAATATTCGCCCCTGTCCTACGCGTTCCGTCTCACTCTGTTTGATCTTATTACGACGATTTTCAATCGCTATCGTTTAATTACAGGTAACCCGCTCAACGTTAGCTAAATAGGTCTGTTTGTAAACCTTCCTAAAGAAAAAGAGAACAGAAAATAAAATAGGCGTGCTAAATTTAAAAAAAAATGAGACAGATCTCTGAGTGTAGGAGGGTGTTATGTTCACATACGTGCGTAGGTGAAAGCCAGGTAAAAGAAAAATGAAGATAATGAAATAGATATATGAAAGTTATTATCATAATATGTCGCAAGGAACATAAGAAAGAATGACAGGATTTGTTAAAAGGGGTTGATCAAGGTATTACTTAGTAAGTTATACTATACCAAATCATTGTATGGAAGCGAATCATGGACAAATGGATCTAACTTAGGATTTATAACGAAAGTGTAGTCACATTGAACTGGCTGTGAGTGGTACTGAGGTAAATTGTCCTTTGCAAATGTTAGCACAATGTCTGACACTGTTTGTTACGTCCATTGTGTGTGTGGACAGAATAGTGATGGAACATATAGAGGTTGTGTTTAATTTTGTTTTATGCTGCAACTACCAAGATTGTACAAGACATCAACTTCCGTGGGACTCTGTGGTGCGAACGATCTCAAGGTTCATAGAACTAGCCACCCTGATTTCCCGGCCTGGAGATCCAAACATTGTGTGATCCTGGCTAGAGTCTGAGGCATCTCAACCTAACAGATAAATGGATACGCAATTCCACTGGTCAGCCTATCCAGAGACTATATTTAATAAATAAAATACAAATAACACAAACCTAGTGAGTGATGACTCATGATGGACATTATTAAAATGATTACTAACTCTACAGTCCAGCGAAAGTGATAAATATATGTGAACTATATAATTGATATTTGAAAGATAATTTTTATCATATTGATCTATTTTGAAAAATTGACATTCCGTCTTTATTTATTTTATTATGTAAAAACATTTGAATTCTTTTAAGTTACCTATCCGAAAAGATAAACGGTATAGGTTCAATAAATTTGAAATATGTACAATCAGTCTTGCTGAATTATTTACATTGAGTTAAAGTTCTGGTATATATATATATACTATATATATATATATATATAGTTACCCATTTAATTAATTAATCACCTAGCAGAGTCAATACAAATAATAATAAACATTATTCAAGGGAGAATCTTGAGAGGTAGCCCATAGACATTCAGGAACCAACCCTTTCATCATACCTGAAAGTTTATACAGCTGATCCTTCCTTTGATTGTCGATACACCCTTACTCTTTTCAGAGAAGGGGGTATTTCTTGTAAGACCAGTCTCTTATCTGGAACTATCCTGGTATCATCTGATACATCATTTTGTCCAAGATATCTTACATTCTCAATAACATCTGAACCTCTCGCGACACTGGGGGCTCGTCCGGGATTTTTATTTACTGCCCTGCGGTCTTTACTTTGAGACATTCAGTTGTAAGGGTAACAGTAGGAATAAATAAAATATAAATTAATTTCAAATAGAGGTAAAGAAATTAAAAGTTAAATATAACTCATTGTAATAGTAATGAGTAGATATAAACATTTTGGTGACTGGATACACTGACAGTGGTCTTTATTAATTTTAAGTATATTAACTAAATTTGTAATTAGTATACTGATAAGATTGCAAGAGAATGGCAGACTTGGCAAAGTTTAGATCTGCTACAGTGCAGTGAGCAAAGGAGTTTGGGTTAAGTGGGGAGGACCTTATTTAATATGTCACTACTGAATGTGACAAGTTTATAGAAAGAGAAGACAAGAGGTTGGAAACAGAAAGAAGATTGCAAATAGAAGCTGATAGGGAGGTTAAGAAATTAGAAGCTGAAGAGAGAAGACAAGTTGCTGAAAGGGAGGCTGAAAAAGAGGAAAAGAGGTTGCAAAGCGAACATGAATTGAGACTGAAAGAGCTTGAACTTCAAGGAAATGTTCCAGTAAATGGAAGTAGTCCAACTACATGTGACACTACAAGTCAAGGTGCCTCACATGGAGCCATGAACATGGATCCATTTGTGGAGAAGAAAGATGATATTGAGTCTTATTTAAGTCGCTATGAAAGGTTAGCAACTAACTATGGCCTAGAGAAAGAGAAATGGAACCTTAAGTTATTACAAGGGTTGAGAGGGGCTTCTTATGAAGTTTTTGCAAAACTTGGCAGAGAAGACCAAGAAGATTATGAACTCTTGAAGCAGGAATTACTGGTTTGCTATGAAAAGAACTGAGAATTTTATAGAAAGAAATTCTGAACTGCTAAGCTACTTTCTGGAGAAACTTACCACCAGTTCTCTGCCAGATTAGAAACATACATGGAGAAGTGGACTGCTCTAGGAAAATGTCAAGGCCTAAAAGAAATGGTCATGATGGAGCAAGTGAGAGAATCTATGCCTCCAGACATGAGAAAATTTCTTATGGAACAAGGTGCAGAGGGACTAGGTGAGATTTTAACAGTTGCTGAAAGATATCAGGCAGCCCAGAAAGAGATAGCAGGAATTAGGAAGAAACAGGTAGAAAATAGTAGACCACCCCAAAACCAAGATGAGTATGATAATGTAGACCACCAACACAGATACAAACAAGACTATGACAAACCTAGATTTGATCATAGAAACAAGAACCTTCAGGTACAGGATAAATACCCAACAGACAGGGAGATAAGTGATGCAAAATTTGCAAAATGAACAACCACAATACAATTGAATGTGGTAGGAAAGTCCCTCTATATCACGCTTCATGTATGATAACAGTTGGAAAGAGCAGGAAGGAAACGACATCAAGTCCGGTAGATCTCCATCATCCCCCATCTGTGAAGAAGTAACTTGTAATGGTACAACTATCAAGTGCCTTTATGATTCAGGATTTGATTTGACTCAGTTGTGAGTGCAATCTTGTGCACCCTGATCAGTATACCACAGACAATGTGGAGATACAAGAGGCATTAAAGAAAACAGCCACCATGACACTTCCCATAGCTAGAATAAATGTCAAAACTCGTTATGTGGAAGAAGTGATCAGTGCAGCAGTGTGTGATGATCCTAATTACCCGCTGGTGTTAGGAAGAAGATATGTTTTCCTAGGGAACTCAATAAAACCTGTGATCATGGCGACACTCCATACCAGGTCAAGTCCCAGAAAGGAGGAGGGAACACCACTAAATATTCATCCTAAAAAGATGAAAAAGGCCCACGTAAAAGATAAAACATTAAAACCTTGCTTTGGCAAATTGCCAAACAGCTATAACACCCCTAAGAAAGGGGAATGTTATATGAAGAACGGATTGCTTTATAGGAAAGCTGGAACAGGATCCAATGGCCATGGACAGCTGGTTCTACCGTATTCATATAGGGAAAAGGTTATGGAATTAGAATATGTTGTACCAGACGTGGACATACAAAATATGGTACCACCTGTCAAAGAGCATCTGAAAACCATTATTGGCCAGGCATTGCTGAAGACATCACTCAATATGTAAATGCCTGTGATCAAAGTAGCAAGGTAAACTCCACACGTGGAGAAAATCAACAGGACTTCGAAACGCATTGCGGTGAAAGTAGGCTTGAAAATAAAAAAAGAACAGGTAGACATCGTGAATAGAATAGCACATTCTCACACCCAGTATTCCAGTAAACCAGTGACCATGGCAACTCTCCGTCTCGTACCGAGAGGGGAAACAACCCATCCTGCGCCAGCACAAATGTGTTCTGAATTCTTGGAACTGGATAAAAATAGTATGGTTAGTCAGCCAACTTTGAAACTGAAACTGAGGGGTAACCCAGAAAAAGTGGGAGTGGGAGATTTCCATATGTTGCATTTTGGGTTGAAGAATACTCCAAGTGTTTTATCCAGGATGATGAGGAAATTAATGGATCCCTTATGAAACTCAGCTATCACAAATTTTGTGGATGACATCCTCATAACTATTGTAACCTTGAGGAACATCTAACACCTCTGGACATGTCATTGGACAGACTCAGAGAAGAGTAATGGTGAATATTAATTGATAATCAGCTATTAGACAGTCAGCAGCACCTGTGCTGTTTATTAATACAACATGCGGTATTATTTCTGGATCTCAAAGTGTTGAGGCAAATTTCTTGAGTAGTGCCTACTTGAAGTCACCCACCTGCAGGAAACCAGGATACCAGTAAGGCAGAGTGAACCTCATTTTGGGGTAATGCCGTGATTGTAAATCCAGACAGGAAAGCGCCCACCAGAATGATTCACGCTTTTAAATGGGGGAGCTCTGTCGTGATTTGGTCTGTCTTACAACGCGTCATACCGGAAGCCTTACTGTGGGAAACTGTCCGATACAATAGCCAATCAAAACGCTTCTTTCGTGGTGTGTATACTGGAATATTTTAGGCTTAACATAGAAGCCCATTTTGTGTAAATGATAGTACGAATTTATTTAACTTCTTAAGAACTAAAGATGTTTAAACGGAAAGGTATAGATATTTCAACAACGGTAATGTTACTTTAGAGGTAGGTGCAAAGACTTCCTCAATTAGTAGTTCCTATAGAAAGAGAAATCTTTTAAAATGACGTCTATACTTCAGGGTAGTCCCCAATTTAGTTAGTTAAAGCATGCATAGATTAAAATGCATTTTGCTTCCTAAACAATTATTATATAGAACGGTAGAGATAAATTCACAGTATAATTCTAGCTTTAAATGATCAAAATCGGCCAGAATTAAGAAAGATAATGAATATTTAAAATTTTGCTAATTGAACTGAAGGCAAAAATACACCTCAGTTTTAGATTTTTAACACCGCTTTTACCCCCATTCCATCCGAGACGAAGGATGTAGTAGTATTTAAGTCCTTGAACTTTGCTGAATTTAGGCCACAACTTTTTCAAAAAGCAAGCTAAACAGAAGAGAGCGGTGAGAGTGTTACTGTCATATACTTTGCCACTGCATCTGCATAGCAGACCTAGATGCCTATTAACAGCCTGTTACAGCTTGTGTGTATTGCGTGAGGGTAAGAAAGAATATATATGTATATAATTATGTAATTTTCCTGTGATTAATCCACTTGTGCGTTAGAAAGGTGTGGTATGTGTTAAGAAAAAAAATTACAGAACTAGAGTGTTGCCGGCAGAAACCGCCAGCTTATATGTACAGATAAGAGGAAAGCCAGCCTTGTAAATGTGTAAAATAATTGAGAATGATGGCCAAAGAAAGCCTGTAAGTTTGATACCGTATTTAAATGAATATTTCTTAAAGGAACGACACACTGATTAGGAGCATAATAAAGAATGACAGGATTTGTTAAAATGTGTTGATCACGGTATCACTTAGTAAGTTATACTATACCAAATCATTTTATGGAAGCGATTCATGGACAAATGGATCTAACTTAGGATTTATAACGAAAGTGTAGTCACATTGAACTGGCTGTGAGTAGTACTGAGGTAAATTGTCCTGTGCAAATGGTAGCACAATGTATGACACTGTATGCTACGTCCATTGTGTGTGTGGACATAATAGTGATGGAACATATAGAGGTTGTGTTTAATATTGTTTTAGGTTTTATCCTGCACCTACCAAGATTGTACGAGACATCCACTTCTGTGGGACTCTGTGATGCGTACGTTCTCAATGTTCATATAACTAGCCACCGTGTTTTCCCGGCCTGGAGATCCAGACATTATGTGATGCTGGCTAGAGTCGGAGGAATCTCAACCGAACCGATAAGTGGAAACGCAATTCCACTGGTCAGCTATCCAGAGACTATATTTAATAAATAAAATACAAATAACACAAACCTAGTGAGTGATGACTCATGATGGACATTATTAAAATGATACTAACTCCACAGTCCAGCGAGAGTGATAAATATGTGAACTATATAATTGATATTTGAAAGATAAATTTCATCACATTGATCTATTTTGAAAAATTGACATTCCATGTTTATTTATTGTATTATGTAAAAACATTTGAATTCTTTTATGTTACCTATCCGAAAAGATAAACGAAATAGGTTCAATAAATTGTAAATATTTTCAATCAGTCTTGCTGAATTATTTAAATTGGGTTAAAGTACTGGTTGATATATATATATATATATATATATATATATATATATATATATATATATATATATATATATATATATATATATATATATATATATATATATATATATATATATATATATATATATATATATATATATACGTATATATATATATATATATATATATATATATATATATATATATATATATATATATATATATATATATATATATATATATATATATATATATATATATATATATATATATATATATATATATATATATATATATATATATATATATATATATATATATATATATATAAACCAGAACTTTAACTCAATTTAAATAATTCAGCAAGACTGATTATAAACATTTAAAATTTATTGAACCTATTTCGTTTATCTTTTCGGATAGGTAACATAAAAGAATTCAAATGTTTTTACATAATACAATAAATAAACATGGAATGTCAATTTTTCAAAATAGATCAATGTGATGAAATTTATCTTTAAAATATCAATTATATAGTTCACATATTTATCACTCTCGCTGGACTGTGGAGTTAGTAATCATTTTAATAATGTCCATCATGAGTCATCACTCCCTAGGTTTGTGTTATTTGTATTTTATTTATTAAATATAGTCTCTGGATAGCTGACCAGTGGAATTGCGTTTCCACTTATCGGTTCGGTTGAGATTCCTCCGACTCTAGCCAGCATCACATAATATATATATATAGTTACCCATTTAATTAATTAATCCTCTAGCAGAGTCAATACAAAGAATAATAATAAACATTATTCAATGGAGGATCTTGAGATGTAGCCCATAGACATTAAGGAACCAACCCTATCATCATTCGTGAAGGTTTATACAGCTGATCCTACCTTTGATTGTCGATACACCCTTACTCTTTTCAGAGAAGGGGGTATTTCTTGTAAGACCAGTCTCTTATCTGGTACTATCCAGGTATCATCTGATGCATCTTTTTGTCCAGGATATCTTCATTCATTCATTCATAACCCTCCACTCCCAAAGGAGCATAGGCCTTCAACAAACACATGCCAAGTCCTCCTGTCCCGTGCCATCATCTCAAGTTCTTTCCATGTTCTCCTCATCATTTTCACCTCTGTTTCCAACTCTCTTCTCCATGTACTTCTTGGTCTTCCTCTGCCTCTCTTGCCCTAGGGGTTCCAGAACAAGGACTGCCTTGTAATGCTATCAACAGGTTTCCTCAGTGTGAGTCCTATCCATCGCCATCGTCTTCTTCTCATCTCTTGTTCCACTGGCACTTGTCTAGTTCTTGTCATCAGTTCCACGTTGGTAACCTTGTCATACCATTTTAATCCCTCTATTCTACGCAAGCACCCATTTATGAAAGTCTGTAGCTTTTTGGTTGTTGTCTTTGTTGTTCTCCATGTCTCCGAGCCATACAATAGGACTGACATCTTACATTCTCAATAACATCTGAACCTCTCGCGACATGGATAGAAATCATACCGTTACGCGGGTTAGGATAGAATACTGATATTGTAGTTAAATGTTTTGTATTTTTTTCCTAAATCCAGTACGGATAACAAACCAAACCTACCAGCGGCCTAAATCTGAGAAAAGGGGTCTAAGTCTAAGTCAAATAGTACCGTATGCATTCTTATGTAATATCGGGTCTTCAAGGTTGACCTGTTCGGCCCACTATTTCACCCACAGAGAGAGATAGAGAGTACAAACATATGACATTAAGAATAAATTTAACAGGACATATAGCTACCCAGATGTCTCTTTCATTTTTATTTACATTCAGCCCGCTGTGGCAAAAATATCAAACTTAACACTACCCGACTACCGACCACTGTGTTGTGGCGAGGATTTATATTTACTCCTGAAATCTATTTCTTTACCTTATCTCTCACTGAGTTACCACCTTTTTCAGTTCTATTCAGACGGGACCAGAATCTATCTTAAATACCTATCCAAATCTACGACAGAATGGGTTGGCTCGTTTCCGGAATTTGAGCTAGATCTTGAACAAGAACCACAGAAAAGGTGCGAAGTCCTGAGATTTTTTTTCTAGTACGTCAGATTGAGTTTGTTTCCAAATTTGGATCTAGTCTGTATCTAGATAATTGACTAAAGTCTGATATTAAATCGTTTTTTTAGTCTAGATAGATCACAGTGTGGTTGTCTCGTGAGTTTAAGTATCACTAATAATAATTATCCCCTAGACAAACGTTCTGTTTATTGGCTTGCTGACCACACAAATATATAAATTGTTTTTTCCACAGCATTTTAGAGTTACATACAATTAGTTTTGTGGGTGATCTTTGTCGGAGATATGTTATGTAATGATTTTGTACTACAAGGCCGCTGGTAGCGCGTGATTGTCTGACGATCACCAGGTTTTTTTGAAGCAGCGGATTTGAGCTAAGCTAAGGAGTGCATTCTGACTACACGTCAAGTTAATAGCCTCCCTTACCCTAACTGACTTCAGGTGTGGACTTGTAGGTGGACTTAAATTAAGGGAATTTTTTTTCTCCTTAAATTTTTGAAATAAATTTTTTTTATTTTATTTCCTGCGTAGTAACGTAGTTTTTTTCAGTTGTTAGACTTATCTACCATTCGTATGGTTTATCTCGTCTGTATTAGGAGCCTAGTTGCCAGATAATAACAGCGATAGATTAGATAAGAGATAACAAAGAGGAGGTATCTCAGTTAAATAACACATTTTTTTCCTCGTAATTGGTAAGGAACCAGTGTATCCTTTTTCTTCTTTCTTTCTCGGTGTTAAGGATAGATTTGAGATGCAGATAAAATAGTGTGACATGTTACTAAACGCTAGCACATTTCCATTTTTATGTGAGGAATTGTGTTCGCCTGTAGTCAAACTACGGTTTGCACGAAGCGTCCACCCGTGGTGAGCGATGCGTTCACCCGTGTTGAGCGACGGTCAACTAGTGACGTTTGGGTCACATGTCGTGGGGTTCAGTGTGTAAATTAATTGGGCTTCCGTCTTTGTGTTTGCGTCTAAGAGGGATGTAATTTTTCGAGCTCCGGGATAATGGAGCGTGATATGAATATATCCATTGTGGCATTATTGATTTTTATGAGGCCGCCACGTTATGTGTAAGATGGTTCACGAACTTATCTAGAAGTTCATACCATAATTTACTACAAGTGTAACTTTGAGATATGAGGCAACTAATATTTGGTTTGCCCTGATTTCTTCTGCCTCATTACTTTGGTTTTCGTGGATTGCCCGAACCTTTAGTACAACGGCCAGGATTGAGTGGAGATGAGAGTAGTGCATCATTATTATATTATATGCCACGTAAAGAGGTCCAACGTTTGAAACTTATTGACGGACGAGGGATAATCTACTACGCTTATCCATTGCTATGTACTTTTGATGTGTTGATGGATACTATTGTGAAGTGACTTTATGTATTAAATGTCAACCATGTTTTTCCGTGGACGTGTTCACCTACCGGCTTTGTTATGTGTACTGACCATAATGTCCTGAATGAACACCTGCTATCATTCGCGTATACATGCATGATCCTCTAATATATCCCACCGTAACACACGGGTAAGTCACAGTCATTTATTTGCCATGGCTGAGAGTGCAAAACGTAGAGCAATTCTAAAAGAGGAAACAAATGAAGAGGGGTTACAAGGAGAGGAAGCAAAAGCGTTTGTCAAGGAATAACTTGACAGATATGATGTGGAGAGGAAAGCAGACGAAGCTAAGGAGCAGAAGAAGATTGAGGAGGAAATGGAAATTCTCAGGGCAAACGAACGAGAGAAGGAGAGACAGCACGAACTGGCGCTTAAGAACCTAGTGGTCCAAAGCCGTGGGGCTGCCTCTACCTCCAGCAACGTTGACTCTCTACCTCAGTTACAGACAACTGATCTTTCAAACACTCAATTTCCTCAACTAGCAGCTATGTCTTTTTGCACTGGAATCCTTCCCAAGCCCCAATGATAAAATTGACTGTTATCTAGAAAAATTTGAGAGAATGGCAAATCTGTACGGTTAAGAAAGGTCGCGTTGGTGTTTGAAGCTTTCTCAGGCTTTAAAATGCTCTGTGTATGATGCGTACGAAAAACTGGGACGCAGCCACCAAGACGATTACGACATGTTCAAGAAGGCTTTACTTGAGCGTTTTGAAATGAACGTTCTCAAAAATTTTTGCAACTGTTCCGTAACAGCAGAAAGGAAAGCACTGAGACTTTTCAGCAGTTCTCTTCTCGTCTGAAGGGATACTTGACAAAGTGACTGGAGCTTTCAGAGCTTCCCTCTACCTATGAAGGACTTGAGTTCGTTGTACCCGAACAAATAAAGAACACTTTGTCAAGTGACACCCGTAGATTTCTGGCTGAACAAAGCGCAATAAAGCTGGAAGACATTTTGAGCAAGTCTGAGCGATATAATAATGCGAGGGCCGAACTGCCAGGCGCAAAACGCAAACCGTCAGAGGAGCCTTCTCGGAAAAATTATCTAGAGCAGTCTTCCCATTCTTCTCACCACCATAACCACAGAGAAACAGTACCTCAGAATCCCCCTCCGGAAAAAATCTAAGTACTATAAAAACAGGTACCCCACTAACAACAAAGATTCTGATCTCCCGAATCGTCCGACATGGCAGCGCGGCTAGAAAGGACAGGGTGACAAAGCGAAAGCCCCTGCGCACGGGACATATGATCAGAGCAAGTACACAGGGCCTAATCGAATTGGATGCTTGCAAACAGCTTCGCAAAGAAGAATTAATGTCAGTGATTCTCAACCTGAGGGGGAGAGGCCCTCAACGCGAGGAACTGTTATTTTGAACGGGACTTCAACACATTGTTTGTTTGATACAGGGTTGTCCTTTGATTGCATTGTCGCAAGACACTTGGTCAAACCCGGTCAAGAGACAGAAGAAACCGTCAAACTATGTAGAGGTTTCAAAGGAGATGCACCCATGACGCCTCCCATCGCACTGGTGGAGATACACTCTGATTGTGTCAAAGGTGTGATCAAAGCCTCTATTATGGATGACCCGATCTACCCAGTCATACTTGGCTGTAGATATGTGTTTATTGGGAGACCGAAAGAGCCAATTGTAGCAGCAGTAACCACAAGAGGGCAAACCAAGAAGGAACGGGAGCCTGCGCCAAATTTGTTACTTAAGGAACTAAAAGAGGCGCAACAAAAGGACCCTACCTTGGAGCCCTGCTTTAGGAAACTGACCATGGCCAAGGACCCCAGACACAACGGAGACATGTTTTCTAAGGATGGAGTATTGTATCGTAGAACGGGCAAACCTTAACAAGGGCATAATCAGCTCCTAGTACCGACGCAGTACGAAGACCAAATCTTAGAAATGGGGCACTCTCTTCCCTTTAGCGGACATATGGGACTAAACGCCACTAATAAGCGAATATCGACTCACTATTGGTGGCCAGGAATGAACACTGATATTATCAGATACGTGAAATCCTGCGCCAAGTGCCAACGTGTGGCACCCAAGCATTGGACACCCCCAGTTCCCATGGGTGAAATGCCAATAGTGGGGACACCATTTGAACGGGTTGTGATCGACATATTATGACCCTTAGAAAGGACTAAAAGAAGGCACAGGTTTATCCTGACCTTAATCGACACATGCACTTTGTGGGCAGAAGCTATACCGCTAACATGCACGGAATCCAAGCATGTCGCAGAAGCCCTAGTGCAGATTTTTAAACGGTTGGGATTCCCTCAACACGTTTTGACGGATAACGGATCCCAATACCGTAGCCTGTTAATGGAGGCGATCTTTAAGATCTTGCGGAACCAACACATCTACATAAACCCCTATAATCCGACCGGAAGTTGGTTAGTAGAACGTGTTAACGGAAGCCTCACCATGATGTTACGTAAGCTGGGACAAGAGGCTAACCTGAAGATTGGGACCTTTTTATTCCTGCAGCCCTATTTGTCTACAAGGAAGTCCCTTAGGCCTCTACAGGTTTCCCACCAGCTACTCTTTTATTCGGCAGACCTACCAAAGGCCCGCTAGAAGACTTACTCCGGTCACTAACAGACCAGAAGGCTGATGGGACAGTCGTCTCAGCCAGTAAATATGTATTGGAACTTAAGGAAAGGTTACAACTAGAATGGGATCAAGCAACAACCAACCTTAAGAAAGCACGCGCAAAGCGTGCTAAACGATATAATAAAGAAGCGAAAGAGAGAGAACTACAAGCAGGGGAGAATGTTTCTTACAAAGTATTCGTCTATAAACTTTGTATGTATGGTGATAATAACAATGCTAATACATATTGCCAAACCGGAGAATCTCGTTTGTCTTATCATGGTGGCTGGTGTGTGAATGGTATCTAGTTCATTAATCAAGGAGGACATATCAATGGTGTCTAATCGTTGTAGTGCTGGAGGAAGGACAAACGTGGTCTCTGGATGGAGGAAGGCAACTTCTTGTACCCCCCGCTCACGCCACGTTGACATGCCTGTAGTAGAACATACTCATCGCAGAAACACTGCATTGCACAGTAGTGATGCCATATAGAGCCCATGATGTTGGGACAGAAAAGAATATTTCGCAGAATGCGATACAAAATTTTTATGATGTCATGCCCCCATGAATAACATTGTTATTCGCAAGTTGACACGCATTTGTACTGACAGCACTTATATTATTAGAAATCCCTTCCAATGACTAATCACTACAGTTTTGACTTTTATTGTTTATCCATTAACCATGCAACTGTTTTGTACAGTTGAAAACAAAACCTTGTACATATTTTTCCTTCACGATTGCAAATTTTCTGGAGAAGAAAAGGTAGTTCGGATATAGACTTTTTGACAAAAGAAATGACATTGCTGGTGCATCCAAGACTATCATCAGTCGCGTACTATTCACTTACGACATTCTTCTCCACATACGTTACAACTCACTTGTTTTGGTAGAACAGTTTTACATTGTTGACTGATAGCTACATATTTTTTGAAATTCAGATTTATATTAGAACAATTTATTACAAAAGATGGTATTACTCTGTACCTCTTTATGTCTGACAATGAGATGTTAATGGCACTAGACGTTTTAAGACATCAAATGTCTTCTGACAAAACCAATGACCTCAATGACAGAAGAGACGTCGCACTGTAATTATGTATAATAACTCGTCATAATGTGTGAGGTTCATTGAAACCTATTGCGTTTTGAGTTCAGGATTGACACTAACATGCCAGAGTTAAGTTCAATTTGAGTCAAATTGTACTAACAACTGAAAATTGTTGATGAAAAGGACATTGTCATGAAATATTTGGTAATATTGTTATTAACGCCCCACATTTGTGAATTTTTTTGATGTTATAAACATTGTCACGAATCATTTTACATGAACCTCTACTAGCTGGTTATAACACATAAATTTGTTTGGGATGATAGCATGTGCTTAGACAAGTACACCTACGAGAGCCCTCGATTTACGAATTTTTTTTCAAATAGTGAATTATAGGAATTTGGATATATATTTTTGACAGAACGCAGATGTCTCCTTACAGGATACATTTGTGTAGTCCAGGATCTATGTCACCGGAAGGCTTACTACTGATACCATAGCATCATTTGTGCTAATAGTTATCAGTTTGATTAGGAAGAACAGTTACGATGTTTTATTGAAATAAAGACTCGAGTTACGCTAGAGTCAGATTGAAACTGACACTAGAAACTAGATTAAATAGGGACTGAACGCTATCTTTTGGCGGGAGTTGCATAGCAACCGATGACGTAAATCGAAATAGCCGAGACCCTCCATCGGTAAGCACATGACACCCAATAAAATATATAAAGAAGCAGACTAACCAACCAAAAGGTAGTAAAATCGTCCACCACTCTGAGATAGCAGATTTCGCATATCCGAAGTCAGTTGATCTACAGAAGCCAGTTTGTACGGACGTAGCCCTGGTCCATCCTACTGCTGGTCTTGAAGTTATCAAGATATTAACTCTGTGTGAAGCAGATGTTTACATAGTTGGGAATTCATATTACCCGTAAGTACAGCTTCGTGTGACTTTTTCATTTTTCAGAATAAAACCTAGTTAGGCCAGAAATGCCTAAATGTTGGGAAAACGATCTGAACTTATAAGAAATGATAACTGAGCTCTCTAATGTCAAATTAACTCAAGTCATACAAGAGGTAGAGATCCGGCTATCAGTTACCCCTGTGACCAAAGATGCAGCAAGTGATAAATGATGTCAGCGACCCATAGCTTGACTGCTTGAGTCAGGGTCAGCAAACCAGAGCTGACCAAGACCATACTCCACCTCCAAGTAGTGGTCCTGGAAACAGGCTGCATCACTGCAGTCTGCCTGAGAGAGTAGGGATCGAAGAGGGAAGCCTAACCCGGTACTAAAAATGCCATGCTGAAACCGGATGTGTCGGGCCGAAAGGAGGAAATATCGCAGCTTTGCTGTAAACGGCGACACAACGTAACAAACGTCCTTTTCAGGACGATCGCAGAAGAAGAAGAAGTTACCCCTAAGTTGGATAAACCAGAGAAGAATAATAAAAAAGAACTAGGCAAAGTATTTACCCCAAATTGGATAAATTACAAGGAGGAAAATAAATGTATATCAAGACACTAATTTTCATGAAGAATTGTAAACGCATGCAAATGACTTTGTTTTGGATTTTATATTCAAGATAATAAACTATTTTCCTGGATCCCTGAAGACTTTCTTACCTACCTCCTGTTGAAGGTTTCTGCAGTTAATAGAGGATATTAAGTATGCTAAGGATTGTCACAAAAACACTAAACACCACAGAGGAATTCTGGAACGAACTTGGGTACAAACATCATAAAGAATAACTTTCTCTGGTAGTACACCAGTATTTTGACTTGAATTAAACAATAATCAAACACACAAGAAACTTGAACATATATGCCTTATATTTGAATCAACATATACACACCGCGGTAACATTCAGGAAAGTTGCCTCTTACCCTTACTTGTGGGAATAACGGGTGTTGTTGAGTCAGTAATAACGTTACTGCAAGACTATCAGTTGTTTGTTCTGCCAGCTGTTTATACTTTGTCAATGTCATTTATCCCTCTTGTAAAAATATATACATCCTTTGAATTCATTGACTATTTTGACTTACAGCAATGCACCGACAGCTTTATGACACATTAACTTTCTAGAACGTTCACTGTCTCTGCAGAGTAGTGTTGCGTGATAAATTCTCGCAACATCATTTTATTACAATATCTATTTTATAACGCAAGGGCAACAACTGCTTGAAATTTATAGTCACTTTTCTCGGTAAGCATTTGTCTTCTCGCGTTGGTATTGAATGCAGTTAAGTTTTGAGCTGTGGTCATTTTGCGCTGGACTGCGCATGACTTGTCTTGCTTCTTGGTCGATCGGTTTCCGCCCACCACTAGTGGAGTGAGCGATTTGGAATGGCGAAAGAGATGCCTCGTTGAAGAGGGGATCTCCGCTATTTTTTTGTTCTGTCAGGAATGTGAGAGTCCTCTTATGGATATTTCGTTTATTCGAGATAATATGTTCCTTATTTTTCTGTTGAGGTATATCCTCACCAGACACTCTATATTTAGCCTCATGTTAGGCAATTTAATTAATTATCAGCGCATAATTCGTGCGTTTTGAGCCGCTTATCGCATGCTCTTTGATATTTAAAAAAAAAATATGTTCCACATTTTTTTTTTTATCGGGAGGAGGTGGTGATATGTTGCGTGATAAATTCTCGCAACATCATTTTATTACAATATCTATTTTATAACGCAAGGGCAACAACTGCTTGAAATTTATAGTCACTTTTCTCGGTAAGCATTTGTCTTCTCGCGTTGGTATCGAATGCAGTTAAGTTTGAGCTGTGGTCATTTTGCGCTGGACTGCGCATGACTTGTCTTGCTTCTTGGTCGATCGGTTTCCGCCCACCACTAGTGGAGTGAGCGATTTGGAATGGCGAAAGAGATGCCTCGTTGAAGAGGGGATCTCCGCTATTTTTTTGTTCTGTCAGGAATGTGAGAGTCCTCTTAATGGATATTTCGTTTATTCGAGATAATACCTCTAGTGTTTCCCACATGTCGGGAGGCGTGATATTTCTGTGTATTTCATGAAAGCAAGGTAAATTGACTTTTTCATTAACTCTATCGATTTTGGGTCGTGAGCGATTTCGATTCATAGCCTGTCTTCGAAAGTCGTCGTCACGAGATGTTTTCCCAGCTCACATGTCGCTGTATTGTACTGCATCGGTTGATGCATGTTCCAAGGACCATTACTTGCTACTTTGTTAAATGAACTAGGTTTGGAAAACCTTTATTATCTAGAGGATATTTTTGAGGACATTATTTATACTTCGGCAGACGTGTCTGTCTTGCTGAAGTCAGACTAAGGAGAGTGAACTGATCTCATATATCTGGTTATCTCCTGGCTGTTATAGAAAAGGATGGAGTTTTTCACCTGACTACATTTACAGCACTATGAAATATAACATGCATCTGACTCATCATTGTAATGCTGTCTACCGTCTATTGCTGTATTGATATGTTGCTGTGATAATGACTGTTTGATGTGTCTACATATTCGCGTAACCATTTTGTCACTGTGGCGTCCACAATAAATAATGAAGAAAAACGTCAACGGCTGTTTCAAGAATCATTGACTTTATACGTCGTGAGTTTACTGACGTCCTATGTGGATTGCCCTGTTATTTTTGTATGAACATTGTTTTGACTGAACACATCTGCACACTACACAAAACCAGACATGCGGATACCATCCATCATCATATGGCATCACGCATCAAGTAGCTTTTTAAAAGCAGATCTATATTTGTTACTCATGTAAAAATATAACAAAATTTACCGAGGAATTTATAGATTCTAGAACAACTGCAAATCCACCTAGAATCACAAGCACACCTTTGTAAGTGCCATCTAGAGAAAGTGCTGGAATCGATGCCATTGCTATGAAGATGATACCGAGTGGTATGAAGCAGGAAATGAATAGCGTGGAAATCATCACAGCCATTTTGGTCACCTTCTGAATCCGGAATGAAATACAGTCAGCTTGCGTACCAGTCGTAGACTTTGTCCTCCATTTGGTTGTGTTCCTAAGTTTGAGTGTCAGAGTAGCTGTACAAACAATAATGACGATACATGCACTAAATAGAATGAAGGCGTTGTTAACGATGAACGAGACTTTCTCAACAATTTCTCGATCTTTGCTGAAAACTAGACGCAGAAGAGTTTTATTTCTTTCAGGATAAAATTTCATTTTTAAAAACAATGCCCTCTCAAATTTATAAAGGACAAGCAAGGCAAATTGCTTACTGCCCCGAAGGAAGTAATGGAAAGATGGAAAGAATATTTCTCAGAACTCCTTGATGGTGAGCAAGGTCAAGCATCAGAAATGATAACCACTAGCACAGAAGAGGAAACCAATGGTGATGAAGATGACATAAAGATGGAAGAACTGAAGGCAGCACTGGAGAAAATCAAGATGGGCAAAGCAGCAGGGCATGATGGTATAACACCAGAAATGGTTAAGTACATGGGAGCATCAGGCGACCTGTTACTCTTAAGGGTCCTACAGGCAGCATGGTGCAACAAGACCATACCAAAGGATTGGGAGATCGCCATAATAACACCAATTTTCAAAAAGGGTGACAATCGACAGTGTGGAAACCATAGAGGCATATCCCTTCTCAGTGTCCCTGGAAAAATCTACTCTAGAATCCTAGAGCAGAGACTCCGACGCCTAGCTGAGCCACAATTGGATGAGGTCCAGTGCGGATTCCGAGCAAACCGAAGTACTCAAGACCTAATCTTCACACTCAGACAGCTGAGTGAAAAGGCCCTTGAGTATAAGAGTGAGATCCATCTTTGTTTCATAGATCTGGAAAAGGCGTTTGACAGGGTCCCTTGGAGCAAACTTTGGGACTGTTTGGCAAGGAAGAATATTCCAGCACCTCTGATTCATGCTACACAGAGCTTCTACAAGTCTTGCAGAAATTATGTGAGGACAGCAAACCATAAGTCAGAAGAGTTCAGGACCACCACTGGTGTAAGACAAGGTGATATCCTATCACCTTACCTCTTCATACTCCTTATGGACGATGTCATCAAGGCATGTAAGGAGAGAACAAGAAAGTATTCAGTGGGGTACTGGAAGATGAGACAGGTCTATATTTCAGAGCTGGCATTTGCTGATGATGTTGCCCTGATTGCTAAATCAGAGGCACATCTCCAATCCAACCTGCAAGTATGGAAGGAAGAGGTGGAGAAGAGAGGGATGGTCATAAGCAGCTCTAAAACAAAATCCATGGTGATATCACGAGAAGAAAGAAGACATCAGATTAAGCTGGGAGAACAGGTCCTGGAGCAGGTCGACCACTTTAAATACCTCGGAGCTATTATAGACCGAAAGGGAGGCATCAAAGAAGAGTTGGCCACTCGAAAAGCAGCAGCCGGGAGACTTTTTCAGGCCATAAATCGAGGATTCCTCAGCAAGAGAGAGGTTGGTAAGAAAACGAAGATGGCTGTATACCGCTCCACCTATGTCCCAGTCTTGACATATGGATGCGAGTCATGGGCAATGACTACAACCCATAAAAGCCAGATCCAAACCTCAGAAATGAGATATCCGAGGAAGGTTGTTGAAGTAACAAGAAGAGACATGGTACGCAACCAGACGATACGTCAAGGCCTAAAATGCCACCCCCTACAGACCCAAGTAGAACAGTCCCAACTAAGATGGTTTGGCCATGTCTGCAGAATGGGAGAAGATCGGCTACCACGACAAGCATGGGAAACAAAGAGCCAAGAATCCAGACCCCGAGGACGACCCAGAGTCCGCTGGGAGGACAACATTAGACAATCTTTGAAGGACCGAGGACTAGAATGGAACCAGGCCAGGAGGAAGACAGCCGATAGAATAGTCTGGCGCTCTCTCTTCCAAACCTCTACACCTCACGGTAGAAGGGGAACGACTAAGTAAGTAAGTAAGTAAAATTTCATTTCTAACCAGCTGAGGACATACAATGGGGCCATGTTTGATAAAAGGACGATGAAGATGGTAGTTACAATGACAGTCTGTCGTTGTTGTGAGAACATTTTTCTGACCTAATATGCGTCAAAGACAATTAAAAACATATTAAAAATGTTGTCACATTTAAACGTGGATAGGGATATTTAGCACTTCTTTGTAACAAATTCGGGTTACTGTGTTTAGAAGAATAGTAGTTTTTTTTTTTTTTTTTTTTTTTTTTTTGTGTACAACCACTATTACTCGAGGCGAAATCTCAGGTTCGTATGTCAAGCCTGAGACTGATTTTTACGTGGTATTCCCTTTTTTTTCTTGTACAGAGACAGGTGTCCCTCGCCATTCAGGCAGATACACGCCGATTTCGGAGGTACCCATTAGAGCTGGGTCGACTCAGGAGCCGCCAGTCCCTGGTCGACGACACTACTTCAAATGTCCTCGCCAGGGTTCGAGTTAATCCAGTCCAAATCCCGGTCGACGAAAATACTTCAAATGTCCTCGCCCGGATTTGATCCTGGGTCACCCGGTCGCCAGCGCAGTTTGGTAGCCACTACACCAGCGCGGCTCCCGAATAGTTGTTGGAAAGTTTGGTGCATGAAAACATTCATTGAGGTCTAGTATAATACGTGTATTAATTGTTTATACGGTGGACATACAGTTTGGAAGTACGTAGCTACTAGAAGTACAATTTCTTATATGGTGGATAAACTGTTTGGAAGTACTAACTAATAAAAGTACAATTTCTTATACGGTGGATAAACTGTTTGGAAGTACTAACTTGTGACAAAACGGGGCGGCCCCTATCGATCTTTGTTTCTCTCCGGCAGTATCGGTACATTTGTGATACTGATTTTTATTAATTGCTCACAATTGTAGCACTTTTCTTTCTTTCTTTCTTTCATCGTTATTTTTCTGCTAACTAGCAGAAATTTGATTTTATCAAATCATTCAACACTCCTCTCTGTGATGTCTACTGTTTGTTACCCGGTCATCCTGGCGTGCGGTGAGCAACTGAGATAAGATAGTCGCCTGTGTGTTCCGATTGAACAGCTGATAAGACGACTCGTTTGGTAACCCAGATGGGCAGACACGGAGTTTTGCGTACTCATACGACAGATAACGAGATTACTGTCTGTGTGACACATGTGGGCAGACAAGTGTGACATAATCGCTTCAGGGCTGACTTGTTATGACAACATTACTTTCTAATAAAGTAATAAGCACTTAATATATCACATTATCATTTCACTACTTACTTAGGTTCACTCTCATATTTAATTTATTACATTTTTACATTTCATCTGATTGTGTGAATTGTCTTTCACCACTAGTATTTTTACTTTCTACAAAATCTTTATGTGTATGTATTTAACTAATAAACAGTATAGTCGCATTGATCATTACAAAGTTATTTAATGTATCCTTCGTGCTGTCCAAGTATTGAAATATAGGTAAAATCCTTCATTTAGGAGTTGAGGGCTCTTTGTTCATCGAGACATAAGGGCATAAGCTAATGGCGTAGGGAAATATAATACTTTCCGTAATTTATTAGAAAATGCTATCTAGAGGAAAGCCTTCACATTCTCTTCTTTTTGTCCTTATCTCGAATAGATCTACTTCTTTCTTAATTAACGAGCTGATTTCTGGAGATCTTCTAGACAACGTTCCATAGACCATCCCCATCATACTGTAGCGAGGCGACCATTGGTGCCCCACACAGTATATCGTATACGACAGGAAGAAAAAATAAAGAGGCGATAGACAGAGTTTAAGAGGTTAAGTTAATTGGGAAAAGTCTGCTTATGGGGAAGGACGAAGAACATGTCATTAGGTCAGACGTGGGTTCCTATCCGTCTTTTAGTCGCAAGTGACACAGGCAACACAGGACGCTGTTGTGGCTAATTTTTTTTTCCAGCTCACTGAGATTTTGGTTGAAGTATATCGAGTCGGGAGCCGCGGTAGCGCTGTGGTTAGTACACTGGCTTCCTACTCGGTGGTCCATGGTTCGATCCCCAGTTGAGGTAGGATTTTTTTAGACCGCAGCGGCTCCGGGGTCGACCCAGTCTCATGCATTGGGTACCAGAGCAACTTCTGGACAGTTTAAGGCGGCCGGCGTGATGCTGACCACATCACCCCTAGTGTGCCGATGGTCAAGAAAATATGGGCCTAACACCATATTCCCAGTATGTCTCAATGGGCGTGTAACAAGATCCTTTACTTTATTTTACCTATATCGAGTTCAAGCTAATTTCGGATCATGATATTTGCTTAAGTTCTTATAAAATACTTGTTTCTATGCAAAGTTAGTAGTTTGATTTTGTTTTTATTGCACGAAAGGTGCTTTACCCCAGACATGGTAGCTGCTCGTTTGTAGAAGGGACCTAGCAGTTTCTTTTTCTGTTATCAGTAACCGACAACTGATAGTGTGTGGAGCTTTGGTAAATTAATTAATGATCGCCACTTAGAGAATGACACTGCGATAGATGAATCATCAAAGTTAAGATTGTTGGAATTTGGCATCAAATGTAAGGATGGACGTATGAGAGGATGCATCCGTCGTGTACATAACCAGCGAGCTACAGGAACAGTTAGCATTCACATTCTTCGACATATACTGAGGAAGATTGAGCACCTATGGGTTTGCCCGGAGTGCAATGGTGTCTATTATCTTCATCAATAACAATTAATTCATTCATTCATCATCTTTCAGCTCCCAAAGAAACATAAGCCTTCAACAAACATATGCCATTTTTCATGTCCCATGCCATCAGCTCAAGGTCTTTCTAGTTTTTCTTCATGAATGTCTTCAGTTTTCTTCTCTATACGTTCCTT
This sequence comes from Oreohelix idahoensis, assembly GCA_024509875.1. Classification (NCBI taxonomy): domain Eukaryota; kingdom Metazoa; phylum Mollusca; class Gastropoda; order Stylommatophora; family Oreohelicidae; genus Oreohelix; species Oreohelix idahoensis. The sequence continues at coordinate 901,594 of JAMPIV010000299.1, read as the reverse complement.
GGTCACCCTTACCCCTACGGATTCCAGAACAAAGATTGCATGGTAATGCTATCAACAGGTTCCTTCACTGTGCTCTGTAAATCTCCGACGTCTTCTTCTCATCTCATGTTCCACTGGCACGTGTCTGGTTCTTCTCATCTCATGTTCCACTGGCACGTGTCTGGTTCTTCTCATCTCATGTTCCACTGGCACGTGTCTGGTTCTTCTCATCTCATGTTCCACTGGCACGTGTCTGGTTCTTCTCATCTCATGTTCCACTGGCACGTGTCTGGTTCTTCTCATCTCATGTTCCACTGGCACGTGTCTGGTTCGTGTCATCAATTCCACATTTGCAATCTTGTCATACCACTTCAATCCTTCTGTGCCACGCAAGAATCTATTTATGAAAGTTTGCAGTTTTTTTGGTTGGTGCATTTATTATTCTCCATGTATCAGAACATGCAAGAGTACTTACTTGACACTGCATTGAAGACTGCGATTTCTGAGATTTACTTGATTTATTAAATACCTTATTGTTATTGCTCTGGTGTAATATTATATTATTACATTGTTAGAGACTGAACTACACAGATTTCAATTTCGGTATATGAAACTGTAGTGAAATTGACAGAGATACAACGGTAAAATACCTCCCAAGATAACATGTAAGGATAAAAACATAATGCGTAGGCTGCTGATAGTACATGATCGCCCAGACCGCGGGTCATCACCCTCCATAAAAATTGACTTGCTAGACAGGAGGGGAACGGCGGATAAAAAGGAAAAAAATATGACTGGAAAGATTGCGTGAGACTAGAAAGGCTAAGGAGACGCAATTGGGGGGGAAACGGAGAAAAGTCACGTTTCCCAAGTTGACATAAAGTAAGGAACTCGACAGAAGGGACCTTGGATATGTTACGCCACAGTCATTTATTGGTCGCTTTTGCGATACCAAGCCTTTGATTTGAATTCAGCGGCAGAACGCAGATGTTTGGAATATTACAAAAATTAAAAAGTAACTTTTTCGTAATATTAATGTTAGGAATATAAAAATTAGCTGGCCGGATGGCCCATTCTGAGCAGTGAACTAATATGTTCTTAATTTTACAGACGGATAGATAATATTGAAGATAATGACAAAAGACAGTGTTGTTCACATCAGCGACAGACTGTATGGAATAAAAAGTGTCGCTATTTGCACAAAAAAACACGACCTTGAGACGCAGGTGTTCAAATCTACTTAGTAGGGAAGCGAAGGGACATTGGTGGGAGCTGTGTCTAAATATAACTTTTAACGACAAAATTTTGGAGGGGAGAGAAAGGTTTGTTCAAAAATCAAGTACGTTTTTGAAAAAAACAAGTAGAGACGGACAGACTAACAGATAAACATCCATACTTGACTGAAGCATGACTGAAATGACTTTATGGTAGGAAATTTGAATTTGAAATAAACCTAGGCAGTGATTGGCCACAGACAATCATTTTATCGGCGCTCAGACGCGCAAGTGGGGCCATTCCTCAATAGTTGTTCGATGATAGACACAGTATTTTAAAGTGTGGTGATTTCCAATTGAAAGAAAGTGAAATAAGTTCATGGACGCCATACTATAGCCAGCAGCTCAGCTGAGTTTTGCTAGCATTTCTGTGTTCTTTATTCATAATCTGGTAAGATTGAAATTATTTCTTTGTATATTTTGAATATTGTTTAATGTTCGAGTGATTTGATACTGCCATATCATAATCTAGCCTTACAAACAAGTAGGGATTTGCTCTAGACCCCCCGCCCAAGTCAGGGTCTAGGGACCAACAATATACATAAACTCCAGCAAGGGTTAGGAAAGACAGATCAAGTGTTGAGAATAATGAAACATATTACCTATCCACTTTTAGGGAAGGAAACTAATAAATATTTTTCAGAATCTATAGTCTGGGAGGACCTATCTGATGTAAAACCACCATGGTAAATGTGCTGTTTGGTCAGAGAGATCTGACCTGTCTGTATGATGTGGTTGTTGTGTCCGTGTTGTGTCCAGACGTGGGTAGAGAATAGAATTTTGACACATAGCCAATACTTTGCTTGCAGAGCTGTGAGTTTCAGTTGTCAACAAGGCGGTGTCCATTCAGTTGGTGATTTTACTCGAGTGTATCTGTGCAGTAAGTTGTGACAGAGACCACTATTATTGCCCGCCAGCACGGAGAGGTGGGACCACCAGATTTCAGCACCAGAGCTACATATGCAAGTTGAGTGAGCCTCTGGTCTGCTGGAAGTTCACCAACGCCTTTTAGTTACTAATACCCCATAAAATTCCTGCAATTTACTGGACACTGTGTAGTCAATATAGACAGGTGTGATGAGGCCACCCCCAACAGCACAAGCATTAACTATCCTCCCAAGTAGATGACTACTAGAACATTTTAATAAAACTAACTAGTCTAGTACTTATATATGTACACTCTTGCATTTATTATGTAACATTCCATGCATTTCTTTCATAATTTTTAAATCCTTTTTTTAAAAAAAAGTTCTGGTCAACATAAAACTTGATCCAGAACAAATAAATGTAATATAATTCTATCAAAAATTTTACACTCTTGAGTTAGTTCAGTGTATTATAATATTTGTTAAATATTATTAGTCTGCTTAAATATCTGTGGGTGTATCTATAACTATCACACCACATTACATATCATTACCCTAGACATTTTACATAGCTACATTCATTAAGGAAAAAAAATTGAGTGTGAGGTCGTAGTGGTAGCAAGAAAGGCCTTCTGACAATTCACAACTACATTTTATCTCAGGAGCCTTCACAGCTGGCCTCATACATTACATTTAGTAATATCACCATCATACAATACCATCAAACCCACTACATACACCCATGTTCTGTATTCAGGAAAGTAACCTCTAACCCTTAATTGTGGGAATATAAAGTGTTGTTGAGTCAGTAATATCGTTACTGCAAGAAAATAAGTTGTTTGTTCAGCCAGCTGTTTATTCGTTGTCAATGTCATTTCTCCCTCTCGTAAAAATATATACATCCTTTGAATTCATTGACTATTTTGACTTACAGCAATGCACCGACAGCTTTATGACACATTAACTTTCTAGAACGTTCACTGTCTCCGTAGAGTAGCTTTTTAAAAGCAGATCTATATTTGCTACTCATGTAAAAATATATAAAAATATTTACCGAGGAATTTATAGATTCTAGAATAACTGCAAGTCCACCTAGAATCACAAGCACGCCTTTGTAAGTGCCATCTAGAGACAGTGCTGGAATCGATGCCATTGCTATGAAGACGATACCGAGTGGTATGAAGCAGGCAATGAAAAGCGTGGAAATCATAACAACCATTTTGGTCACCTTCTGATTCCGGAATGAAATACTGTCAGCTTGCGTACCAGTCGTAGCGTTTGTCCTCCATTTGGATGTGTTCCTAAGTTTGAGTGTCAGAGTAACTGTACAAACAATAATGACGATACATGCACTAAATAGAATGAAGGCGTTGTTGACGATGAACGAGACTTTCTCAACAATTTCTCGATCTTTGCTGAAAGCTAGACGCAGGAGAGTTTTATTTCTTTCAGGATAAAATTTCATTTCTAACCAGCTGACGACATACACTGGGGCCATGTTTGATAAAAGGACGATGAAGATGGTAGTTACAATGACAATCAGTCGTTGTTGTGTGAAAATTGTTCTGACCTAATATGTATCAAAGACAAAGTAAAAACATATTAAAAATTTTGTCACATTTAACGTAGATAGCGATATTTAGCACTTCTTTGTAACAAACTCGAGTTACTGTGTTTAAGAGAATTTTTTTTTTTCGTACGCCCGCTATTACTCGAGGCGAAATCTCAGGTTAGTATGTCTAACCTGAGACTGATTTTTACGTGAGTATCTCATTTTTCTTGTACAGAGAGAGAGGTGTCCCTCGCCATTCAGGCAGATACTCGCCGATTTCGGAGGTACCCATTACAGCTGGGTCAACTCAGGAGCCGCCAGTCCATGGTCGACGACACTACCTCAAATGTCTTCGCCAGGGCTCGAGTTAATCCAGTCCAAATCCCGGTCGACGAAAAGTCTTCAAATGTCCTCGATCGGGTTTGATCCTGGGTCACCCGGTCGCCAGCGCAGTTTGGTAACCACTTCACCAGCGCGGCTCCCGAATAGTTGTTGGAACGTTTGGTGCATGAAAACTTTCGTTGAGATCTAGTATAATACGTGTATTAATTTCTTATATGGTGGATAAACTGTTTGGTAGTACTAACTAATAAAAGTACAAATTTCTTATACGGTGGAAAAACTGTTTGGAAGTACTAACTTGTGACAAAACGGGGCGGCCCCTATCAATCTTTGTTTCTCTCCGGCTGTATCGGTACATTTATGGTACTGTCACAAGAGGGAAGTATAGTTTTAAAAGAAAGATATCCTGGACACAAAGTTGTATCAGGTGATACCAGGATAGTGCCAGATAAAAGACTGGTCTTATAAGAAATACCCCCTTCTCTGAAATGAGTAAGGGTATATAGACATCAAAGGTAAGATCAAGCTGTATAAGTTCCTAGGTATGATGATAGTCTATTATCCTAGGTTCCTACATGCTCCTCTCAAGATCATCCCCTGTTTATATTATTAGCTCTGCTAGGGGTATTAATCTAACCTATTAACCAACAAGAACTGTAACTTAACTTAAATAATCAAAGTAACTCTGTTGGTAAAATTTACAATTTATTTTGAACACGTTTTCTTTTCTTTGTGAAATTTTTCACTGAACTCAAAATTGATTAAAAAATAAAACTAATAAAATCGCTTGTTAAATATTTACAACTAACTACAGTCTGTAAATTTATAAGGATAGTTCTTCTTTCCTGGCTGATCTTAATCTTCTTGTAGACTGTCTTTAGTTAGGTTCAATAAGAATTCTTCACACTTCATGAAATAAAATCAATCAATGATTTATTAATTTGCCTATCTAGATGCACTGACTTTTCATCATACTGTCTTATTTGTGGTCCAGCTGGTTATACACTGGACAGTAGCCTTGTACGGCTACTTATCTTCACTTATTGTCATGGAGTCTTTCACACTACTGTTCTGGAAAGAAACCGTCAGATGTGTTTCCTCCAGGCCTTCAGTAACTATGTGCTGTCCTTCTTAGACCTATAGGGCTCTTGCACCAATAGTTGTGTCTGGCTCCTTACAAGTTTACGTTTTTTACAGGAAGTAACCTGAAATACAATTGGTTAACCACTGCACTGTCTATCTCTACCTCTCTATCACAGATGTAGTGGATGAGAGACAGTTTTAGACAGTGTGCAGGTAGACGCACAGGGCATAATAAATCAGTAATAAAACAATCTAGTTCACTGTGAATATAATCTTTCTCCAATTCCATGGTTACAGCTATCTGTCCATGATTCGCCTCCATACAGTTATTAGACCTTGTGGTAAACACTATGTAATATCTTAATCAATACAGAAATGCAATTCCTTTCATACTTTCTTTGTTCCTGGTGTGTGTTCCATTCTTCAAGAAATAATTCTTTAAATGCTTTTCTAAAACTATGAACACACTTTCCGCTTCCATTCTCAATTTATCTGAATATACACAGGCTTGGATTGCCTCCAATAATTACACAGTGGTTTATAACACAGTTATACACTTCCTAACCACAATTTCATGAATTAATTAGAAAAATATAAATATATACATTGTTTCTTACCCTCAAGTACATACAGTCGAGCTGTTAATGGTCATTCAGTCTGCTCTCAGATGCAGAATACAATGGGAGTCTCACTGACATAACTGGGGCTCTCGCTGTAGTTTGAAATGTTTGTGGCCTCCTTTCGAAAAAGGGCGTCTTTATATATGTCACGACCGAATGTCTCGGAGAACAATAAGACTGAAGTGTGTTTGCCTTCTCAAATGCAGGCATAATTTTGTCAAGTTGTGCATCATGTGATAAACGAGCGCAAAGGCCTTATTGCTCTATCTTTTCCTACATCTTTCGTATTATATTTTCTCCGACATTTGCTCTTTCATCCCACATTTGCTATCCCATATTTGCTATTTCATCGTTGTGATTACTCGCGACCGGTATCTAGAGAACAACATTTGTTCTTTCATCGGGGGAAATAAAGTCCTTTGATTGAGTCCCCATACCTGACATTATCGTTTGAAGCCCACATTGCATCGTGATAAATCTGGTGAAAGCACATCTGGTCATCCCAATCAGACATCTGGGCATGCTGTAATTTCTGTGACACTACATTGGACGCCCAGATTGGCCAGGTGAAAACGTCTCATGCTGTAATGGTGTTATCTTTGGTCGGCCGCTGTTCAGACAAGCATTGGGTTACCACATTGGACGCCCAGCTTGGCCAGGTGAACAATAAACAATCAGAGAGTAGGTGACAGCAATTTGACAGCACTGTTGCATTAGCCCGCCAATTATCCCCATACCTGTTTGTCAAACCATACCCACGTTTGGACTGACAGGGGACAAGAGCGATCCTGTGAATGAGTGACCAGAGGGGCTAGTAAGGATTGGTTGGTATGGGCGGAGCTGGATGTCGGATCCAAGAAACACATTGGACTTCCAGAAATATAATCTATTGCGTAGCGTGCTAGAGGAAGGAGTCCAGTTTTTACTTTGTGGGGAAGAGATTAAACCCAAAAACGCCTAGCCTAAATACACGTGTTTATTCAGAGTGGATATAATTCAGTTTTGTGATGAATTGTGTTCTTAAAGGATTTTGCGAAGGGAAAAGAAGGTTAGTAGATCATATACAGATTATTAATACATTTTCTTAATTTTTGTTTATTTTAACCTCACAGCTAAAATGTGCGAAAAATAGAGTTTCAAATAATTCTTTGCAAAACTGATTAATAAAATCAGAAGATTTTCCTAGAAGATGATGGATGATCATCATCATCAGTTGCCATCTCCACAACGAAGGTTGGCTGTAATGGATCTCCAACGTCTTCTGTCTCTTGTCTTGATGGTGCACTCTGATAGACTCTTTCCTGTCCATCTCTTGATGTTGTCTTCCCACTTATAGCGCTGTCTTCCCCTTGCACGTTTGCCTTCAACTCTCCCTTCTGTTATGGTCTTCTGTAAGGTGTTATGCCTTTTTATGTGGCCAAAGTATTTTAGCTGCCGAACTTTGACCTCCCTCATTAGTTCTCTCTTCATACCTAGATTTTCTAGGACCTCCTTATTTGTTTTCATCTCTTTCCATGAGATACGCCCCATTCTTCTATATATCCACATTTCAAGAGCCTCAGTTCTTTCTTCCAACTGCTTATTCATCGTCCATGTTTCTACACCATACAGAAATGCAGAATATATATAACACTTTATGATTCTCAGTTTTAATTTGTGAGATAACTGTTTGGATGTCAGTATATGTTTCATGTTGTTGAATGTAGCTTTGGCCATTCCTATTCTCTTCTTGATTTCAGTTTCACATCTGCCATCTTCTGTTATTATATGACCGAGATATACGTAGCTCTTGACTTGTTCCAGGATTTCCCCATTTACGCTTATCTTTAATGTGGGTTTATCGTCTGTTTTTCTAATTATCATAGTTTTTGTTTTCTCAATATTAATGTCGAGTCCATATTCATGACTTATACAGTTCACTTGCTTCACTAGTTCTTGTAACTCCTGTTCGCTTTCAGCTAACAACACGGTATCATCTGCATATCTAAGGTTGTTTATTGACCTTCCACTGATGTTCAGTCCTGGTATTTCCTGTATCTGTTTGAAAATTTTTTCGGTGTATAAATTAAATAGGCAGGGGGACAGCACACAACCTTGTCTGACACCTCTTTTTATGTCTATGTATGGTGAATAATTCCTTCCAGATCTTACTGTGGCAGTTTGCTCCCAATAAAGGTTACTGAGTATTCTTATATCTTTTCCATCAATACCTATGTCTTCGAGGCATTCAATTATTTTCTCATGATGGACTCTGTCAAAAGCCTTCTTATAGTCAATGAAGCACATATACATACTTTTTTGGACCTCTGTATATTTTTCTGCTAATATTCTTAGGCAATATTTTGCCTCTCTTGTTCCACTGTTCCGTCTAAAACCAAACTGTTCTTCCTGGATTTCGCTGTCTACTTTACTTTTTATTCTTTCCTGTATGATTTTGAGCAGTATCTTAATTGCATGACTCATCAGGCTGATTGTTCTGAAGTCTGAACATTCTGTTGCATTTGGTTTTTTGGGCAATGTTATAAAAACTGATGTCTTCATGTCGTGTGGTATATATCCTGTATTGTATACATCGTTGCATATTTCTGTGATTGTATCTATACCAAAGCTCTCCAGAGCTTCTATCATTTCAATTTTTATGTTATCCATGCCTGCTGATTTTCCTTTTTGTATCATATGAATGGCATTCTCTACTTCTGATCTGAGAATGTTTAGGCCTTCATTAGAATCTGGTGATGGTTTTTTACCTCTGTTGTCCTCGAATAATTCTTTTACGTATTCTGCCCATCTGTTTGATATGTCTTTCTCATCAAGTAATATTACACCATTTTTGTTCTTGATACAGCTTCCTCCTTGTGCAAACCGTGACCGATTTGATAATTTCTTTATTTCTTCATGCATATCTCTTGTCCTGTGCTTTGCTTCCAAGTCTTCTATTTCCTTGCATTTTGTTTCTATCCACCGTTCTTTTGCTTCTCTACACATAGTACGTATGTCATTGTCTATTGTTTTATATTCTGGAGTGTTTTTTGCTTTCTTTCTTTCTGCCATTTTATTCAAGATGTCATCTGTCATCCAAATGTGATTTTTCTTAGACTCCATTTTAGGTAAATTTGCATTTGCTGATTGTATGCTTGTTTTTAAGCATTCCCATTTTGCGGTTGCTTTTTCTTCTGGGTTTTCTCTTCTATACTGCTCCATGCTTTCTGTCAATAACTGTTGATATTTATTTTTGACGTCGATTAAATATTTCTGTTTTATATCTGGTTGTTTCAGCGCTGATATTTCTATCTGGGGTTCCTCCTGTCTTCTGTTTCCTGCTCTTTTCAGCTTTATATTTACTTTGATGACGACTGGATTGTGATCTGAATTTATGTCGGCGCCAGGATGTGTCTTTGCACATAATAGGGGGTAATTAATAGTTCATACTTCACCTTCATCATCATCACAGTCTCCCATGCGCACACACTCTCATGCACAAGATATTTAACATCATTAGAATTTAACTCAGAGAGAAATGAATAATGAGCAGTAGTATAAATGAAAGTCAACCAGTGATGTTAAATGTGAAAAACTTACGAAGACTTTTGTGTGTCTTCATTTCATCAGAAGTCTGAGTCTACACGCAACGTGTCTGACGTCTAACCAGAAATAAGTTATCAAAAACGGACACTTGGCTAGCAGAACTCGCCATAGGACATCTTTCATTCCTCAATTAAAAAGAAATATTGTCTCACCAACAAGTCAGAAGGTTGATGCAGCATTTTTCGTCACCCATATACAGCTTGCTCACAAGTTCAATACATCGTTATTACAAGTTCAATACAGAGTTATCATAAATTCAAATCACTCGAAAGATCATTATTATCTGAAGTCAAGCAAAAGAGCTCAAAAGAGGAACCTCATATTTATACCAAGTGCAACACACTCTTAAGCGCATTCTATGAAGCAGACTCTATATATTTTATGAATCACGACTACATAAACAAGATTATGAGTCTACATATCACTAACATTTCGTGAAGATATAAAGTCTGGCCAGTACCCTCGGGAGATTAGACAACAGACCTTTTGTTCATATGACAGCTATTAACTGTTGATCAACACTACAGAGATATACTCAAACAGTGAAGGAATATACATAAATATCTCGTCAGCGTTCTCAGTACGACAACAGTTTGCATCAGAACGTCCTCGTCTTAGAGATACCCCACTCGACATAACGTATAACAACTTGGGACATTGTATGCCTACACGTGAATCATCATATCAATGCGAAGCATTTAGAGACACATGGACTGTGTAGATTACTCACCATTTTGGTAACACATATCATATCACATCATCATCATTTCGCTTTGCACCAGTTCATTCTTAATTAACTACTACTTAATTAACTGCAATTTATTATTGTTATGGTAGTTTTATCGATATCGTCTGCTAGAATTGGCAGTGCGCATTTTTTAGGGTCAATGGAAGTAATATAAATGGATGTTTATACTTCGCGAATTAATGAACGCGAAATACACGGTCAAATAATGACGTGTTCGCGTCGATAAGGCCACCCTTCGTGACTTAGTTACTGTACCATTGTTACGTTGTCCGTCAAGCCGAACGGTCGTATTTTTACCTCCTTCCACTATTGGGCTTTGCTAATAGCCATAATTATGTAAAGTGATACCAGGACTCAGGGTCAGTCCAGATAATAGTATATACAAGTGAATCTATAAGGTTACTAATTAACCTGTGTTAAGGAAGGATATTTAATAAGTAATTTGATTATATCGTCAAGACATCATGCGCTCACTTCTGGCTGTCTGGATTCCAGTAGCGCATGTACATAGCAATGATGGTCTGTCGACATGATTTCAATATGCAAGTAAATTCTAATTAACTGTATGTAAATATTGTACCTGTATGACTGTCTTCATGTATGAACTGTGAATAAACCATGGACTCTAACTTGAAGACTTATCTACGTCGATACGTTGCGGATGTGTGGCTGCATTGACAATGTTGATTAATATTACCTTGAAGAACTCTTCCAATGAGAAGACTTATAATATCATAATAAGCTCCGAAAGGAACGAATGTCTTCTTGGACAGCCAACACATAATGAGTCCATATAACGGTGACCCTCATTGAAGATTATAACCGAACGAAGCACGCATTCGCGATTGAACAAATACTGAACCAGCTCAGCCTTATCAGCCCCTTATCCCATCCTAATCAATTATCTCATCTGTGTGTTTTGTGTGAATCGTCTTTCACCATCATCACGTTCTAACCATTACTAACCTTATATGTGTGAATATTTCATTAATAAACCCAACGATCGTTTGATTATTATCTGGTTTGTTAATCTACCACTCGTACTGTCGGTGTTACATATTCACCTATAGGAACCTTTCTCTACTCAGATGAGGTTGGGGGCTTTTTCTTTACGGGATCTAAGGGCAGAAGCTAAGGTCGTGGGGAAACAGAACTCTTTCCATAATTAATAAGAAAACACTGTCCAGTGGAAAGCATTCGCATTCCCGTCTTCTTGTCCCTATCTCGAATAGGTCTTTATTCTTTCTTAACGAGCCAATTTTTAGAGACCTTATACCTAATATCTCATAGACTATTCCTGGCAAAAACTACTGTCGTAGTTGCCCCAGTACTCACCAAACGACAATTGTGGACTCGTCTTGGGATTAGTGAACCCATACTGAGAAGTGTGAAAAATCACATTTTCGTCCCTGCTATACAATTTCGATAATTGCAAACTTTGTTGGCATTTTGAGGGATTACCTCCTAGACTGACTCTAACTATAATTTGTTTATTTCATAGGGGGGAATAATTTATATCTCTAAAAAACACGAGTGGTACTATTTAAATTAAGTATCAAATGGACAGAGTAAACACTTTTTGAGAACAGAGGATACTGTAGGGAACTGATTTTTTAATCTTTTTCAGTAACAGATGGGAAAATTTTTATTATAAATATTTAGTAAATTTTTCATAGAAACTTAGAGATAATCTGTTATATAATTTTTCAGAATACGCTGAGTGAGTGATTTTTAAGAACTATTTGAACTAGATTACTAATTTAAACTTAGCTGGTTTTAAAGAGATAATTACTTGTGCGAGTCAAACAATTTTGTTTGGAGGTCACTACCAATTTTTCCATTCACGAACCCGTACTGCATATCATGGCAGATGCCGCAAAAATTAGAACTAGTTTAATGGAGGCAGGGCGTGAATACGGGTTAAGTGGAAAAAACCTGATGAAATATGTAAGCGAAGAGACTGATAAACTCCATGCAAGAGAGATGGAAATGCATAAACTTACAATGGAGAAGGCCGCAGCAGAAGCAGCGGAGCGGAAAGCCGCAGCACAACCAGCGGAGCGCAAAGAGAAAGCCGCAACAGAAGCAGCGGAAAGAGAAAGCCGCAACAGAAGCAGCGGAGCGGAAAGCCGCAACAGAAGCAGCGGAGTGGAAAGAGAAAGCCGCAGCAGAGCATGCACTTAACATGAAGCAACTGAAAATCCAGGGACAGACCAATCAGATAGAGCTGGCAAAAAGTGAAGCGGCTTCCAACTGTGATGGAGGGTACTCACCCCACTCAGATGGTGTGCCTACTTCGCAACCTGCACCACCCAATGCCATGAACTTTCCGCTTGAACCTTTTTCAGAAAGGAATGATACCATGGACGCCTTTTTAGACCGCTTCGAACGCTTTGCAACAGGGTTTGGGCTTGAAGAACGAAAGTGGAACTTGAAACTTTCCCAGGGCCTAAGAGGAGCCGACAACGAAGTTTTTAATAAACTTCCAGCCGGAGAGCAAGATTACTATCGGGCATTGAAAAAAGCTCTCTTGGTGAGGTACGAGATTTATTCAGAGGCTTACCGAAAAAAATTTCGAGGTTCTAGGAAGGAGGCAGGAGAGACTTTCTCACAGTTCACAGCCCGTATTGAAGACTACCTAGTGAAGTGGTGTACACTGGGAAACTTTACCGAGTGCTATGACGGGTTAAAAGATCTGATTGTGATAGAGCAACTAAAAGAGTCTATGTCGGTGGAAATGCGTAGATTTCTCAATGAAAACGGCGCTGACCGGTTAGAAAATATTCTTACACTGGCAGAGCGAATCCAAAATGCTCTCATGGAGTCTCAAGGAGCCAGAAAGAAGTTTTCGGATCAGGCGCCAAAGCAACCTGCTCGCTCATCTCTTACGTTTCTCATGATATTCTCGGCATAAATGTTAAACAGGTAAGGCGAAAGGGTACAGCCTTGTCTTACTCCTTTCTGTACTTCAAACCATTCTGATGTTTCACCCTCTATTCTTAAGGCTGCCTGTTGTTCTTGGTACAGCAGTGCGATGAGTTGTATAAGTTGGTTTGGAAATCCCATATTTTTCATAATAGCCCATAACTTCTGATGTTGTACACAATCGAAAGCTTTGGTGTAATCAATGAAACAAGAATGTAGGTCAACGTTGAATTCTCTACACTTTTCTATGATGATCCTCATGTTGAATATATGATCTCTAGTGCCCCTACCTGGTCGAAAACCCGCCTGTACTTTGTTTATTTCTGTTTCTAGCTTTTGTTGCATCCTTTTCATTATGATTTGTAATAGTATTTTGCTGGCAGGGCTTATAAGAACTATAGTTCTGTAGTTTGTGCACAGTTTCAGGTTGCCCTTTTTTGGCAAGGGGATGTAAATTGATCTTTTCCATTCCTTGGGCCAAATTCCGCTTTGCCAGATCTTGCAGCATAATGCATTGTATATACAAGCGCTGCCTTCTCCTCCTGCCTGTATCATTTCAGCTGTTATTTCATCACAACCAGGAGATTTTCCATTTTTTAAGTGTTTTATTGCGTTCTGGACTTCCTCTATGGTAGTAGGATCTGGTTCACGTTCCGCTTCATTCATGACGTTGTTATTTGCCGCTTTGTTTATTTTCGTATACATTTCTTGACAGTACTCCTTCCATCTGTTCAGAATATCTTTTCGTTCTGTTAGAGTGTCGCCTTTCTTGTCGTTTATTGCTCGAGCTGATGATTTAAAGTTGCTGTTTTTCAATGTACTTACTTCAGAAAACATATTCTTACTCAATCAATGTTCGCGCATTTCCTCTGTTTTCCTGCAGGTGTCGTTTATGTATTGTTGTTTGTCTTGTCTGACTCGTTTTTTAATCTGCTTTGTGTATTCCTTGTACAACTCCTGATTTTCTCTATCTTTTTTGGACTTCATTTTTTCTTCTCTCTACCACCAACTTCAGTGTTTCGTCTGAGATGTATTCTCGTCTCTTTATACTTCTTTTAGGAACTAACCTCTGTGCATTTGTAATATAAACATCTCTGATGTTATTGGCAAGTTCATCTGGTGTCATTTCCTCCTGTACTGCCAAAATAATGTGAAATTTGTTCTTGTAGCAAGTTTTAATTTTGCTGGGGAGGTTATGATGTTATACCTAAAAGGAATAAAATCTGTGTATGTGTTAACCGTGGGAGGTCAAGCACATGTAGGCCCCTGACTCTAATAGATGATGATGAAGTATTTGCAGGGAACCTAACGCTACCTCCCTAGATCTCACACGGTCACTATTTTGGCTCTAGTGTCTGGTGTATGATGTACCTAATGTCTAGGGGAGAAATGATAGTGATGGTACATTAACACAAAAACACTTTAATTCACTATAAGAATAATAATAATAAATTCTTTAAGCACCAAACACGGCGCATAAGGCAGAAACCAGTGCTCTCCAGGTTGTTCGTTGTGACGCCACTCCTCTTAGCTCTTGCACATTATTTAGGCGCAACGTTCTTCCTTCTCTTATTATTGTTCTTCTGAGTGTTTCTTTTGGTCTTCCTTTTTTCCTCTTACCCTCAGGAACCCAAGTGAGCGCCTGTAGTGGTATTCTGTTGTTTTGCATTCGTAGGACATGACCGATATATGACCATCGTCTTTTCCTTATATAGTCGGTGACATATTTCTGCCTAGAGTCTTCTCTGATTTGTCGATTAATTTTGAATTCTTTCCAACTGATGTTCATGAGTTTTCTAAGACATTTGTTCTCGAATGTATTCAGCTTTTTCTCCAATGATTTGGTTATTTTCCAACTCTCACAGCCGTATGTTAACACTGAGATAACATTTGAATTAAACAGACGAAGCTTGGTATGTATATTCAATGATCGTAATTTCCAAATGTTAGATAATCTATTGAAGGCGCTAGCTGCCAGAGCAATTCTAGTATGGATTTCTCTTGTTGTGTCACCATCCTGAGTCATTTTACTGCCTAAATAATTGAAACATTCAACTTTCTGTAGTTTTTCCCCGTTCAAGATGATATCAAAGGTCTCGTTAGAAAAGTTCATAGCTTTAGTTTTAGAGGCATTTATTTTGAGACCTATTTTAACCGAGAGATGACACAAATTACTTATTGCTTCCTGGGATTGTCTTGGTGTTGAACTTAAGAATGCTACATCATCTGCGAAATCCAGGTCCCCCAGGAATTTTCCATTTGTCCATTTTATACCTAATTGTTCATTGTGGGTATAGTTTCTCATAACCCAATCAATAGCTATTCCAAAAAGTAGTGGTGACATAATACAGCCTTGTTTCACCCCTGTTTCTACTGTAAACCATTCTGTATTCCCTTTCATTGTTCTAACACATCTTGCATTGTCATATAGCGCTTTGATTATATTCACATATTTTGTTGGAAAACCATAGATTGTAAGTATCTTCCCCAATGATGGGCGGTGTAGACTATCAAAGGCTTTTTGAAAATCGACGAAGGTGATAATAAGTGGCGATTGCCTTTCCACTGATTCTTCTATAATTGTTCTTAGTGTGAATATTTGATCAATACATGATCGTTTCGGCCTGAAACCCGCTTGTTCTTCTCTGATCTTTTCGTCAGCATGCAATTTAAGTCTTTTAACATCATGCAACATAATAATTTTCCAGGTACTGATAATAGAGATATACCACGCCAGTTATTACAGTCTGATAGATCACCTTTCTTCGGTAACTTTACAATAATACTGTCTTTCCATTGTTGTGGTGGTTGTTCTTCTCTCCATACTTCATTTATAATATCTAAAATTCTCAAGAGGTTGTTGTCATTAACTTAATAAAAACAGTGGTTAAGTTTTTTTCTTTAAAATGAATATTTTCTTTTTACAATTTAATCTGCCTGTCCCGCCATCTCTTTTGGACAGGTCTTTGAAAATGAGGAAAAGATAGTTTACATAAAAAAGATCAACTAAAATGGGTGGACTCTTTGTCCAATAAACATAAAGTCACTATATCTCTCCTGTTGGAATATTCACAGCTTACAACTTTATTATCTGATAGGGTGTGTCACTTGTTAGGAGGGGCTGTAGTTTCATCACGCCCCATAAACTTCCTGGGTATGATTGGAAATATCAAAGTTGATTAAAATAGAAGTGTCAGATATACCCAGATGCTAACACATCACCTGGGATTCCTTGTAGAAGGATAATTCAGTATGTCGATGCAGAAAATATTGATATCTCAACACGCACAAGCTCCTCCGGCTATATGCTGACAGCAAAAACAGTTTACAGGAGACTTGTTGGCGTTACCCTCACTCATCAGGTTTCCTGTCACCGGCTGGTAACAGGAAATAAAACCTCTGCAATAAAAGGACACCCTGGCCTTTTATATCTGATCACTTTTATTTATTATTATTTACATACGGTGGTATGGGGTCAGCCTCTTGTGCATACAGGTGCACTCGCCCCTAATTTTATATGACTCACACATTGCTGTGACCACACCTCAGGTCCCTATGGCAGATACGCCACTGTACGTTTACATAGTTTTCCTCAATACAATAACGTGGAGTAACCACATTTCCTTTTGTATGATTTTCTCTTCTTTCTTAAATTATAAACGCTCCAGGCATGTTGAACAGTGTTCATGGAACACGGAGGCTTACTAACATATTCTAATACCATAATAGTAAAACAAAATCATGACAACATACAACAGTTAGATACAGTTCAATGTGAGGACTCAACAATGTCTGCTCCCGGCATGTCCTTCACTTTTCCCAATAGCAGTATCTAACTTTGGCAGTTGTAATAAACATATTAATTCATAAAGCATTCTTACCACAAATTTCAAGAAACATAAACAAAAGACGCTGACTTGCAAAGAAATGGCCTCAGTTTTCCTCTGCACTGCCCAGACTGCGAATTACTTCTTTGTTTATTAAATTAACACAGCTGATCTCAGCGTCTTTGTTAGAAAAAGTTTTTGTCAACTGGCGATGAGCAGTGAAAGCTTTTTGCTAATATCTATTAGTACTGTCCAATGGAAAACTTGCGACTACCAGAATTCAAATGTAGTTTTTGAAAAACATAAAATAATTCCAAACAAACTCTGTGTCTGGTAGTCGATTGGTCAGTCTGCGTTAGTTATGCCAATACAAAAAGATGTTTAGTTTTGGTTAACATTTACCTCCTATACTCTTTTTACCCAATCGGATTTGAATTTACCCCAATGCCTCTGTCTAAGTTGGCGTCCCCACTAACGTTATGAAAAAAACAAGCCGGAACCACAGTCTGTCTGTCTTAGTGTTACTAGACATATAGTATTTTCTCAATAACGTGGCTAATACTTGGACTACCATATTTTTAAAAAACACATTCTTGCTCAGGGGACTCTAAGCTGTACTACCATATGATTTTTATGGTCAGTTTCATTATGGTTTAGAGTTTCAATTTTGTCAATGTCAATCGTCAAATAAAAATTTTACACAAGTTGGCCATCTTCCCCTCTCTCATCTCTCGCTAGCATTTATTTTCAAATAACTAACTTGTTTTAGTGACGTCAGAAATACTACCGCTAGGAGGAAATAAAAAATTGTCTGCGTGTTTGCCTCTGCTGGCTTTGCCCACAGCGTGTATATATGCATGGCACAACGTGTCAAGCGAAGCGGGGTTTAGCGCGGCGGGTATTACATATGGCGTTAATTATTTCTGTTGTCTCGTGTTACACTACCAAAAAATGTAAGGATTACTACATTACAGGCGTTAAAGTTAAGGTATTACGTTAATTCAGACAGTAGTTTGGCGGCACCTTTCCGTAAGATCGTTAATTATAAGTCTTGCCGCAGTCTCTATCAGATCGGGCAAAATGTTAAAAATGTTTAAAGTACGTCACAAGGAAAACGAGTAAGTTTAAACGGCGGGATCGTTTCTAAGCATTACCACGGCACAAAATTCAGCGCGATGCAGGCGTGTGAGAGGATCATAGTCAGACACCTACGGGCGGGTTATTTATTATCATTATATGACTAAAATCTTACTGAAATGAGCGATTATCTCGCAGATTTTACTGCACACCCCCCATCCTAAAACATGCATTCATTTGCAGGTTATAATCTGCGAGATAACTTAGCTCAAATGAAGTCTTACGCGTTTTTCTGATCTTCATCATAAGGATGTCTACTCAAAAAGTCTGCACCGACGTTCTGAGTGCCGGGAATATATTCAATCAGAAATGCGTATGGCTGTAATAATAAAGAATTCCAACTCTTTACAACCAATACAACATTTTGTTGGCCTAGCGGTCAGGTTAGCCTCTCTGAGTCTATCAAACAGCATATTCAAAGAGGTAACGTGTTCCTCAAATGTTTCCGTAGCAATGAGGATATCATCCATAAAATTCGAAATACATGGATTTTTCAGGGGATCCAACAATTTTCGCATCATCCTAGAAAACACACTCGGGGCATTTTTCAACCCAAACGGTAACATGTTGAACTCATAATGACCTTCCGAGGTGCTAAAGGCTAAATACGGTCGAACCTCAGGCTTTACTGGAATTTGAAAATAGCCTTTGCTAAGATCCACCTTAGAAAACTATTTTGTCTTGTTCAGCCTGGCAAACAGTTAAGTAGTATCAGGTAATGGATCCACCTGACCTTCTGTGACAGCATTCAGTTTCCTGTAATCGATGCACATTCTATGTTCTCCCGATGGTTTCCGCAACAAAACCACACAGGAACTATAAGGAGACTCACTGTGAGAAATAATCCCTTCTTGTAACAAATAATTTATCTCCTCTTTCAAAGCTTTTTCCTGAGCGAAAGGAATAAAATAGGGCCTCATACAGATAGGTGCTGGGTCTAGTGGTTTCATATCATATTCCAACAAATTTGTGTGCCCCGGTTTATCCGTTAACACATCTGTATGTTTCTCAAGGACCTGGTGAACCTTCTCCCTTTTGTCAGGTGATTACTGATCTTCACCTGTGCAAACGTTTCACTGGTTTTCAGTGGATATTCAAATGAGGTGAGAGGGTCATTTTTCATTTCGGTTGCGATAGACAAGGCCATTAGGTGGGTTCCTTCCTGGATTTGTCTGTCCAGATATTTCTTCAAAAGGTTCACATGATAGACTTTTCCTTTCCCTTTTTTGTCTATCTTATAATTTGTTCTGGATACCTTTTCCAAAACCGTACATGGACCTTGCCATCCGATCTGAAGTTTATTGTTGCTGCCGGGCAATAGAAGAAGCACATTCTCCCCTACAGAAAGCTCCCTATCCTTCGCTTTCTTATTATAATAAGCAGCATGCTTTTTCCTGGCTTGTCTCAAATTATCATTTGCCAGTTTCCAACTAGTCACATATTGACAGGATGAGGTAACAGTCTCCTCTGCCTTCTCATCTGTCCAAGTCCTTAACAAGGCTACATATGGACTTTTAATTTTTCTGACATATTTTTCATAACATTAGAAGCATTGTGTTGAGGACGTTTCTTCCTTTTGTCATCACACAAAAATCTACCACTACCGATTCTTTTCCTGGGGTTTCTCTCCACTTCAGGTTCATTGTGAGAGGAGATCTCTCTCTTTTCGTTTCCTCCAGTTTATATAATTCTGACCGAGGGATTGTCAGCTTAGTCTGGGGTAAATCTACTCGTCGCATAGTCTACTACCAAGACCACAGGTCTCTTGGGATTCCCCAAGTAGACATAACGACACCCCAATATCAGAGGGTAGATGGGTGCGTCGATCACTGCTGCTCTGATTATCCCTTCCACATAGCGAGTTTTCACTCACTGTTTATCCTTGCAATGGGAAGTTTCATGAGTGGTAGGTCCTTGGTCGCCCCTTGTATCTCCACTGTTTCTGTGGTATACTGATCTGGGTTCACCAAGTGCGAGCTCACGACAGCATCAAAATCTAAACCGGTATCATAGAGGCAAATAATGGGGACATCATTGCATACAACATCCTCACAAACTGGGGGGTGATAAGGTTCCTGCTGTCCAGCAGGTTTGTCCTTTTCTTCCAGGTTCCCCCTTCTCATACCAGCCAATCCAGCAGGTTTACTTTTACAAATTTAATGTCATGTCCCTCCCTCTTACAATATCTACAATATAATCTCATCTCATCTCATCTCAGCCCATAACCCGTCATGGGTCGTAGGGGTGCCATGGTGGAAGCATCAGCAGACAGGGTCCTCCACTGCTCTCTATCCTCAGCAATGCGTACAAGTGTGGAAAAACCGTGTCCTGCCCATTCTTTGATGTTATCAGCCCAGGATTTTCTCTGCCTTTCTCTTCTCCGTTTACCTTTGACTGTTCCCTGAAGGATCGTTTTCGAAAGGGAGTCATGACGAGTTACATGCCCAAACCAGGCAAGCTTTCGACGTTTCACTATTGACAAAAGTGGTTCTTGGTGGCCTGCATAGGTGTTTGTCTTCTCTCTAACATAGACATTTGTGTTGTGCTCTTTATAGCAAATGCGCAAAATTCTTCTATAACATTTATGCTCGAAAGCCTGAATCCTTCGCTCCGTATCTGCAGTGAGTGTCCAGCCCTCACACCCATACAAGAGAATAGATAATACAAGTGATTTGTATAATTTGATCTTCACAGGAAAACTGATGTTACTTTTCCAGATCACATTCAACCTTGTCATGGCAGCTGAGGCCATCTCAAGTCTTGTCTTGATTTCTTTACTTGATCTTCCATCACTACATATAGTGGACCCGAGATATTTAAAGGTGTTAACTTCTTCTAACGTTTGCCCATTTAACGTAATGTTGGTCGGAACATGTTTCTTATGGCTATTCACCAATATCTTGCTTTTTTCTATATTAATTTCCATCCCATACGTTCTTGTTACTTTCTCCAGTCTAGAGGTAAGGTCTTGAAGTTCTGATTCTGATCCAGCTATCAGATCAATATCATCAGCAAAACGTAGGTTGCACAGAGGTCGGCCTCCAATCGATATGGTTGATTTATAATCGTAGAGAGCCTCCTGCATAATATGTTCTAGATATATATTAAAGAGCACTGGTGACAGGATACATCCTTGGCGAACTCCTACAGTTGTTTTTGAAAAATTCTCCAATGTCGTTGCTTGCAAAAACAGCACTGCTTGCGTCCTTGTATAGTGCTTCAATGATATCTATGATGTTGGTATCAAAATTGAATTTTCTCATTACTTGCCATAAGCCTTCATGCCAGACTCGATCGAAGGCTTTTGTAAAATCGATGAAGTTATGGTATAAATCGTGTTGATGTTGGAGATGTTTATCGATAAGTAATCTAATATTGAAGATTTGTTCTGAGGTACTTCGTTTTGGTCTAAAGCCAGCCTGTTCCTCTGACAAGATTTCTTCTGATTTCTGTTTTATTCTGTTCAAACGTATCCTTAACATCACCTTACTTGGATGACTAATAAGGCTAATGGTTCTGCAGTTCTTGCACATTTTTAGATTTCCTTTCTTTGGAAGCGGTATTACTAATGACTGCGCCCATTCTTTTGGCCATTTTTTTGTACTCCATATCTTCTGGCAAATTGTTGTCATGATTTTTACTATATCTGGTCCTCCATATTTCAAGAGCTTTGCTGGGATATTATCCACACCCGGTGACTTCCCTCCTTTCATCGAACATATAGCCTCTTCCACTTCTTCCCGTAATATTGCTGCATTTCCGAGTTCCCTGTTTTCGCAATTAATGTTGTTTAATATGCCTAAGTCAGTGTCAAGTTTACAGTTATATAATTCTTTACAATATTCTGTCCACCTTCTCATTACAGCTGTTTTTTTCATTGAGCAGAGCCCCATTGCTATCTTCTATGACAGTTACCCTGGGCTGTTGGGGTTTTGATAATTTTCTTAATGTGTCAAAAGCTGCCTTGCTGTTACCTTTTATTAGCCCCGTATTAATGGACTCACATTGATCAGCTACCCATTTTTCTTTGGCCTGTTTCATTTTCTTCCTAATATTTTTATTCACCATACTGTATTGCCATGCTGCTTCGGGAACCTCTTTCTTAACCTTTTTCATTTCCCGCCGTGTATCACAAAACTTCAGAATGTCAATTGTAACCCATGGTTTGTTTATTTTCTTTCTTTTACCAAGTATTTCTGTTGCTGATTCAATGAGCACGTCTTTCATGTTCTCTGTGATTGAGTTGATATCCTCCTCCAAAAAGTTGAGAGCTGCGAATTTTCCTCCAACAGTTACCTCAAAGATTCCCGCGATTTCTGGATCTTTCAGTGTGTCTAAATTGAATCTTAACTGAGAACATCTGTTTTGATTATAGTTCTTTTTAAGTTTAAGCTTGAGCGTCATCAACACCATGTCGTGATCACTACCAATGTCGGCGCCAGGAAAAGTCCTAGTCTTGGCTTTATTAATACTGGACTTGAATCTTTTGGATACAAGAATAAAATCAATTTGGCCATGTATCTCAGTTTTTGGGGCATGCCACGTTGTTCGTCTTGATATCTTATGAGGAAATAGTGTATTTGCAAGGGTTAGTTTATAGTTGCTGGCAAATTTTAGTAGCCTTAGTCCTCGATCGTTGGTTTCTCCTGTCCCAAATTTCCCCACAGTACCAGCCCAGTGCCCGTATGCATCTGGCCCTATTTTAGCATTCCAATCACCTAACACGATGAGAAGATCTTTCTTTGGAATTTTATTAATTACTTCATCCAGATTGTCATAAAATGTATCAATTGCCTCATCCTCATAGTCAGTAGTGGAGGCATATATCTGTATGATGGAGATGTTCTTTGGATATGCTGCAATACGAATGCTGATAAGCCTGCTATTTATTGGGGTGCAGCTGATGACAGAGTTCAATCTATCTTTATGTACGAAAACACCTACTCCATGCTGATGTTTAGACTCATCTCCACTAAACCAAATTTTGTGACCATCATCCGTTATTGATTCACCTAATCCTGTCCATCTGACTTCTGCTAGGCCCAGGATGTCCCACGAATATCTAACAAGTTCATGTATTAGTTCTTTGACTTTTCCACACGCATATAGCGTGCGTACATTCTAAATTCCAACAACAAAACTTTCTCTTGGAAGTTTCAAAACAGGTGTTTGTACCCCATTAGCTGACTTATCACTCTCAAGGGGCAATGAAAGCGCGGTCGTTGTTAATCCGGGCATCGGCCGATCCGGCAAATTATTACTGAGTTGACTTTCCATCATAGCATTTCAGTGGGCAAGAGGTTTGCTTGGCGGTGCCCATCTCCTCTCCAAGTATCCTTGCAGGTTCATACAAAAATGTACCTGGAGCAGTAGCAATAGCCCTCAATAAATCTGTAATGTTTTGAAACACTGTCCGATCGACACATCACAAAACTGCCATCTTGGCTACTTGTATCAACACAAACAGCGAACTCACATGATAGGCAAACTTGATGTTTTCATCTTTAAAATACTTAGCAACATAATCCAGAAAAAGCCAAACACACTACAAACTCATACAGCCTTAATAAGGGCTGTTGCCACAGATGCAGACTCCAAAACGACGACATGAAATGCACAACACAAAAGTGCGGCCTACCACGCCACCATCTTGGAACACCACAACTACATCACAATATAATCTACCTTGATGAAAAGGTTTTCTTTCATCGTTCTTTCTGTCATTGAAATGTGTTGTTTTATTTTTATATTCATTTCGAGGCCTATCAAAGTTTTGTTTACCTCTGTTGTCAAATTATTATAGTTTTGAGGAGCCTTATAATGATCTACTGGTTTCTTCTTGGTGCCAGCTACCTCTGCCTGTGCTGCCTGATACCTCTCAGTGACATTAATTATCTCACCCAGTCTCTCCGCGCCCTGTTCCATGAGAAATTGTCTCATGTCTGGAGCCATGGACTCTCTCATCTGTTCTATGAGTATCATCTCTTTGAGATCTTGGGTTTTCCCCAAAGTAGCCCATTTCTCCATATACGTTTCTAACCGGGCGGAGAACTGGTGATAGGTCTCACCCGACAGTAGCCTGGCATTCCTAAATTTCTTTCTATAAAACTCTCCGTTCTTTTCGTATCTTAACAAAAGAGCCTGCTTCAACATGTCATAGTTGTCTTGGTCATCCCTGCTCATTTTGGAAAACACTTCATAAGCTGTTCCCCGAAGACCCTGAGACAACTTTACACCCCATCTTTCTCTTTCTAACCCATAAGTAGTGGCTAATACTTCATATCTGCTCAAATATGACTCAATGTCATCATCTTTTTCTACAAAATAGTCTAGATGGAACCCCATGGCTGAGTTGGAGGCCCCCTGACTAGCAGTAGCATCAGAGGTAGAGTGGCTGTGACCATTGTCCGGAGCAAGGCCTTGTAACTCTAACTCCCTTAGTCGCAACTCATGCTCCCTCTGTAATCTTTTATCTTCTGCTTCCCTCTCAGCAGTCAATCTCTTTTCTTCTTTTTCTGCCTCCCTCTCGGCAGTCAATCTCTTTTCTTCTGCCTCCCTTTGCAGTCTTTTTTCTTCTGCCTCCCTTTGCAGTCGTTTTTCTAATGTCTCCAATTTTCTCTCCTAAAATTGGAGCCTCTTGATCTCAGCCTCTCTATCAGCCTCTAGGGGCCTGGCCTCCTTGTCAGCCTCAATTTGTAACCTTTTAATTTCAGCTTCTCTATCTAACTCTAATTTCTTAATCTCCCTAGCCTCTTCTACTTGTATTTTCCTTTCCTCAGCTAACATATGTTTTTCCCTAGCAATAAATTTATCACATTCTGAGGTGACATAGTCAATCAAGACTTGACCCTCCATATTCATTTCCCTGGCAGTCTGCACAGCCGCAGAGCGAAACTTCGCCAAATCTGCCATCTGATAAATACAAAATGTTCTAACTAAATTTCTAAAATAAATGCAAATTTACTTAACTAATTCCAGGTTCTGACACTTCATTAAATTCCCAAATCTTGGGCAATAGTAATTATGGGGATTCCCTGGGAAAATATAATTGATGTTAATGCTAAAACCCAGACCCCAATGTATGTAGTACTAAGAGAAATTCAAATCCCGGACAAGGCTACCAATACATGTAGCAAGTTTTAATTTTGCTGGGGAGGTTATGATGTTATACCTAAAAGGAATGAAATCTGTGTATGTGTTAACCGTGTGAGGTCAAGCACATGTAGGCCCCTGACTGTAATAGATGATGATGAAGTATTTGCAGGGAACCTAACGCTACCTCCCTAGATCTCACACGGTCACTATTTTGGCTCTAGTGTCTGGTGTATGATGTACCTAATGTCTAGGGGAGAAATGATAATGATGGTACATAAACACAAAAACACTTTAATTCACTATAAGGAACTTAATAAAAACAGTGGTTAAGTTTTTTCTTTAAAATGAATATTTTCTTTTTACAATTTAATCTGCCTGTTCCGCCATCTCTTTTGGACAGGTCTTTGAAAATGAGAAAAAGATAGTTTACATAAAAAAGATCAACTAAAATGTGTGGACTCTTTGTCCAATAAATATAAAGTCACTATATCTCTCTTGTTGGAATATTCACAGCTTATACCTTTATTATCTAATAGGGTGTGTCACTTGTTAGGAGGGGCTGTAGTTTCATCACGCCCCATAAACTTCCTGGGTATGATTGGAAATACCAAAGTTTATTAAAAAAGAAGTGTCAGATATACCCAGATGCTAACACATCACCTGGGATTCTTTGCAGAAGGATAATGCAGAAAATATAGATATCTCAACACGCACAAGCTCGTCCAGCTATCTGCTGACAGCATAAACAGTTTACAGGAGACTTGTTGGCGTTACCCTCACTCATCAGGTTTCCTGTCACCGGCTGGTAACAGGAAATAAAACCTCTGCAATAGAAGGACACCCTAGCCTTTTATATCTGATCACTTTTATTTATTATTATTTACATACAGTGGTATGGGGTCAGCCTCTTGTATGCACAAGACAAACCTGCTGGACAGCAGGAACCTTATAACCCCCCAGTTTGTGAGGATTTTGTATGCAATGATGTCACCATTATTTGCCTCCATGATACCGGTTTAGATTTTGATGCTGTCGTGAGCTCGCACTTGGTGAACCCAGATCAGTATACCACAGAAACAGTGGAGATAGAAGGGGCACTCGCCCCTAATTTTATAAGACTCACACCTTGCTGTGACCACACCTCAGGTCCCTATGGCAGATACGCCACTGTACGTTTAGATAGTTTTCCTCAATACAATAACGTGGAGTAACAGCATTTCCTTTTGTATGATTTTCTCTTCTTTTTTAAATTATAAACGCTCCATGCATGTTGAACAGTGTTCATGGAACACGGAGGCTTACTTACATATTCTAATACCATAATAGTAAAACAAAATCATGACCACATACAACAGTTAGATACAGATCAATGTGAGGACTCAACAATGTCTGCTCCAGGCATGTCCTTCACTTTTCCCAATAGCAGTATCTAACTTTGGCAGTTGTAATAAACGTATTAATTCATAAAGCATTCTTACCACAAATTTCAAGAAACATAAACAAATGACGCTGACTTGCAAAGAAATGGCCTCAGTTTTCCTCTGCACTGCCCAGACTGCGAATTACTTCTTTATTTATTAAATTAACACAGCTGAACTCAGCGTATTTGATAGAAAATGTTTTTGTCAACTGGCGATGAGCAGTGAAAGCTTTTTGCTAATATCTATTAGTACTGGCCAATGGAAAGCTTGCGACTACCAGAATTCAAATGTAGTTTTTGAAAAACAAAAAATAATTCCAAACAAACTCTGTGTCTGGTAGTCGATTCGTCAGTCTGCGTTAGTTATGCCAATACAAAAAGATGTTTAGTTTTGGTTAACATTTACCTACCGCTCCCCTTTCCTCCTATACTCTTTTTACCCAACCGGATTTGAATTTACCCCAATGCCTCTCTCTAAGCTGGCGTCCCCACTAACGTTATGAGAAAAACAAGCCGGAACAACAGTCTGTCTGTCTTAGTGTTACTAGACATATAGTATTTTCTCAATAACTTGGCTAATACTTGGACTACCATATTTTTTAAAAACACATTCTTGCTCAGGGGACTCTAAGCTATACTACCATATGATTTTTATGGTCAGTTTCATTATGGTTTAGAGTTTCAATTTTGTCACTGTCAATCGTCAAATAAAAATTTTACACAAGTCGGCCATCTTCCCCTCTCTCATCTCTCGCTAGCATTTATTTTCAAATAACTAACTTGTTTTAGTGACGTCAGAAATACTACCGCTAGGAGGAAATAAAAAATTGTCTGCGTGTTTGCCTCTGCTGGCTTTGCCCACAGCGTGTATATATGCATGGCACAACGTGTCAAGCGAAGCGGGGTTTTGCGCGGCGGGTATTAGAATTGGCGTTAATTATTTCTGTTGTCTCGTGATACACCAAAAAAAATGTAAGGATTACTACTATTACAGGCGTTAAAGTTAAAGTATTACGTTAATTCAGACAGTAGTTTGGCGGCACCTTTCCGTAAGATCGTTAATTATAAATCTTGCCGCAGTCTCTATCAGATCGTACAAAATGTTAAAAATGTTTAAAGTACGTCACAAGGAAAACGAGTAGGTTTAAACGGCGGGATAGTTTCTAAGCATTAACATGGCACAAAATTCAGCGCGATGCTGGCGTGTGAGAGGATCATAATGAGACACCTACGGGCGTGTTATTTATTATCATTATATGACTAAAATCTTACTGAAATGAGCGATTATCTCGCAGATTTTACTATAGTTCTGAATATCGACACTGTACTCTTATGGTATGGCGCTTGTGTCATATCGTATTACTTTGTCGCTTGTAACGACTTTTTTTGGTCAATTTGATCTTGAAGTTTGCAGCAAGAAGTTCATGGTCGGAGTCACAGTCTGCTCCTGGGAGCTTCTTGATGGATGAGATACAAGATCGCCACCTTTGTTGTGTTAAGATGTAATCTATTTGGTTCTTGCTTTTTCCGTCCGGTGACGTCCATGTATATAGTCTTCTAGGGTGTTGCATGAAAAGAGTATTTGTGATGACTAGGTTGTTTTCTAGGCAGAATGTTGTCAAGCGTTCTTCTCTCTCATTTCTCTGACTCAATCCATAACTTTCTTTCACTCTTTTTTCATGTTATAATCTTTCGTTTCCAACTTTGACATTAAAATCCCCCATTATTATCCTAATATCTTGCTTATTTGCTTTCTCTAATGCGTGTTGCAGTTCATTGTAAACATCTTCAATTTCCTGATCTTCAACAGCTGCTGTTTTACGCATATGTTTGTATAATTGTGATGTTCTTTCTTTTTCCTTTCAGTCTGATTGTGACAATGTGGTCATTTATGGGATTATATCCTAATAGGGAGGCAGCTGTCCTTGTAGACAGATAGAAGCCGACGCCACTCTGACCTCCTCTCTCTTTGCCTGAGTATATGAATGTTCCTCCTGATAGAATCGAAAAGTGTCCCTGGCCCGACCATCTGTGCTCTGAGATGCCCAGGATATCGATGCTTAGTCTTTCCATCTCGTTCTTCACTATGTACTGTTTTCCTTGGTATAAGCTTCTGACGTTCCATGTTCCTATTTTGATTATTTTTCTAAGACCGATGACATGGTTTTCCGTGGTAACACAGTCAGGCTTTTGGTCGTCATCACGATTACCTGTACTGACGCTGCCAACGATCTCTTCTTCAGTTAAATATGATCTGCCTGGCCTGAAGGCCTCACCACCAGATCTTTGCGTAATATTCAGATTAGCCATTATGGATTTCTTGGCATTGTACATCCAGTAGTTTGCCATTGCTTTCTGGATGGTTCTGGCCGCTTACCATTACAGTCCATGGTGCGCCCTCAGCCCGATACCAGGCCTTTCCAACTTCTGCCCTAGAAGCCGTTGTCAAAATAAGTTGTGCATTTATGCAAAATTAGGAATTTGTATATCTCCTTTATTCATATACCGATTTCCTTCATCTTAGGCTTAAAGTACGACCTGGATTCTTTTTTATCTTTCTAAAAAATTGTCTTTTCCTTTCCTACGCCCATCTTTTCATAGCGAAGCCTAAACAGCAACATTTTCGAGTAGCCAGATGTCTCGATGCATTCCACTCAGATTTTCTCTGTTAGTATAACACTTTTCGTGGAAGTCTTTGCACATTCTTATAACGGAACAGTCCTATTATAAAGTTACTGACCTCTTCCGTGCGGTACTTCGCTCATAATTATCTACTTTCTGTTCAAATTCAACCAGATTTCACAAATTTGAAGTCCGTCCATGTTTAGATGCCTAATACTATTGTAAACAACGCAAATAAGGATGTCATTTCATTGGTCCGTCTAACCTACACTTTTATATAGTATGGCGTGCCGTTTTGGTATGAATGACGTTTTGTTTATCGGAATTCACGACAGGTACTGATTTTTATTAATTGCTCTCAACTTTTCTTTCTTTCGTCGTTATTTTCTGCTAACTAGCAGAAATTTGATTTTATCAAATCATTCGACACTCCTCTCTGTGATGTCTACTGTTTGTTACCCGGTCATCCTGGCTTGCGGTGAGCAACTGAGATAAGATAGTCGCCGGCGTGTTTAGATTTAAAAGCTGATAAGATGACTCGTTTGGTAACCCAGATGGGCAGACACGGAGTTTTGAGTACTCATACGACAGATAACGAGATTTATGTATGTGTGACACATGTGGGCAGACTAGTGTGACATAATCGCTTCCGGGCTGACTTGTTATGACAACATTACTTTCTAATAAAGCAATAAGCACTTAATAGATCACATTATCTTTTCACTACTTACTTAGGTTCACTCTCATATTTAATTAATTACATTTTTACATTTCACCTGAGTGTGTGAATTGCCTTTCACCACCATTATTTTTACTTTCTACAAAACCTTTATATGTATGTATTTATGGGTCAGGTTACCGACTGTTGGGGCCCTGACAAGGTGTACTGTTAAGTGCGTATATTCTGATGCAATGGGTGAGTGTGAACATCAATAATGACAAACGCGAATGGATGACAGTTCGACAGGTTTACAGGACACTCACTCCAATCACAGGTGGAAGTCAAGGATGGCTGGACTACTGTGGTCGTTTCATACTGTTTAATAGGACGCACACACTTAGACAGTACGTGTATAGTTACAGCAACATAGGTCGACATAAATAGCATATTGTTGATCAATGGTCTACCATCTTATGTTAGCATTCATGTTGAATAACATCACAATGGAACATCTGTAAACAAGCACTTAGATTTCCACTGTTTATCAATATAATCATCAGGCCTTACTGACCAAGCGTGTCAGTTGATAAATACTGTTCAAGTATGACTCCTAAACAGAACCTCTTTTCTAGCAAAGATTCCTTTAGGTTAAGTACAGCAAATCTGTCTGAAGATAATGTTAACCCACCAGTATTGGGTTTTCTTTATAACTGTGATCTCTTAATCATCACCTGATAATAAGGGGCATCCCTGTTCTCTGATCGATGATCGAATACAAGTTAGAATCCAAAATGGCTTCTGGTTCCCTTTTGAGCATCGCTCACTATACAGATGTATAGCAAATCTTCAATAGAAGCTTTGTTCACAAACACAAATGTTTCTACAAGAATCAGCATATTCTTTCGTCTTAAATGCTGCATACAATCATCTACAGTGCTGCTAGGTAACATATCATCCCGACATCTGGATATGGATAATCCTAATGTAGACATCTGCCCAATTAAGCCTAGGACGAAAACGTTCAGTAAAATGTTCTTTTACCTGGGCATAGGAAATACACTAGCAAACACAAACGCTCTCCTGGCGTCACTGAATCAACACTAGGGAACTCATAGACCTAACAGTCCTAGAAGAAACTATCTTAGTTCCCATAATAAATCATAGAGATCACAGACTTTGGACAGGTCTAAAGCCATGACATCCCACCAGGCTCCTTCATCACCGAAGCACTCCCTAACGTATCTTCATGCGCCGAAATTGTCTTCACCCAAAGTACAGTACAAGAAAAATAGTCCGACATAGACATACAAAGATAACACGATATAAGATCGAATCGTCTCAAACAGACAAGGAGTAAACATGAATTCGGATCATAAACATCCCTGCATAAACCTAAACAAGAATAATCTGTTTTTGGCTATATTAGACACAAAATATGACATAAGTCTAGATTCATACGCCAAGTTCGATATTCAGGAAAGATACAAGAACAGATAACTCATAGAATGAATACACATCGACTAATCTGAGTTCTGTCCCTTAGACTTAAGAATCGTGAATTCAAAGATAAATATATTTTTATCAGACAAAAAAATACATTTTACATTTGTATGCGTGTCAACAGGAATCTGTGCGTCACACAAAAGAATATGTGCGCAACAGACTACCACACCCCCGGAAAAAAAATGAAAATCTTTTTTTTTCATCTGAGAGCAACATACAATAGGCTCACAACGCACAAATACTGCGCAGATGAGAAATATCTGGAATTTATAAAGCCAAATTAAGGCAAAGTCGAAATATAGATCGACTGGTAAGAATACATCTCAACCTCTCAGAGAAAGTTGTTCTCTAAGTGTAAATATTTCCAGGGAGGTGTCACCAACGCATACTACTATACTTGCAATGACACAATGCATATAACAATTTCATATTTAAGCACCATAAGTACATGATTGACAAAAAAGAAATCATCAACGAGTATCGGTGAATATATATATATCAATGAACGTAGTGATAGTAGTGATACAATCATTATATTACAAATTACAATGTATATCTATCTTGATATAGTAAAGAAAAACTGTTGTAGAGTTGGAAGTGTTAAGAAGTCCAAGACCCAACAGTTTGGTGGAATCATGTGGACATCTAGACAAAATGTCTGCCATCACATTATCTGATCCACGGATAGCTCGTACCGAAAAATGAAAAGGTTGAAGAGCAATTACATATCGAGTAGACCTCGAGCTCTTCAAATTTTTACTCTGTATAGCCGTAAGAGCTTTCTGATCGGTTTCTACTATGAAATGTGCGCCTAGAAGGAATCTTTGTAGTTTGAGAATTGACCATACCATAGCCAATAGCTCACGGTCTAAAACCGAATAATTCCTTTCTGCAGCATTAAGTTTTCTGGAGATATACATTACAGGATGCAGAGTTCCAGAGTACTCTTGCATTAGTGCCGCTCCAATCCCAGTGGATGAAGCGTCACTACGAAGGACAAATGTCTTATCTGTAGTAGGTAATACTTAAATAGGTGGTGTTGAAAACAACGTTTTAATCTTATCCAAAGAGGATTGACATTCCTGTGACCAGTGGACCATATTAGGCGACCGTTTCTTTAGTAATGTATAAAGAGGTGCCATGATAGAGGATAGATTCGGAATGAATCTTCCATAAAATTGAATAAGACCTAAGAGACTTCGCACTTGCTTTTTAGTCTTAGGGATAGAGATGTTAAGTATCTTAGTGATATTATGGTCCTCTGTCTTTAGGAAACCATGACCAACTCGATGGCCCAGGAAAGAAATTTCGCTAAAACCAATGCAGGCTTTAGAGGGTTTCGCTGTCAGGTTATGCTCGCGTAGAGTAGACAGTAATTCAACTAACCCCGAATAGTGATCTTCCCAAGTATCGCTGAAAAGACAGATGTCGTCTAGGTACGCAATGACATCTGACCGATAAGATAGGATTCGACGCATCATGTGTACGAATGTAGCTGGTGCGTTCATAAAGCCGAAAGCATGACATTCCATTGGAAAAGGCCTCTAGGTGTAGAAAAAGCCGTAATTGGTTTGGCGCGTTCAGATAAAGGAACTTGCCAATATCCTTTAGACAAATCTAGTTTAGTGAAAAAATGAGATTTAGAAAGCCTAGTAAGTAGCTCTTCTAGTAAAGGCATAGGTTCAGCATCGAACTTCGTAACTTGATTCAATTTGCGATAGTCAACGCAAAGACGTATGTTATTGTCTTTTTTCCGAACAATAACCATCGGCGAAGAATATGCAGAAATGGATGGTTCAATTATTTTTAAATCTATCCTCTCATCCAACTCCTTCTCAACCTGTGCTTGAAAATGTATAGGGATAGGATAAGGTCTGACCCTAATAGGATTATGGTCAGTTAGAATAATGTCATGTTCAATGACATGAGTTTGTCCAGGGATGTCAGTAAGGACATCCTGAAATGTTTGTAACATAGCTGAGACTTGTCGCTGTTCTCCTAGAGATAAATCAGGAGAGACAGTAACATTTTTCCATGATTCATTAGAATGAAGTGGAACCATCGGAAGCGGAAGATTAACATCCGAAAAACTTGTTTCCTCATCCTGTATTACGGACAGTGATGAGTAATGACCATGTTGCCTGGAAAATAGGCTGTAAATAATCCGGACGTTCATGGAATTCCGTAAGCATATTGATGTGGGAGGTTTTATGCTTTCCATCAATATCGACAATGTAGTCAACATCGGAAATTTTCGAGATTATATCGTACGGACCTTTCCAAGAAATAAGAAGTCTGTTTTCCCTACAAGGTAGCAAAACAAATGCTTGTCACCAGGACAAAGTTGTCGTAATATTCTTTTCTTATTGGCAAATTGTCTTGCCTTCTGTTAAGCAAATTCAGAAGAAGAAGTTGCCAAGTTGCATGCTTCGATAATCTTTCGTCTCAGCGCGATGACATATTCGTAAGAACACTTTGTGTCATCGGTAATATTATCAGCGGTTATGAGATCATGAAGCAAAGACATAGGCCCGTGCGGTCGCGCGCCAAAGACAAGTTCAAAGGGAGAAAATCCTGTATGTTTATTGGTGACCTCTCTGTAAGCGAAGAGGGCCGCGGGTAAAACCTTGTCCCAATCTTGAGGATGATCCTCAGTTATCTTCCCTAGTAAGTTTTTGAGTGTTCTATTTAGCCTTTCGACCATCCCATTGGACATAGGATGATTGATACTACTCAAAGATCTCTCTATCTGCAGAGTAGACATTACTTGAGACATGGTATCCGATATTAGTTGGGTGCCATGGTCTGATAATATCTCTCCGGGGAATCCCAGACGAGAAAATATAAGCCAAAGAGCATCTGCAATGTCAGCAGTAGTGATGCTCTTCAGAGAAATAGCCTCTGGCCAACGTGTGCACATGTCCACACACGATAAGATAAACTGATGTCCTCTAGAAGATTTGATCTTAAATGGACCAATGATGTCTATCGCCATTTTCTGAAATGGTCGAATCTGGATATCTGCAGCCTGAATAGGTGCAGTATGGCGTGGACCTTTGGATTTGACTTCTTGACATACTATGCAAGATCGACAATAAATCCGTATGTCTTTGTTCACAAAAGGCCAAAAGAAAGCCGCAAGAACTCTTGACTTTGTACGGGAAAAACCCATATGTCCAGCACACTGAGAGTCGTGAGCGTGCTGCAAAATGTTAAATCTCAAATTATTGGGAACAAGAATCTGAGAATGACTTGACATAGCGGAGTCTTGCTCCATACGTACAAGTACGCCATTCCTCATTGTAATCCAAGATTTATGCTTTGTATCTTTATTCGGATCACCTTTTGTTGCAAGAGTGAAGAATTTCTTTTGAGTCGGATCATTTTCTTGCTGTTTTATAAACGAGTCACGAGAAATTACCAAGGGATCATCTTGGTTATGCACTTCATTATCTTCAGTAGATGAAGTTTGAGGCATATTAAGAGCTTGAGCTCTAGTGACTACAACATTAGCAGTTTGCATATTTTGTTTTTCCCAAACGGAAATTTGTTGCGGAGTGCATTCTTTGACTCCGTGAATACGACCGATGATAAGATCAGCGATCGGATTCGGCAGAAGACATGCGTGTACATCTCCTGGAAAGAAAGGAGTAGCAATCCTAATGATAGCAGTAGAGTATTTCTCTAAGGTGCCGCCAAATGTTACACATTTGACTACTTTTCCAGTGGCACGAGAAGGATCTACAAGTGACTGCCTAACACCAATTGTAGTGCATCCAGAATCAAAAAGAACTGAGACTGGATTGTCATTTACTAAACCTTTATGTAAGACAAGAGAACCTCTTCCATCATGCGCACCTGACACAGGAAGAGCGGGAAGAGGATGGCCACAACTTAAAGTGGACACCGTAGTTGGTTCAAATAAGGTTTTGCATTGGGGGCACTGAGATGCTCTCCCAAAATCAAAAGCTGAACATGACATATTATTAGCGTCATTATTATCTTTAGTCTGTTTATAGGCTTCATGTGACTCTTGCTGTGAAGAGTTTGCCTGATAATGTGATTTCTGTTTTTTGTATTGTGATCTACCTCGATTATTAATGCCTCTGTAATCATTATTATTTCCTCTATTGTAACCCCTATTTGGGTTTGAGTCATAGTTCTCATGGTTACCATTATCATATTCATTATAATGAGTATCTCTATAACTATGGTCTTGTTGTCTCCATGATGGATGACTTGGATAGTTCCTATAATGACTTCCTCTGCGGAAATTTCTATAATTATGACCACCCCTGTATCGAGGGCTGTCGGCTCGTCTCCAGTACTTCGCAGAAGAACCCTGAAATGATTGGTTACCTTGGTTTTGATAACTATTATGGTTACCTTTTTTATCAAACCTGTTTTGTGGTCAATGAAATGTGTGTGAGTAATTAGGGTTGTATGGTGTTGCTGATGCTACTGGCATACTTTCTTTAACCTTAGCATTGCTAAAAGCTACGTCCGGATGTGCCGTGACGTATTGGGTACAATATTCTTCCATTTCTTTTATTGTCCTGTGTTTACGCTCATGTAGGAATTCAAGGAATGGTTTATTTATACTTGACATAATCTTGTCCCTGAGCAACAAGTCCATAAGGGCTTCATATGTCTTTTCTGTTTTGGACAACTCAATCCAACGATTAAATGTAAGACGTGTCCTAGCAATGAATTCTGAGAATTCTACCCCTGATTCAGGTACCATTTTCTTAAACAAAATACGGTAAACTTCCTCTGTTAATTGATATTTTTTCAATAAAGCTGCTCTGATAACATCATAATTATCTTTGTCAGTCTCTTCAACCAAACTTAAACTTGTAAGAGAATCACCTTTGAAATTTTCTGACAACTGATTAGCATACTGGGATTTATCCACATTATGACTTCGACAAGAACGTTCAAAACGATCAAGCCAGAATGTAATATCGTCACTGGAAGGATTGAACGGTGGTACCTTGACCTTATAAGTAAAAGGTTTACCATTATTACCAGTTGACTGATTAGCAATACCCATATTTGTCAATTTCAATTTTTCTAACTCAAATGCTAACAGTTTTTCCTCATGTTCTCTTTTTGCCTTTCTCTCCTCGGCTTCAGCTTCTCTGTCTAATCTCTTTTGTTCAGCCTCAGCTTCTCTTTCTAATCTTTTTTGTTCAGCTTCTTTGTCTAATCTCTTTTGTTCAGCCTCAGCTTCATTGTTTAGTTTTTTAATTTCCATTTTGAATCTCTTTTCCTCAACCTGTATCTGCAATTTCTTTTGTTCAAATTCTAATTCCAATCTTCTATCCTCACTTTTGTGTTTTTTCTCTTCAGCTTTCAGTTTATCAATTTCCAATTTTACTGCTTTTTCATATTGAGTGGTAGAATACTCCTCTAACTCATCACCAGTCTTGCCTAGGGATTTCCCTTGCTCAATAAAGTAATCTAAAGTCGACATAATGTATACTAATATGTGACTAGATACCTGCAATAGCAATAATGAAATCTATCTCCAAATAAATGGAAACAAGCTCTTAATAACTTGAATAATCAGCTCCTTTATCCCAATCTCTGTGGGAAACAAGCTTTTAAATAAGGTCTTGTATAATCAACTGTGTACCTAAAATAACAGCAATTAATTCTCAGTTGATTCTTTCTAATAAGTTCACTACACAGCTAGTAGTGTATGATTAAGTATATTTTATAATATATGTCAACCAACAACATACATAAAGTGCAAATAAGAAAGACAATACGAAAACATTTGCAGAAATCAAATAAATCAAATAGGGAAATCAATGAAAATAATCACAGAATCTGTGATGACAACTGCAAGGGAATAAACAAAACAAATGACATCACAGTGTATAAATATAAAGTTGTATAGAACTGAATTATAGGAAAGATGAGACCTACAAATACAAACAAATCAAAACAAAACTGAAGAACAGAAAAAATATTACGAAAACAACGACAAGCACAGTCTTCACAGCTAACAAAAAAAAGCAACAGATGTTGCATGCAAATTTTCAATTAAGAAAATTGCTCCCTACAGAACACTAATATAGGACCAATATGACTCGGTATACCCTATACTAGTCACCTCACCAACCGCCCACATAAATATACACCAATATCACATATAAACATGTAAACATCAATATATATATAGCATAAATACATATAATATCATGAAATGTGTTGCAGATAGAATGTGTTGCAAATAGGAGGCTCAGTTATAATGGTACTGTATTATGGTACTTTATTAAACAATTAATTATGGCCTAAATTATTAAAGTTCAACACAAACTATGGCAGTGCAGGAAAATCCACCGTTTACAGTTCCTAAGAATCACAAGTAGGACTTCTCGCTTCAGTTGCACTGTACATTTCGTAAACACAGTCAAATATATGCTCCAACTTTGATGTGTAATGCTGTTTGTTTTATGTAAACACCGTCTGTTCAGCGAGCGCTGACCTATTTACTGCATACGATCGATAGGGCAGGTCATGCTGATAGTTGTACTGCTGGTGTGTCGTATCAGGCCACAGGAAACGGTCTGGTCTCAGTAGCTGACTTCTCAAAATGTCCACTGTGCAGATTGACCCAGAAAGCTGGCCTACCACATTGATAAAGCTTTGTTTCTTGCACCAGATTGACATTGACTGTTTTTTTTATGTAGCTCGTCCAGTCACAATGTTCTTTAAATGGGTCAGGTTACCGACTGTTAGGGCCCTGACAAGGTGTACTGTTAAGTGCGTATTTTCTGATGCAATGGGTGAGTGTGAACATCAATAATGACAAACGCGAATGGATGACAGTTCGACAGGTTTACAGGACACTCACTTCAATCACAGGTGGAAGTCAAGGATGGCTGGACTACTGTGGTCGTTTCATACTGTTTAATAAGACGCACACACTTAGACAGTACGTGTATAGTTACAGCAACATAGGTCGACATAAATAGCATATTGTTGATCAATGGTCTACCATCTTAAGTTAGCATTCATGTTGAATAACATCACAATGGAACATCTGTAGACAAGCACTTAGATTTCCACTGTTTATCAATATAATCATCAGGCCTTACTGACCAAGCGTGTCCGTTGATAAATACTGTTCAAGTATGACTCCTAAACAGAACCTCTTTTCTAGCGAAGATTCCTTTAGGTAAAGTACAGCAAATCTATCTGAAGATAATGTTAACCCACCAGTATTGGGTTTTCTTTATAACTGTGATCTCTTAATCATCACCTGATAATAAGGGGCATCCCTGTTCTCTGATCAATGATCGACAAAAAGTTAGAATCCAAAATGGCTTCTGGTTCCCTTTTGAGCATCGCTCACTATACAGATGTATAGCAAATCTTCAATAGAAGCTTTGTTCATAAACACAAATGTTTCTACAAAAATCAGCATATTCTTTCGTCTTAAATGCTGCTTACAATCATCTACAGTGCTGCTAGGTAACATATCATCCCGACATCTGGATATGGATAATCCTAATGTAGACATCTGCCCAATTAAGCCTAGGACGAAAACGTTCAGTAAAATGTTCTTTTACCTGGGCATAGGAAATACGCTAGCAAACACAAACGCTCTCCTGGCGTCACTGAATCAACACTGGGGAACTCATAGACCTAACAGTCCT
The DNA here is from genome assembly GCA_024509875.1 of Oreohelix idahoensis. Lineage (NCBI taxonomy): Eukaryota > Metazoa > Mollusca > Gastropoda > Stylommatophora > Oreohelicidae > Oreohelix > Oreohelix idahoensis. The sequence goes on along the minus strand of JAMPIV010000299.1, from coordinate 862,685 downwards.
AGAAGAAACTATCTTCGTTCCCATAATAAATCATAGAGATCACAGACTTTGGACAGGTCTAAAGCCATGACATCCCGCCAGGCTCCTTCATCACCGAAGCACTCCCTAACGTATCTTCATGCGCCGAAATTGCCTGACCCCAAAGTACAGTACAAGGAAAATAGTCCGACATAGACATACAAAGATAACACGATATAAGACCGAATCGTCTCAAACAGACAAGGAGTAAACATAGATTCGGATCATAAACATCCCTGCATAAACCTAAACAAGAATAATCTGTTTCTGGCTATACCAGACATAAAATATGACATAAGTCTAGATTCATACGCCAAGTTCGATATTCAGGAAAGATACAAGAACAGATAACTCATAGAATGAATACACATCGACTAATCTGAGTTCTGTCCCTTAGACTTAAGAATCGTGAATTCAAAGATAAATATATTTTTATCAGACAAATAAATACATTTTACATTTGTATGCGTGTCAACAGGAATCTGTGCGTCACACAAAAGAATATGTGCGCAACAGTATTTAACTAATAAACAGCATAGTCGCGTTGATCAGTAAAAAGAGGTAAGGGTTACGGTCAGGTTTAGATATCCCAAATCTAACCCTAAACCGGAACCTTGTTCCTAACTATAACGATGTTGGTGACTTACTAGGATGATATCGAAGAACATTACCCACTATTCTTCATTTCAACCTTTTCCGTGTCTTCTTCATTCGTTTGATGTTTGTCTCCATTTTTCTCCTCCGTGTGTTTTTTGGTCTCCATATCCATATCCAACCACGGGAATTAAAGAACAAAGACTACCTGGTAACGCTATCAATAGACTTTTAATATGAAACAAATATAAAGGTATGTTATCAAGCACTCGCAGGAAATAAAGAATTAGAACACCAGACAACAGAAAAACAACAGACATGAGTGGCTTACTCAGGATTTGAACACTGGACCTTCCGTGCGACAACCCCGCCTAGCCATGCAAGCGAATCACACTATCCTCCCTGCCATCCCCCCTCCCCCCACTGTCCTGTTCTCACTGTTCTAGTCTACTATCATTTACTGGACACAGTATTAAGGTCCTTGTCTTGTTGGATTTGGCCTATACTGCAGGATAGAGAAACAACAGAAGTGATTGCGTCATTAAAAGGCTGAACTGCCCATGGTGGACTTCCGGTGTCGTGTATTGTGGTTCGCACTGATGACCTGTCATTGAAACATCATTTTTTGATGATGCGTAGATGGCAGGGAGGATAGTGTGATTCACTTGCATGGCTAGGCGGGGTTGTCGCACTGAAGGTCCAGTGTTCAAATCCTGGGTAAGCCACTCATGTCTGTTGTTTTTCTGTTGTCTGGTGTTCTACTTCTTTATTTCCTGCGAGTGCCTGATAACATACCTTTATATTTGTTTCATATTAATTTACTGTTTACAGGCCTCGGGGTTTCCCTTCCTTATGTGTAATAAATGTTTATCAATAGACTTCGTCAATGTATGCCATATTCAAATTCAGCGCATTTTTCTCATCTCTCGTTCATGCTGGAAATGCTTTTCGTTATATCTGTCAATCATTGTTTTGACAAATCGACCCCCTCGATTACCCGAAAGGCCAACTTTATATTTTCAGTAGAAACATACCTTCAGTGGTCTTGTGATACACAAACACCTCTCCAGCGTGATTAAAGCTGTAAGCGTGGCAGTCACTCGTGTAAAGGCTGTATGCGGTGTTCCACTTATAAGGTATTGGAATTCCATAGCAACAAAAGGCAAGTCAGCAGAACTAAACGCTGGAGTGAAGCAGATGTTTGTTATAGATATCGTGGCTAAACATCCTATGTCAGAAAGTGCCAATCCTGGATAAGAAAGAATTAACATGTTGTAAAATGCACATTTTGAAAGAAAACTTTTACTAAATCAAAATATAGCACATACATACATGCATTTCTTTTCGACCACAGAATACGCTATCAATTTACTTATTAAAATACGAGAACGTAACATGCGAAAATATGACAGGAAATGATTAAGTTATGCACATTCTACTGCATGAACGGACGACGGCACTAGATCGCGTCTGGTCAATTCATTCCTTACCATCTCATGTCAACTTCATTGAATCTTTGCAACGTATCATAAATTGGTTCCAAAGTTTGTTACAGCCAGTATTTCTGGTGAGGATAAGCTCTCACTGCAGATAAATGCTTTTATGGCATGCCCCTCAATTAGAGTCAGAAAACCAAGCCCAGCTTCCGGCCTTCATATGTTGCTCAATTTGAGCCCGACGGAACTGTTTTCATTCACTGGACCACGGGCGAAAGCGAGTCACTGACGCCTTAAAACCAGCAGTTTCCGGCAGATAGGGCTCGAGACCCTTGGTTGGTAGCGTATCTAAGAGAATGTAAAACTCTTAACTCAAACCACAGCTGCCTTGCGGAAAAATATGTTTACGGGAAAGGCATCGCGAGTAAACCTTGAAGATAAATCCGGAGTCGGAGTCTCTAAGGCAGTAGTATGCTGATTCCACATTATTCTGGCAACTCCTGTGAGGTGGCTGGTACCAAACTGTATCGGCTATTGCCGTTCCTGTGAATCTACTGGTTGCTTGAAGAGGGGGAAATGCTGCATGGGAAACAGCTTGATCTCCATATAACTGTGCCCAAGCTCGCCTCTGGTGAGGACACTCCAGCTTCCTGTTATAAGCATTTTGCCCAATTGACATAGGGCATGGCGCCAAGGGTTACTTCTGAAAGCGGGAGAGGTTCTAGGATCTCATTGGACAGCTACCGCCCGCTTCATGCTGGGCAGCCCCCAGTCAATTAGGTATTGTCCCGCCACTGTTTGCATTCCCCATCGGATGCATGGAGATTAGTGTCAAACACGAACTGTGGAAAGCAAATTTCGTACCAAGCAATAATCACAAAACAAGAAAGAATAGAAATAAACAAACTATCAGATTGGGATGTTGGAAAGTATGTTGGACTATATAAAAACCTACAGGATATAAACAATGTCAGGAAGACAGCCATAATCAATGACGAACTTAAATGACTTTAGGTAGATAAAGCTGCACTTCAGTTAACTATACATTGTATTGGCAAGACCTTAATAAAACTAAAGAACACGAAATAGGTTTTGCGGTCAAAAATCCTTACCAAAATTGTTGAACCAGGTGAAAATGGATACGAACGCTTGTTAACGCTCCGCATGCAAACTAGCGCAGGTCCCATCACCTTTACCAGTGTGTATGCTCCTACTCTGTACTTTGCTTCAGAAGCTAAAGACGAGTTCTATGAGAATCTAGCAGCAGTCATCAAAAGCATACCTAGGCAAGAACAGCTTGTTCTCCTTGGTGACTTTAACGCTAGAGTGGGTGCCAATAATGTTTCATGGCCTTTATGACAGGGCAGATTTTTTTATTGGCAAGATGAATGAAAGTGGACAACGGTTATTGGGGTTGTGTGTCCATCATGACCTCTGCATGACCAACCCCTACTTTCGTACAAAACCTCAGTATAAGGTGTCATGGAGACACCCACGATCCAAGCACTGGCCCCAGCTGGATCTGATTCTTGTCAGAAGGCTACTTCTCAGGTCTGTACTGCCCACGTGCTCGTGCCGTAGTTCAGACTGTGATACAGATCCTGCTTGGTTTTTCGCAAAATCAGAGGACAACCAAGAAAACTCCCTCGTGTCAGACATGGAGGGAAACAACGCATTGGTACCAGCAAGATGTCAGACCCTGTCATGGTCGCTCAATTTACCACGACTTTCAATAAAGTGCTCAGTAGCCCACAGCATGGTGATAATGTTACAGAGAACAGGGAGCACCTGCGAAACACCATTCAAAGTACTGCGCTTGCCACCTTTAATAACAGCAAAGTCAAATGACTGGTTTGATGCTTCATAAGATTTGATGACATCTGTGATTGGAGTTAAGCGCACAATTGCGATTGAATACAAACGTTCATCGAGTGTTAGGACCCTACAGATCCTGAAGACTAGGAGAAGCAAAGTCTAACAAACTGCTCGACGTTGTGCAAATGATTATTGGCTCCAGCTCAGCGAGAGCATCCAGACTGCAGCGCAAACAGACAACACTAGACAAATGTACAGCGGTAAAGACAACACCGGTGAGAAGAAAGAAAGCTAGGTCCCCTAAGCTTTACGCTAAGAAAAAATACTTCCACGAGCCTTGAAAGCCAATGTCGCAGAAAAAGGTTTTTGACACAGTCATCTTAATGCGACTACACAAGTTAGCTGATCGCATATACCCAGAGAAACAGTGGGGATTCCTAGCTAGTAGATAAAAAACAGACATGATCGTTTCTGTCCGCCAGTTTCAGGAAAAATCAAGAGAACAGAAACGCCCTTTATATATCGCCTTTATAGACCTCAAAAAGGCATTTGATCTGGTTAGTAGATGGATGGACTTTTCAAAATGCTCCTGAAAATAGACTGCTCCGCTAAATTTCTCGAAATGATAAAGTCAGTCCACGAAGACATGGAAGGAACAGTCCAATATGCTGGAAGCACATAACAGGTTTTTGACGTACGCAGTGGCGTTAAACAAGGCTGAGTTCTGGCTCCAACCCTCTTCGGGATCTTCTTTCACTTACTCTTGAAACATGCATTCAGAGATACAACTGCAGGTTGTGAAGATGCCTTCACACCAGGTCAGATGGCCGACTGGTTAACCTCGGAAAGCTGAAGGCAAAAACAAAAATCAAAAGGGTCACTATAAGAGACTTGTTATTCGCTGATCACGCTGCAGTCGTCAGTCAAAGTCAACATGAGATTCAGAGCTTGATGAATCGCTTCACCCAAGAATGCAATGACTTTGCCCTCACAATTAGTCTTAAGAAAATAAATGGCCTGAGACATGATGTGGTTGCTATCACTATCAATTACTATGAATTGGCAGTGGTGCGTCACATCCTACGCCACATCCTCGGTATTTCGTGGAAAGACAGAGTTACAAATGTCGAGGTGCTTAGAAAGCGCAGACTACGCTTATTTGGCCATGTCCATCGCATGGAAGCTATCTTCTACGGACAATTGGCAGATGGAAAGAGAACAGTTGGGCTAAAGCAGCTGAGATTCAAAGATGTGTGCAAGAGAGACATGAGGGCAATAGACACAAGTCCAGCAGCCTGGGAAAATGAAGTTCCCGATTGCACTAAGAGGCGCCACCTGAGATTAGGCGAAAAGAAGCTCTCACAGAAAGTACCACCAGGAAAATAAGCATCTGAGTGCTGTCACCTCAGGGGCGCATTCCCATAGTCAGTTATGACTGAAGGGGATATTATTATTATTATCATAAATTATGGTCAATGAACCATCAAACTGTTGAAAGGCATGCGTGCTCTTCCAATGGATGTTCAATTTATTTTTCACTGTGCAATGCGTGTCGTGCCCGTATTTTCTCTAAGAGCTGGTGGGATTTTGTCATTGTTTGTTACATAGGTTTGAGTAAAACAATTAGTATATAGGGATATTGAGAATAACTCTTCATTATATGAAACAGGGAAAATAATTCCACTATAAATCATGTTAGTTAGTTAGTTGCTTATCGTTTACAGGACGTAGCAATCAACCCCAGCTTTTATTGGCTGTTTGTGATTTTTCTAGGCAATTTTTTCATTCAGTAGTTTGCCATTGCTTTCTGAATTGTACGGCGCTTATACCATTGTTAAAAATCAACACAAAGCGATCTGCTACCAAACCGCCTGCAGCAGGTTTCGAACCTGGTATATCTGGATTATGAAACTGCGTTCATATCCATTAGGCCACAGACGCCGACAAATCATGTTAGTAGAGAACATTAAAACACCGCTTTTTTCTACGTGAGTAGTAAAAATTTAATTCAAATTAAAGATGGAACAAAAACTCATCAAACAAACAAATATCGTTGACAATACATTTTTTGTCCTTAGGGAATTAATTGTATATGTCAAAATAAAAAATAACAAACAAATATACTGTACCTAACAAACTGATGTTTACCGAATCTTGGAAGCCTTGTTTGACAAAGCAGATGATGTTGATTATGTTAGTTGTAATACCAAACAAACTGATTGCTTGGCACACAACGGTAAATAAAAGCCACTGAAAAATATAGAGTAAAATGTCGCTTATCATTGTTTGGCACGGTACAATGTAATAGCGAAGCACTCTTTTTTACAATTTGCAGTGTATCTGTTCCTTTTTGTCAACACAGTAGTTTCACAACTGTAAAACTAATAAGGAGGAATTTTAAGTGATCAGAAATCCACTTTGAACACATGAATGAAAACTTGATGGATAAATTATATGTTCTTTTCATCTTTTGTGCTAATGCAATATGTTTTTCTCAAATAATACTAATCATAATAACAATGTAATTTTATTTTTAAACAAACGAACAAAAACTAAGATACTTGACTCAGTTGGGCTTTACAGTCATGGAAGAAGCAAAATAACATGAGCTGAAGAGAAATAATGATTTAAGATCTACCACTTGTCATATATACCATAATTGTGTGAGTGTCATGATAATGACCTCAGCCAATAATGCAATTTGTTGGGGGTGCAAAATTGGCTGAGAGTCCCTTCACGATGTACTGTCACAGCAAGGCGATGGCGCCGTTTGGTTGGTCCTAGGTTCGATTCCCGATAAGCCTATCACTTATATTTTCTTTTCTATTGTCTTAGTGTCATCCTTTATGTCTAACGAGTACCTGTTATTTACCTTTAATTATTTATTTACTAATTTCGTTACTGTTCACAGGACTCAAGGTTTCCTCCATTATTTATTTTAGAGGTCACCCATTTTGACGTGCGGTGGAATTGTCTGCAATTAGCTTTGCTAGATCGGTCTGGTTTCTCGTCATTCTGACCTCTCCACCATTTGTCCATCACAATTCTCTGCCCACTTTTCTGGAAACGTTGTCTCTAACAGCGAAATTTCTGTCATCTTGTCTGTCAATCAGCATTGTAGAACTTCTTCATGCATTGATCACTGGCCCAAGACAGTTTACATGTTGTTAGATGTGTAGTGCGAGCGTATGATGAGTTGAGTGTGGGTGCGAATGAAGACGCGAATGTGTTTAGGCTCGTTAGATGTAGATCCTGCAACCCATACTCTCACATGCAGTAACCAAGGATGCTTTGACACTGCAGGCATGTTTCAAGACATTTATTGACGGGAACACACATAATATCAACAGGAACAGTCAGTGTAACAAGGTCATGCTGACCTGACATCGATAGGTATACATTTGGCATTCAAAAAGGTAAACATCAGAATAGACGTGCATGGTCAATAGCAAAGTTCTTCAATAATGACAGTTCGTAGCGTCGCCCTTGGCGTCTCTGACTAAACGCGTCAGATGCCTTAGTTACCTTGACACACAGGTGCAACTTGGCACTCCCTGCCAATTGCACATATCAGGCTGTAGTATAATAGCCGGAAGCACAGGCCTCGTCCTAACGTCGGCCGTGTACTTCTGTTAAATAGGTTATCATCAACCCTGCAGTAATACTTATTGTAGATAGAAGTTCCGCCAATCTGCGGCTCCCACAATATATCTTCGTCACTGGATTTCTGGACAATATAAGACTAACAGTCTTGGATGGCTACCTCGAGCACAAATATATAAGTTCTGAAATGGCGGATCCGTGAACTGCTGTTCACCCTAGGTAATCCTTTACATGTTCTGCCACCGAAAAGCGTAATAATGCATAAAGGTCGGTATTACCTGGTAAATGAATCCTCAGAACTACACAAGGAATTCTGTCGTCATCCCGACGCACAGAGATTCACTGGGGAAAACTGCCATAGCAGTTACTTCGAAGATTCTCCCCGAAAAACAATGGACTCTTGGTCCCTTCAGAAAAACAGGACCTCCCGGCTTCCCGGAAGTATATCTCACTCCCGCTTAAAAAACCTTCCCATAGGCCCACGCCGAACTGTCAACCTCTGACCCTAAAGGTCAAACACAATGAATGAATAAACAAGGGAAGACAACCCCTAATCAACCTGACATCGCAGGTAAAGACACAATTATACTTATGATACAAACATAAGCAAATAACTTGACAGATGACTCCGTCGAAAATGACAGCAACATTACTACCTCCCCCCTGTAAAAAAAAAAATTGCAATTTTTTTTTTTTTTAATATGTTCATGAGCAAGATAGCACCAGTATCACTTCTGTGCTCATGCAAACAATGAACCTAATATCAGGTACAATAGAAGAGGGTACAAATCATCTCCCAACATAGGAGAAAATATTTCCTTTAAGCCAAACAAACTAAGGGATACCATTCAAGAAACCTAAGTTGCTGGCAATACCAATCATATATCAAACATTACTAAATAATATAATCATAGCAATATACAAATGTCAATGCTATTTTAGCAACATATCACTGATGGATGGACAAAATGAAATTTGTTAAATTATCTAAACATCATCCAAATACATTTGTATTACAACATATTATGATATTAAGGACAGACCTAAGTCTGAAAATATATCAGGAAAAACTAGGACACAAAATTTAACTGGAATCATGTGGGCATCTAGACAATATGTCCGCCATCACATTATCCGAACCACGGATAGCTCGCACCGTGAAATGGAAAGGCTGAAGAGCAATAGCATAACGAGTAGATCTCGAGCTCTTCAAATCCTTACTTTGCATAGCCGTAAGAGCTTTTTGGTCGGTTTCCATAAAGAAATGCGCGCCCAGAAGGAACCTTTGTAGCTTAAGAATGGACCAAACCATAGCCAACAATTCACGGTCCAAAACCGAGTAATTCCTTTCTGCCGCATTCAGCTTCCTAGAAATATACATTACAGGATGCAGAGTTCCTGAATATTCCTGCATTAGTGCCGCTCCAATGCCAGTGGAAGAGGCATCACTACGAAGGACAAAAGTCTTATCAATCGTCGGTAGTCTTAAGATAGGATGAGATGAGAACAAATTCTTAACCTGATCCAATGAAGATTGGCATTCTTGGGACCAACGCACCATATTAGGAGAACCTTTTTTCAATAACGTTGAAAGTGGTGCCATAATGGAGGACAGATTCTCAATGAATCTTCCATAGAATTGTATCAATCCCAAGAGACTACGCACTTGCTTTTTTTGTCTTCGGAACCGAGATATTTAATATCTTTGAAATGTTTTGGTCCTCTGTCTTCAACAGACCATGACCAACTCGATGACCTAGGAAGGAAATTTCACTAAACCCAACAAAAGCTTTAGAGGGTTTAGCAGTCAATCTATGCTCACGTAGAGTAGATAGCAATTCCTTTAGACCCACATAGTGTTCTTCCCAAGTATCGCTGAAAAGACAGATGTCGTCTAAATATGCAATGACATCTGCACGATCTGATAGAATTCGTCGCATCATGCGCACGAAAGTCGCTGGGGCGTTCATAAGCCCGAAAGGCATAAAATTCCATTGAAACAGACCCCTAGGTGTCGAAAAAGCAGTGAGAGGTTTGGCGTGTTCCGTCAATGGGACTTGCCAATAACCTTTCGACAAGTCTAGTTTAGTAAAGAATTTAGCTTTAGAAAGTCTAATAAGTAGATCATCTAATAACGGCATAGGTTCAGCATCGAACTTCGTAACTTGATTTAATTTGCGATAATCAACGCAAAGACGTATGTTATTGTCTTTCTTTCGAACAATAACTATCGACGAAGAATAAGCTGAAGTGGATGGTTCAATTATTTGTAGTTGAATCATTTCATCCAATTCTTTCTCGACTTGTGCTTGAAAATGAATAGGTATTGGGTATGGTCTTACTCTGATCGGATTACGATCAGTAAGTATGATGTCATGTTCTATGACATCTGTGTGTCCAGGAATGTCGGTAAGGACATCCTGATATGATTGTAACGTAGAGGATACTTGACGTTGTTCCTCAAAAGACAAGTTAGAAGAGACTGTAACGTCTCTCCACGATTCCGTTGAAATAAGTGGAATCGTAGGAAGAGGTAAGTTCACGTCAGAAAAAATAGTTTCCTCATCCTGTATAACGGACAGGGATGAGATGTGACCATGTTGAACTGGAGAGTCGTCCGTCGCCTGGAAAATAGGCTGTAAATAGTCTGGACGTTCAATAAACTCTGTTAACATATTTATATGGAAGGTTTTATGCCTTCCATCCACATCGACAATATAGTCGACATCAGAAATTTTCGAGACTATAGTGTATGGACCCTTCCAAGAAATGAGAAGTCTATTCTCTCTTGAGGGCAGTAAGACATATGCTTTGTCTCCAGGACAAAGTTGACGTAGGCGTCTTTTCTTATTAGCAAATCGCCTAGCTTTTTCTTTCGCAAATTCGGAAGATGAAGTTGCTAACCTGCACGATTCGATAATCTTTTCTCTAAGAGCTATAACATATTCATATGACGATTGTGTATCATCGTCAATATTATCGGAAGTTATCAAATCGTGTAACAAGGACATTGGCCCGCGCGGTTGCGCGCCAAAGACAAGTTCGAAAGGAGAAAACCCTGTATGCTCGTTGGGAACCTCTCTATAGGCAAAGAGGACTGCAGGTAAAACCCTGTCCCAATCTTCAGGATGATCCTCCGTTATCTTGCCAAGTAAGTTCTTTAGTGTCCTGTTAAGACGTTCTACCAATCCATTGGACATTGGATGATAAATACTACTGAGAGACCTTTTAATGTCTAGCGTAGCCATTACCTGAGACATAACGTCCGAAATTAACTGAGTGCCGTGATCCGACAGTATTTCTCCGGGAATCCCAGACGAGAAAATACGAGCCAAAGAGCATCAGCGATATCGACAGTTGATATGCTCTTCAGAGGAATAGCCTCTGGCCAACGCGTGCACATGTCCACGCAAGTGAGGATAAATTGGTGTCCTCTGGCTGACTTAATTTTGAACGGACCAATGATGTCTATAGCCATTTTCTGAAACGGCCGAATCGGAATATCTGCAGCCTGAATAGGAGCAGCATGTCTCGGACCCCTAGACTTGACCTCTTGACAAATTTTGCAAGATCGGCAATAAATTCGGATGTCTTTATTCACGAATGGCCAAAAGAATGACGCAAGGACTCTAGTTTTAGTTCTGGAAAAACCCATGTGTCCCGCACACTGAGAATCGTGTGCATGCCGAAGAATTAAGGCTCTCATACACTTAGGCACAAGAATTTGCGAGTGCATAGACTTGTCCGAGTGTTGTACCATTCGTACCAATATACCATTCTTCATAGTGATATACGATTTGTGATTCGTATTTTGATTGGGATCCCCTTTCTTTGCAAGAAGGAAGTATTTCTTCAAAGAAGGATCCTCTTCTTGACGTTTAACAAACGAGTCATGGGAAATCACCAAGTGCTCGTCTTGGCTATCAACTTCATTACTATTATCAGATGAAGTTGGGGGATTAAGAGCTTGAGCTCTTGTCACCACTGCATTGACCGTTTGAATGTTTTTTTCTTCCCAACTAGAAATTTGTTGCGGGGTGTATTCCTTAACCCCATGAATACGACCGATTATAAGATCCGCAATAGGATTAGGAAGAAGACATGCATGGACATCTCCTGTGAAGAAAGGAGTGTCAATCCTAATAATAGCAGTAGGATAGCTTTCCATAGTACCACCAAATGTAACACATTTGATTGTTTTTCCCGTGGCACAGCAAGGATCTATCAGAGACTCCTTAACCCCGACGGTAGTACATCCCGAATCGAAAAGTACTGAGACTAGCCTATCATTTATTAGACCTTTATGTAAGATGAGAGATCCTCTCCCATCATGCGCAACTGTAGCAGGTAGAGCAGGAAGAGGGTGACCACAACTTAGCGTAGATACAGTCGATGAATCGAACAATGTTAAGCATTGGGGGCATTCAGTTGCTCTCCCAAAATCGAAAGCACAACCAGTGATAGCCCTAGAGTTACCACTATCATTTACTGTATTACAGGCTCCATCAAACTCTTGTTGCGCAGAGTTTGCCTGTTGGTAAGGTCTTTTTTTGTTAAACCTAGGTCTACCTCGATTATCATTTCCCCTGTAATTATTTCGACTATCATTTCCCCTGTAATTGTTATCATATTGCCTATTGTAATCATCATTCCGGTTTGAATCCCGGTTTCTAAATTCACCATCGTCATAATCTTGACGTCGAGAATGGTTATCTCGAAAGCTCGAATGGTTATTATTACGATAACCCTTGCGAAAGTGTCTAAGATTATTACCATTAAAATTACGAGAACTACCATCTTGTCTCCAATTCATAGACGAAGAACCATCATGTGTTGGATTACTCCGCTTCTGAGTGTAATTTTGATTACTTCCCCTATTCCAATTTTGTTGAGCACCCTGAAATTTTTTTCTGAAATTAGGGCCATATGGTGTTGCCGAAGCAGCTGGCAACCCTTCTTTCACTTTAGAATTGCTAACTGTAGCATGGGGATGTGCTGTGGCATACTGACAACAGTATTCCTCCATTTCTTTTAAGTTTTTAGGCTTACGCTCATGAAGGAATGCAAGAAAAGAATCATTAACAGATGACAAAACCTTATCTCGCAATAATAAGTCCATCAGACCTTCATATGTTTTCTCAATCTGAGACAACTCAACCCATCGTGTAAATGTACGACGTATCTTTGTAACAAAATCAGAGAAATCTACTCCATTTTCTGGCAACATTGTCCTAAAACGAAGACGATAGTCTTCTTGTTTTAATTGGTATTTCTTTAGTAATGCTGCCCTGACAACATCATAATTAGTCCTCTCATGTTCGTCTATTGTCATAAGAGTAGTCACTGTGTCACCTGTAAAAAATGGCATCAGTTGTTCAACATATTTTTCCTTTTTTATGTTATGCGTATCGCACAAAAATTGGAATCTATCTAGATAATCTGCTACGTCATCCTTTAAAGGATTGAAATGAGGCAATTTAATCCTACTAACAAACTCCTTTGTCGTACTCGAAGTTGTTTGCTGAGCACCCGTACTCGCCAATTTCAATTTCTCTAACTCCAAAATTGCGAGTTTTTCATCAAGTTCCATCTTCTGTTTTCTTTCCTCATGTTCCATTTTTCTAATTTCAGCCTCAGCAGCAGCTTGAAGTTTTTTTTCCTCTGCAGCAGCTTGAAGTTTTTTTTCCTCTGCAGCAGCTTGAAGTTTTTTTTTTCCTCTGCAGCAGCTTGAAGTTTTTTGTCTTCCATTTCCATCTGGAATTTTCTTTCATCAGCTGCAGCTTGAGCTTTCCTCTCCTCAGCAGCAGCTTGAGCTTTTCTCTCCTCAGCCTCTCTTTGATACCTTCTTTCTTCAAGTTCTAATCTTCTATTCTCAGCTTCTAGCTTCTTTAGTTCAGCTTCTGCTTTCAATTTAATTTCCTCTTTTTGTTTCTTTTCTTCTGACTTTAATGCAATGGCGAATTGAGCAGATGAATATTCTTCCAATTCTTTACCAGACTTACCAAGGGTCAACCCTTGCTGGATGAAGAAATCCAATGTAGACATTCTGTCTAATGAGATCAGAAACCTGAAAAAAAAATTAAATAAATTACCTTATCCCACTTCAATGGGAGACAAGTCTGAAATGCTAGACTTGTATACTCACTTCACTTTATTTTTACTGTCTCAATCTTTGTAGATAACAAGTCTTTTATCAAAGAACTTGTATAAATATCTTATATAATATTATTTAACAAACTCTATATGAAGAGTCTACCTTATCAATAATATCAAAACATGACCAAGTATGTGTATGTAGACTGTGCATGACAGTAATGTAGTACAACCAAAAAAAAATACAAAGACAAAAATACAAAACAATACAAATGGCAACACTGTTTTAACCAAAAATGTGTAGAGAAATACACAAGAAAGGAGAGACCTACAGAATACAAACAAAACAAATCGACAATCAAAACTGAAAAACAGACAAAATATTACAAAAACAACGTTAAGTACAATTACATCACAGCTAACATCAATAGCGACCAATTGTCACTAGCAAATTTCCAAATTAAGAAAATTTGCACCTACAGACCGCTTACAGTAAGCCTCGATCAAGTGGCATATTTACCGTAAGACCCACCAACCGAAAAACCCGCAGAAAAATACACAAAACAGTAGAAGTGACATAAACATATAGCAATCAATTTCAATGTGTTGCAGAACAAGTTCAGTCACAGCTGAAACTAAAATAAATTTCTTGCTCCTTGCGAACACAGAAACGAAATGTCAAACGCGCACTGAACGTCAAATCCACTGTAACATAAAGTGGTATTCACGAACCAAAGTTACTATGACCTTCTCAAATTAGGGCTTGCACATTGAATGTTTACAATTTCACGTACTGTTTACAGACACTTGACCTCCAACAATGTAGCTTGAATACTCTGACCTAGAAAAGTCTGTTGTTGAATGAAACGTGTAACAACCCGCAGTACTGTTTACAATAGGAACCCGCCTTCTATGCAGTTATGGTCCACGTAGCAAATGCCTAGATGTTACCTTCAGTACATGTCTTGTTATGGTTTATGTAGCATTATGATATAAATGCTCGTACTGTTTATTTGTGTCAACCGTTGATGACCTATATCTGTCCTGTTGTAGCCAAAACTTGCAAGTGTAGAATTAGCGTTGTGTGTTACGGCTGTCCCGTGTGTAGCTTAGACCCACAGATCAGAAGTGTAATGTGTACTTGTCCTTCTTGTAACTTTCTCGACAAAACTGGAGACATCATACATGTAAGAGCCAACCAGGAATGTAAATTTCTGAATCCATAAATGTCAACAATAATGTCAAATGCTCGCTCTGTTCTTTTTAAACCCACAGATCTGGTCCATCAGAAATGTAAGTTTCTAGGCCACATTGGCGACAAGAAATGTATCATAAGAGCCCACGTAACTGGTCCACCAGAAATGTAACTGTCTTTTTTTTCTTGTTGAGGTGATCACTGGCCCAAGACAGTTTACATGTTGTTAGATGTGTAGTGCGAGCGTATGATGAGTTGAGTGTGGGTGCGAATGAAGACGCGAATGTGTTTAGGCTCGTATAGATGTAGATCCTGCAACCCATACTCTCACATGCAGTAACCAAGGATGCTTTGACACTGCAGGCATGTTTCAAGACATTTATTGACGGGAACACACATAATATCAACAGGAACAGTCAGTGTAACAAGGTCATGCTGACCTGACATCGATAGGTATACATTTGGCATTCAAAAAGGTAAACATCAGAATAGACGTGCATGGTCAATAGCAAAGTTCTTCAATAATGACAGTTCGTAGCGTCGCCCTTGGCGTCTCTGACTAAACGCGTCAGATGCCTTAGTTACCTTGACACACAGGTGCAACTTGGCACTCCCTGCCAATTGCACATATCAGGCTGTAGTATAATAGCCGGAAGCACAGGCCTCGTCCTAACGTCGGCCGTGTACTTCTGTTAAATAGGTTATCATCAACCCTGCAGTAATACTTATTGTAGATAGAAGTTCCGCCAATCTGCGGCTCCCACAATATATCTTCGTCACTGGATTTCTGGACAATATAAGACTAACAGTCTTGGATGGCTACCTCGAGCACAAATATATAAGTTCTGAAATGGCGGATCCGTGAACTGCTGTTCACCCTAGGTAATCCTTTACATGTTCTGCCACCGAAAAGCGTAATAATGCATAAAGGTCGGTATTACCTGGTAAATGAATCCTCAGAACTACACAAGGAATTCTGTCGTCATCCCGACGCACAGAGATTCACTGGGGAAAACTGCCATAGCAGTTACTTCGAAGATTCTCCCCGAAAAACAATGGACTCTTGGTCCCTTCAGAAAAACAGGACCTCCCGGCTTCCCGGAAGTATATCTCACTCCCGCTTAAAAAACCTTCCCATAGGCCCACGCCGAACTGTCAACCTCTGACCCTAAAGGTCAAACACAATGAATGAATAAACAAGGGAAGACAACCCCTAATCAACCTGACATCGCAGGTAAAGACACAATTATACTTATGATACAAACATAAGCAAATAACTTGACAGATGACTCCGTCGAAAATGACAGCAACATCTCCTTTAATTCGAGAAACGAAGGGTAATTTCTCCGTTCCTTTTAACGAGAGAGAGTTTTGATCGTGCCCAAAAGTCACCACTCGCGAACGACAGCGCTGTGCTCACGTTGCGTCATCCCTTTGTTGTCTTAAGAACGCAGGAGGAAACTCTGCGGTTAGCGTACGTGGATTTCTGTTTAATCGGGGGGAGATCAGAAGCTCTTGCGTCTTATTACGTGCTAGTACGTTGTTTCATCTCGATCGGTCCGCGAAAGCGAGATAAATATCTGGCATCATCTAGTAGTACTTAAGCGACTGTCTCAATAACTTTCAATCAGTCACGCTCTTGGATTTTCTAGCATGCGTGCATCTTATCCTTCCTGTTGAAGGCAGTTGTGAATTAAGTCCGTATGGAGATTATTCTTTGAAGCTAGTACGGGCGAAATAATTGCTTTATAGTTATCTGGAGTGGTAGCTTATAAAATTTTATGCAGATATAATCTACCCATTCAATTGCTTAAAATAATTAATTCATAACAAATAGTACATCTTTCATAAGACCGCAAGTGATTTAACGTAGCCCGCTACAATTTTCTAACTCAGCTTAATACATAACAGACATACAGCTAGATAATATGCTATAACAAGAAGACAGATAGAGAGATAATATGTACTGACAATAAAACGAGAGAGATAAAATGTAACTGACAGAAGGAAGATGCACATATTGCATTTTTGATTATTGTCTTCGATGCTTATCAATTAATCCTGAGTTAAGTGTTAACTATCCTTCTTCTTCTTCTTCTTCCGTCCTTAGCCACAGACTGTCAAAGCAGTCAGTGGCCATTACGCCTAGTGGCGTCTTAGGGCAACAGCAGATAGGTTTTCTTCGCCATTGTTTCCCATCACGCCTATTGGCGTCTTTAGGGCAACGGCAAATCAATCCATCTGCTGTTGTTTCCGTAACTCATTTTTCTCCATGAGTAATTTTTCAATATTTATCTGTTTTTCCTGAGACACTTTCTCCTGTTGACATAGAAGATTCCTGAGTTCTTGATTTGCCAAGGTAAGATCTGCTACCTTCTTATCCAAAACTTCCATGTTTTGTTCCATCGTTTTTTCCATATTACACTTTTCTCTCAAAAGAGTTACCTCAGATGTCAGGCTCTGAATTTGAGCCACGTGTGTATTGCAATCTATCTGCAGAGTAGTATTAATAGCAGTAGGTATTTTTTCATCGTCACTATCTTCTTCGAAAAATATGTTCATTAAGGAGGTCACCTCATTATCTAACTCTCTTTTCTGGTTAAAAGAAGAGTCATGAAATTTCTTATTATCCTCTATCAACACCGTCATTTTATTCTTCATCTCAGCATTTTCAAAATCCATAGCCAACAACTTCTTCTCATATTCCCCTTTTTGTTGTAGCAGCTCATTCGTAAGGGCAATCTCCCTACCCTTGTGCTTCGTTATGGTTTTCATCAACTCATCCACCTCAATAACACTACTGTCTTGAGTAGTTATTTTTCCTTCATCATAAAAAATGGTGGATAATAATTTAGCAAGTCTCACTGCTTTCTCTTGTGAAAAGCCATATTTGCACCTAAGAAAAGCAAAATTCTTGAGATCCTGGGTAATTTGAAGTAAGAAATGTTCAATGGCATATTCCTCACAACTTGAACCCCATTTACCTATTCTATCTCCCTTCCGGAGAAAATGATCCAAAATATCCATTATGTCTAATAATGTTTTTCTCACTCTAATAAGTGTTACTCAGTTAATATCCAATTAATTTACACTCTAATCAAAGGTACACGTTCCTGTCCAAGAACGGTAAATCAATTTATATAATGTTATCATATAATTATTAAATATGTTATTAATCAATAAATTTATGTAATCAAATGTCATGAAATGAACAACGAGAAAAACAATAGAAACATAACCGACAAGACATGATAAAATGGACGGGTGAACACAATCGTAGAAATCAAAAAAAATAAAATGTATAACTAAAATAGAATATCGTAAAAATATACGACGATAACTACTATCAGATAGTTAACAAGACAATAGACAACACAGTGTAAAAACAATGGTTTTGTAAAAAACTAAACGACAGGAAAGGTGAGATGGACAATAATCACAAACAAAATACATCATGAAAATAAGGTACGATTAAAAAGAACTATGAGAACAACAAGTAAAACTTGACGAAACAGCTAGAACAGATAGGTGTTACAGACCACCAAACACAGTGGACCTAGAATCCTTCTACGCTCACGCGTAGGAACATTCCACTGCGGGAAGTCTGCAAAATAATGTCCTACAGAACGTCTGACGAAGAGCCCGAATTGACTTCGAGATGGATCTCGTTCGTCAGATCTACCTCCCAACCTCCCGCAAAGAATACACAACACATAACAAATAATATAGAAAATATAGATATGAACATTAAAGGCACAGCTAAATGTAATAAAGTGTATAACGACAACACGCTATACTCATCTCGCGTGCCGGAAAGAACAACCAATGTGCCTCGTCCCCGTGTATGTACTGGAGGAATAAAATACTTCGTTCTGCTTTTTCAACACAAGCTCGCACGTAATAAGGAATAGGTGATCCCAAGTGCAGTTAGTCACCGTACAACTGGACCTGGAGGTTGATTGATGACCTTGAGGTAACGGTTAGTTGATTCTGATTCATTTTTACAATGTTCCAAATTTAAGATGATTTCACCTTGAAAGAACAAATCCCATCTTCAAACGATTCCTTGGCTTGCGTTCGTTCCTTTGAAATAATTATTTTCAAACCACGCTGGCACACCTCAGCCAATAATGCATTGTTTTTGGGCTGCAAAATTGGCTGAGCGTCCTTTCACGATGTACTGTCACAACAAAGCGATGGCGCCGTTTCGTTGCTCCTAGGTTCGATTCCCTATAATCATATCACGTATATTTTCTTTTCTGTTGTCTAGTGTCATCTTTTATGTCCAACGGGTACCTGTTAATTACATTTATTTATTTATTTTCTAATTTATTTAAAGTTACAGTAATATCATATATATATAGAATACATCAACTGTTTATACTTATGGTATGATGTCTTTGTCACCTTTACTTCCTCTGCCTGAAGGTCAGCTCTGAAGAGTGCTGTAACTTTCTAGCAGGTTGTACTAAAGCGGATAAGGACTGTTGATTGTACTCTCTTGAGCCCCTCTTGGTTATGTTGTTGGTTTCCATCATCATCAATCATATCAACTGTTATAAGTATTATACATGGTTTATTAACTACGTATATCAACCAACTAAAATATCCTAAGATAAACAGTTATATTAATTTTAAAATTATATACAGTAATTCTAGGTACCCTCAAGATGTAAGAATGCACTAGCTGGACACTGAATAAATCAAGGTAGGCTGCCACTAAGACACATAACAATGAAGTCTGCGACTCGCTCTATCACCTTCTATCCGCTGAGTACACTGATTTTGTGCATGTGTGTGGAATTTAAATTTGCCGCTGTTTGTATAGGCGTAGGGCTATCGACCGATAGAACACTTACGTCATCGAGAATGTGTCTAAATTTATCCAACCTCTCGAGAGCAGATTTTTGCAGTTTG
Organism: Oreohelix idahoensis; assembly: GCA_024509875.1. Lineage (NCBI taxonomy): Eukaryota > Metazoa > Mollusca > Gastropoda > Stylommatophora > Oreohelicidae > Oreohelix > Oreohelix idahoensis. Next base: position 843,014 of record JAMPIV010000299.1, on the reverse strand, counting down.
TGCCCTTTCCACGACACAAAACTTCGCCTTTCTCTTCAAATATAATTACTGTCACTTTCCTTCTCTTCTCCTATTATCCAGCTCATTGGCGGATTTTTTTACGTATAGGGATTATTTCATTCTCTCTTCGATTTTATGAGAATTTTCAAATTGAACAAAACAGTATTTTCACAAGACGGTAACACGCATAATTGCAGCTACCACTGTCTTTATAACATGCAATACAATTCCTACGATGTGCACACTTGCCTTCCATCTGATTCGAATTAAGGGTGAAGTAGAAATATCTTGTAATAATCTATTCCTGGAATGAATGACCAATTTTAACTTTTGACTAGCACAGATTCCGATAGCTTATTTCGCTATTGTCGATTTTACGACGAGACGGTTGCCAAGAATAGCTCGTTTCTGATTCGTTGGTTTTAATTCGCTTTCCAAGAATAATCGCCGAGGCATTTTTCTACTTTATCACATAAGCCGCCCCCCCCCCCCCCCCCCCCCCCCCTTTTCTAGCTGGAAATCCGTCTCGCTGCCATGTAAACAATGCCGCTTGGGATTATTGACCGTCATAGCTAATTCCTTTGGTATCCTTGCTCTTCTGTACATTCACTGTGGGATGCCTACTGAAGAAATCAGCACCCACATTTTGGTGTCCTGGGATATACTCAATGATGAATGAACATGTTGCAATAAAAGAGCCCATCGCATCAACCGAGCATTCAAATGCTTAGATGCATCCAGAAATGTAAACGTTTGGTAATCACATTGCACAATAAAATGTCTCCATATAGATATGGCTGGAACATCTGAATAGCCCGTACTAAGGCTAGACATTTCTTCTTTATGGTGAAGTAATTAATTTTCGTCGAATTGAGTTTGCGGCTGGCATAAGCCACTGAAGAATGTTTACCAGAATGTGCCTCAGATCTCTGTAATAGAGCTGCTCCAATCCCTATGTTGCTCGCATCAGTTCTCAAAATGAACTCCTTGCTGATATCTGGTAATTTAAGAATCGGCTTACTTGTGAGTTTTTTCTTCAATTCAGTATAAGAATTTCACACTCTGCCGCCCATTGTACTTTTTCATGTGGTCCCTTCTTCGTCAGTTAGTCAGAGGTTTACACAATATATTGAAGTTGGGGATATACTTCTGATAAAATCCACATACTGATACAAATTACCTTATATTCTTCTTGGTCTTGGGCATAGGTGCCTTCTTCAACTTCTCTACATTTCGTGTATCTGGAGACATACTTCCCCTGAAGATTGTGTGTCCTCAAACCTCCAACGTCTGATAACCAATGTGACATTTTGTAAGACGAGCAGTCAATCCTGCCTCCCGAAGTCTACCGAATTGAATGTTAGGTGATGCTAGATGTTCCTCAAAGGTTTCTGTGGCGATGAGGATATCATCCATGAAATTTGCGATACAAGGGTTTTTTAGAGGTTCCAGCAACTTGCTCATCATACGTGAAAACGAGCTAGGAGCGTTTTTCAATCCAAACGGTAGTACATTAAATTTGTAATGTCTGTTGGGAACTGCTCCGTGGTGGGTAATCATCTTGGCTGGTTTATTTTCGGTTGGTATGATTGCACGATGTAGCATCCCAACTAAAGACCGATTTAGAGGTATCGCGTGTAGGATGATGACTCGTTATACATAGTTACAAAAGAGTCTGCATATGGCCTTAGTTCCTATCGAACGTGTTTATATAATATGTGACTTATAGGTAAATCTAATGTCTGTATTATGCCTTTCGGGCCGATCGACAGTGTATTATGTTAATGTGGTTTTATCCACCCTACCATATATTAAAAACCGTGGCCATTGCCACTTTGAGTTATTAATAAGAAATGTAATTTAGGACCTGTGTGTCCAAGATTGACGCGTGTAATTGAACTTGCGTAGTAAGCCAAATGAGAATAAACACTAATGTGAAATCAGAAGTGAATTATACTAGCATGGCTAGAAATGATTTTTGCAGAAGTAAAATAAAAATGTGTAATATGATAATTGAACAATGTTTAACACATTAACTTCCGCGAGCCAGTGGGACCCGCTTATGAAATCCCATCATTTAGACCGCGAGCCGCGCAGAGCGTAGATCTATGTTTGATAATAAAACGAATAAAAAATGTACTGAAACACTTTCTGATCTGGTTCGAGATTTTAAGTTGCTACCGGAAAACAAATTTTCAAAGCATAGTTGTTGTAGAACGCTGGAAAATTGATATTATGTTCAAATTTTTCAACGTTTTGGGTTAGTTACCAAATTGTGTAAAACTGTTTACCGTGGCAAGTAGTGATAGGAACAACAACAAATGCTTGACATCTCTAATAACGGCTGAACAAGCTAGAACTTTGTTTCAACAATTAGCTGATAGATCTAGCGACTATTACAAGAGTGAAAACGGTGTGCACATTGATTGAAATAGTGATTTTAATAGTAGTGGGGTCCAAGCAATGATGATAGTGAAAATATTGATGTCTTCGGCCAACGGAGGGCCGTAAAATAGCAAAGACCTCGATTAAAGTTACAAATGGTGCGTGAAATAATGTAACTAATGAACGAAATGAACAGCAGCAAGTTAGTGAGGGTGAAACATCAAATAGTTTTCGTTTCGTCCCAACTCGTGAACCAGGTCTGCATGCATATTTTGAGATTTAATGGAAATGGTGTAGGTGTGATTATGTGAGCTACCAGTGGTGTATATATTAGTCAGTATGTCTGTATTTGGGCTTGTTATTCTTGTGATTGGATATACTACGCGATAATCAAATACCGAAAGGCATTAACTGCCCTAGAAACAAGCAACATGTTGGTAAGTTGATCATTTAAAAAACAATTTGAAACTTATGTTGTATGTCAATCAATTAATATTATTAATAATATTTACCATACCTGTAAACATAATAAAACATTCATTTATCTTTAAAATGACGCATAATTCATAAACATTTGTAAGCAATTACGAAAACTACAGCTTAATTTGTTCATACACCTACAAGGTGAAAATAGGAACAAATTTTAAGGTTCTTGTGTCTTTATTCACCCATTCTGAAATTCAATGACCACACCGGCTTCCATACAGTTTCTTCCCCTAAGTAAGTCTATTTTGCAATTTGCAAGTATTGGTGGCAGGAAGAGAAAGGTGTATGCGCGGTGATCTGTGCAAATTTATGAATTTGATTTTAGTCAAAATTGTGATAATACATTACAGAGTTAAGTTCTAGTGTTTTATGTCTCATAAGAACTGTGATCGCTTATTAAATTCATGATCAGTCGTCACCTCTGGAGTTCTTCTTAATGAATTGAAATTGAACGTTTTGAATGATTTTGAACTTTGTTTCGTGACCTTTTGATGATGTTGTTTTCGACATTCAACGAAGCATGTTTTATTACAAATGAACATAACCCCTAATGAAACTTCGCATAAATGTTTATAATAGGAATCAAATAATAACACTCGAAGAATTCAAGAACGAGGTTATTTAATAAATAACAATGATCATGATCTATCTTCACGAACCCGACGGGAAACTTATCAAGTTTATTCAAGAATTCCAACAATGTCCTTCTGACATACTGAACGCAAACATGTTTCGGATGTCAGATTTCACTGGAATCTGATAATATCCTTTGCTAAAGTCTACTTTTGAGAAGTACCTAGCTTTGCAGAGTGCCGAAAACAACTGGTTTGTGTCAGGCATGATATCCGCCTGCGATTCTGTAATAGCATTAAACTTCTTGTAGTCAATACATAATCGATGTTCTCCACTAGCCTTACCGAGTAGCATACCACTTGCACAATATGCTGATTCCGATTCCGAAATAATGTTCTATTTAGAAGGTAGTCAATCTCTTCCCTTAAAGCTTGTGCTTTCGCATAAGGAATTGGGTAAGTCTTGACACAGATAGGTGTCGGGTCTATAACCTTCATACCATATTCCAATAGGTTGGTGCACCCTGGCTTATCCGTAAGCACATCTGCTTGGATTTGTAACAGCCTTTTCACTTAGTCCCTCTGATCCGCGGTCAGATGATCACTAATGTTCACCTGTTCATGACTCTCTGATGGTCTAACCGGATATCTGTAGAGGTGAGTGGTTCGTGCTCCATTTCTTTTGCGATGGCAAGTGTCATCACATGCGCAACTTCTGAGGATGACCTGTCATTATATCTCTTAATCAGATTGACATGGTACACCTTGTCGATCTTGTAGTTAGTTCTAGATAACTTCTCCAGAACCCCATACTGTCCTTATCATCCGATTTGTAATTTGTTGTTACTGCTGGACATTAGAAGAAGCACCTTTTCTCCTACAGCAAGTTCCCTATCCTCAGTATTCTTGTTGAAATACTCAGCATGTTTACATCTAGCCTTATGCAAGTTATCATTTGCCAATTTCCAGCCACTTTTAAGACGAGAGGTTAACTCATTTACGAGTACACATTGAAATGCCGATGTTACGGTTTCCTCTGGCTTTTCGTCAGTCTGATTGGAGTTTAAAGTTGTCTCAAGGATAGCCGTAGTTAAGTTGAGTAGGGTATGTAGTCCTACTCAAACTATAACTGTATTTAACTATGCTTAACTATACTCAATTAAGTACACAAAGTTAGTCACAACGTATACCAGAATCTTTCTTATCATATTATTACAATCGTACTCAAAAATGTTACTATGTTTTAAAATTTCCGCAACAATGCTTCTAAAGGACCTTTGATTGGCCGGCCAAACAGTAAAGTTGCCGGAGCCAATCCTGTTGAGTGATGAGGGACTTCCCGGTATGCAAATAGTGCAGCCGGTAAGTACAAGTCTCAAGTATCCGGTTTCTATAGTGCCAGTTTTCTGAGAGTGATAAGGAGAGCAATGGTAGTGTCTGGCCTTAAATATCTTGAATACCTCTTCACCTAGTTTTCCCTTAAACTGAGATCCATTGTCTGTCAACATCTGATGTGGGAAACCTAACCGAGTGAATATCATTAACAGTGCCTCTGCCAAATGTTTAGAGTCAATCGACGACATCTCCACTGCCTATCCCCACATTGATTAAGTGTCAACTAGAATCAGTATGTAACTGTTCCCCTTCTTGGTCCTAGTGAGGATCCAACAATATCCACTGCAACTCGTTCAAAGGGCGTACCCATAATAGACATTTCTCCCAAAGTTGCTGGTGCAATCCAATGTTTTGGAGCTACTCTTTGGCTTTCTGGACATGATTTCACATACCGTTTTATGTCTTCGGTAGTAGCGACAAGCTTTCCTTTGTCAAGTGGCACCTATTCCTATATGAGCACTAAATGGTATAGCATGTGCTAACTCCATAACTTTTTCCCTATATGTAAGTGGTACTAAAAGCTGTCCATGCCCTTGAGGTCCTTTTCAAGCTTTTCTGTATAATAATCCATTCTTCATACAGAAATCTATCTCAGTGGGATTATGAGCTTTTGGCAGTTTGCCAACACAAGGCTTCAATGCACTTTCTTCATATCTTCTGGATGGGTATTTCTCGGACTATCCTCCGTCTGCCTGGAGCTTGAACTGGTCTGGACTGCTGCCATGACTCCAGGTTCTCACAAGAAGACTTACTTACATCCCATTTTCAAGGGGTGTACAGGATCATCAATCATCGCTGCTTTAATCTCTCCTTCCACATAGCGAGATTTCACTTTGATTCTGGCTATGGGTAACGTCATGGTTACTGCTCCCTTTGTTGGCTCTTTTATCTCCACTGTTTCTGTGTTGATTTGCTCTGCGTTTACAAGAGTTGAACTCACAACAGCATCAAATGTCAAACCTGTATCATACAGGCACGTAACTTGTGTGTCATTCACGGTCACTAGCTCACTGACAGAGGGATGTTGTAGGCTATTCTGACGCAGTGTCAGTTCCTTCCTATCCCTGGACCCTGTTGCAAGATATGCAGCATGATGAGGAGGGTTCTTCTTCCGACAATCAATACTATTGTTGTTGCTCATTTTACAGTATTTGTACCACTTGTCTTCCTTCACTGAAGGTTTCTTTTCATAAGCTAGAGGGTCTCTTTCTCTTGGTTCAAATCGTAGCTTGTTCTTAAAGGCATGGTCATGATTGAATACTTGGTAAAGTTTTGTGATTTCCTGAATCCTTCTCCCTTTTAGCTCCTTGCACTTCAACTTAAGTTGCCTGAAATCTTTCAGCGCATTTGATCATATCTTCAAACCTTTCTAACCCCTGTTCCATTAAAAACTTCATTATTTCCTGAGGCATTGAGTCTCTTAGCTGTTCCATCAATATCATTTCCATCAGGTCATCATAGCTTTTCTGAAAGTGACCTGAGCTACCCCATTTTACGTTCGAAATTTCTTCCTACAGGCCTCTGCGTTTAATTCATAACGCGTAAACAAAACTTGTTTTAGGGCCTCAAAGTCTTCATGTTCCTCTTTAGATAGGTTTAGAAACACATCATATGCTACACCTCGCAATCCTTGAGACAACTTTAAACTCCACTTTTCCTTTTCTAGACCACAAGTAGAAACAAGCCGTTAAATTATGTCTATGTAGGCGTCTATGTAGGCTTCTAAAATATTTTTCCATAAATGCATCCAGGTGGAAGTTCATAGCTCCACTTGCAGTACCTGGGATAGAGCTGTTGTCAGTGTGAGGTGAGCTGCTCCCACTAATACTTGCAGCTGCCTGGATCTCGAATTGTCTTAACCTCAACTCATGTTCTCTTTCAGCTTGTATCCTCCTTTCCTCTTTCTCGGCGTCCGCTTGTATCCTCTCAACTTCTAGTTTCTTTTCCCCAGCTTCCCGTTCTAGCTTCTTTGTCTCCCTCTCTGCTGCTATCCTTCTTTCTTTATATTCAATTTCTAGCTTTTTGGTCTCCCTTTCTGCTTCTAACATTCTTTCCTCTCTGTCCATATGCTTATCAGTCTCAGACATAACATACTGGATGAGAGCATCACCGTTTAAGCTTAACTCCTTTTCCATCTGCATAATAGCAGACCTCACCTTCACCAAATCAACCAAGCCGTAGTTAAGTTGAGTAGGGTATGTAGTCCTACTCAAACTATAACTGTATTTAACTATGCTTAACTATACTCAATTAAGTACACAAAGTTAGTCACAACGTATACCAGAATCTTTCTTATCATATTATTACAATCGTACTCAAAAATGTTACTATGTTTTAAAATTTCTTTTAAAATTTTAAAATCTTTCCAAAAAGAAAAATTCCCAAGAAGAGAAGATAGATTTGGCTCAGGAGTATCACTGATATCCCGACGATCGAGCCCTCAGTGTGACTAGATGGATAATAGATGGTGATCAGTTGACAGTAGATCCTGTAAAGGAGTGGTGGACTATCAAATATACCCCGAAATGAACATTGGTGTACGAATGATACAAGATGTAGTCAGACTGTTAAGAACTATTGTCCAGATGGTAATGAACAGATAAGGAGCAACAGAATGTGACACCTTTCTGGTCCGCAATCAAGTCCGATATTTCCTCGGGGTATCTTTTATATGCTTATGGTACTTTGGTGAAAAGTTCCATTTGCGACCTTCATACCTAAAACAAGGGGCTATGTCATATGAACGTAGAGTTAAATTGTCAGGAGTCTTAGGATCCAACGTGATTTCCTGCAATGAGTTATTAAATAACTTGGGTGGCCATAGATACCCATTTCATGTCGAGTAATAACACGTTCTTATTCTCATCGTTACAATACTCGGGAGATTCTTCATGGCTTAGTTTCAACGTTCTCTGAAGAACAAGTGACAGTTTATGGTCCAGCCACCATATTATCGGTCACGGCCTCAACAATCACAGCCGCCTGTCAGACCCGTTAGCTGAACATTAATTATTCAGTTATGAGGTCCCCCATTTACAAATTTCGAGAACGATTGGCTCCATGTACACACTAGCCCCTTTCAGATGCATAAAACTGACTATTGGGGAATGCGGCCGCCCTGAAGGGTGAAACAGGACCCGTCAGCTGCCGCGTTATTTTCCGGGTGCTAAGCTCCATTTAGACGAACCCATTTCCTCCCTCTACCACTGCTTCTTGTGTGAGCCTCTCATGTCGTCGTTCGCCCAATCTGAGGTGGCGCCACCCGTTAAAGCAGATTAGCATCCGCCGACTTCAGTGCGATCGGGCGTATCATTATAGCCTCCCATGTTTGCATGCCATTCGAATAGTCCAGTGCCCTCATACTCTCGTCTTTCGGGGAGATCACACACTTTTGACAAAATCAGCTTGGAGTATCATGGACCCAACCTGGTGCTCCTTGGCCCCTTGGCTAAATTGTCCTGTAGAAGATATCTTTTGGGAAGGCGACCGGATTGCATTTTTATGGGGCTGCGAAACATGGGCCAAGAGCCACTGCGAGTTCTTACGCTGTCGAAGTAAGCGTATACATACTTGAGAGGCCAGCCACTGGTGACAACAACCCCTCAACATTGTTTGATCACTTTTTACTCAAACTTATCCGATTTCACGAGCATGCATGAGGACACTTCTTAGCGTAGAATTAAACAGAGAACGTTAATGAACCGCAAATTAACAGGTATTGAGGCCCACTTGATCTAAATGCTAGAGCATAGGGTTCCTTCGCAGGGTGCATCGAATTTCCTCCGAAAAATTAGAAAGGCCCAGGGGATCCAGACATCCAGTTCAACGCCAGGAGTTTCTGCAGGGAGTTAACAAATTAGAAACTCCATTTCTTTAAGGACCAAGAACTCATTAGAACCTAGGCACAGGAAACGCTTTCAGACTGACAGTTCTGCGTAAGTAAAGGATAGTGATGGCACTAACTTCAGGGTCTGACGAGAACTTCTACAAATAAGACTCCAATTGTGCAGAACTCGATAATGCCAAAGTATTTACCACTGTCGACATCAATGGAGTAGTAGATTGGAGTATAGGCACTTTAACCCCTTTAACCAATGTATTACGGTATGTCAGTTTCTGGTGCAAAAGAGTTTGTCTAAAATATATTGTAGATTTTAAAAAAATAAAAAATACATTTGCACAGGAATCATTTTTTAAATTACTTTTCAACGCTAGGCTCCGACAATTTCATTGGTAGGACAACATAAATAGGACAATGTAACACCAAATTATTAATTATCCGGCACCTAGCTGGCACTATTACCCTGGATCCATCAGTGTTGTCTGCCAGACAATGTTTAGTTAGTCGAGCAATGAACTTACCTTCAAAAACTTATCATTTTTGGCTGACATTGGCTTCTATGTTGGTTGTGATCTTTTTCAGTAAGTGTGTATTTCTATGATGGTGAGTACTGCTTGAAGGGCCAAAAGTGGTCATTTTGAACGGACTATATTTATTTCTATGGTTATATGTGGTTTGAGAGTTGCTTTATCAGTCTGCGTTAGATCTTCTACTGGTTCTATACCCTGTTGGATAGTGGATCTTTGTTAAAGGGGATGTCCATCTCTTGCATGGTTTTTGAAAAATGCTTTATTGTAGTCTTGGTCTTGTCTACCTTCTTGCCTTCTGCCTCACTTCTGGAACACTGGGCATTAGTTCATGGCTCAAGTTCTTTTCACTTAGTCTTAGCATGCCTGATCCTGTCGCATGCCCCCTATCTAATCCCTAGCACTATAACTGGTGTTGATATAAATGCATCCTGTAATGCTTCTCATGGCTCGCCTTGTACCCCTGGGTCTTGTCTCTTTTTACCTTACCCTAGAAACCTTCTAGCTGAGAGTTCCTAGACTATGCTGTCTTAGGTTCCATGTTTCTTCCCCCTGATTGTGAAAGACTATGTGAACATATCCACCGATCCTGATTGCCCGTAGTCCCTCCCCATCCATTTCCTTTTACTTATCTTTAGTATCCATTTAGGGGTACTCTCATCGAGCATTTACTATATTGTCTAATCTGGTTATCCTAATTCCACGTTGTTTTATCTAAGTTATTGCACCCCAAATATTGTGTAGAAGTCTGAAACATCATATGAATAGTGTTTCCAGAGCTTATAATCGGTACAGTATTGAACATCTGACACCTTGAGATTTTGAAACTCCTTTATTCACATCTATACCTGGGGTTTTGTTTACATCTATATTCCGTTTCCCGGGAACATCTCCTGATAAGCTAGAAGGAAAGCCTATTCTCGGACATGTCCTTGTAGTTGCGATACTAAGCCATGGTTCATGTGTTCCTCCAACTGTGAGCATGTGCATTGTCAATCATCATGCAATTTGAGAGTAACCGACATTCTTTATGTCGGGTAAATTTCATCGCTAAAATACTTTTCTGGCAGCCATAGTGCCACAATTGAAGAGGAAATCACTGATCCTATGTCCCGTTTCCCACTCTCTGTGGATTTTCAGACCCAGTTTGCTTTGACCGATTATGGGTCACTGTCACATGTATTCTCATTTTGTCCTGCAAAACTCGTTCATTATAAGGAGAGAATGCATAGTGCTGTCATCTGTAATTGTCCAGATCACGCTGTTTCATTTTGACATCTAAAAAACACTGTCTACGTGCTGGAACGACTGAGATTGATTTTCTACATTCCAATTTTGAACCCTAGTCATTGGAGAATCGGTTCTAATTATTCCAAGCTGGTATTCTGTCCTGCTGTCTTCTCTATACCCTGACCGGTCTGGGTATAAAACTGATTCTGTTTCTAGCTATCATTTAAATCTTGAAGAGCTGTCACAACAGATCCCATGGATCTTACCTAGTAAGGTCATGTGTAACCCACATAGGAAACTATGGAAGCTCTACATCATGGGCTCAGAGCAACTCTGTTCAATTCTGTTGAAGTATGCCCTGTCTTTATGTCCACAATTAATCGCTAGTGTGCATAGTGGTGTCCAGTTCCATGTACACTGGCATTACGTGTTCCACTAAATTATGCACAAATGTGGGGGCATCTGCTCCAGCACATAATCCATTTTTGTTCAGGACGTATGTCCCGTACCTGATCATGTTAAGTCTACCAGCATTCCCCCACTCCACCCGTAAACAAAGTGCTGCCGACCCCTGAGGCTTAATACTATGTTCTACTTTACTGGATGTGTGTGGATATGAAAGGCATCTTAAATTTTAGGAGTTTAAAGGAATGATCTCTATAAGGCTGGATTTGACCATATTATTGATTCACCCTTTAATTTCAATAGGGGTAGTCGTCATGGAGTAGACATATTTACGAAAACGATAGAGGCTACTTCTTCCTTACGTGTCATAAGAGGCAACAAATATGAAGAATAGTTGTTGCATGGGACAATCTGATATCGGATTTTGTATACCTTCTTTCCCATTGCTCTGCTTTTACAAAATAAAGATTTTGCTATCAGAAACAACCCCAGGTGACTAGAGACTAGTAATGCATTCAGTTGGAGCTGTATTGGGGGCACGCATTATGTTCAATCGATGTTACCGGGGATCAGGCATTGGTTTCTCCCTAGGATATGCGACCATAATGGAATGACAATAGGCAACAGACTGTGATTGAATGTACTCTGAACTAATCCTATCCATCTGGCTTGAGAATATCTGTTCTCGTTGAAAATAGGACTATTATGACAAGTAATTTGTTCATGTAGACGTGTTATCGAGTGTTCAGCTTTTATGGTTGTTTCCATGTCTCAGAACTCCATACAATAGGATCTGACTTCACATTTGAGTTGAAGATTCTGATTTTATACTGTGTTTGGATCTCGATTTCTCCACTTGAATCTAACAATATATTTGACAATGCAATTGAAAGCTCCTATTGCTTTTGTATTCTTATTTGATATTTACTTAAGTATGTCCCTCCAACTTTGTTATAGCAACTGCCAAGATATGTGTACGAAGTTCTACATCTTGTATTGGTGCTTCTTCAAGTTCAACCCAGTTTTCATTACCTGCATTTATTCTCATTATCTTTGTCTTTTCCCTGTGTATTTTCGGACCCAATTGCTGTGACCTCCCATCGAGTGTTTTCAATTTGTCCTGCATCTGATTACTGTTATTGGACAGAAGAGCCAAGTCATCTGCATAATCCAGATCATCCAACTGCTTAGTCAGAGTCCACTGGATTCCATTTCTGTTGTGTGTTGTTGATGTTCTCATAACCCAGTCTATTGCTAATAAGAAAATAAATGGAGACAAGAGGCATCCCTGTCGCACCCCTGTTCTTATCTCAAATGGTTCTGTAAGCTGTCCTTCATGAAGAACTCTGCATGTCATGTCTTCATATGTTTTCTTTATTAAATTAATGATCTTCAGGGGAACTCCATAATGCCTCATTAATTTCCAAAGTGATTCTCTGTCTACACTGTCAAATGCCTTTTCGTAGTCCACAAATCCGATGTATAATTGTGAATTCCATTCCAGACTTTGTTCAACTATCATTCTCAAAGTGGCTATCTGGTCTGTACAGGATCTGTTTTGTCGAAAATCTGCTTGTTCATCTCTCAGTTTCTTGTCTATGGACTCTTTTAATCTCTCAAGGATAATCCTATTTAATACTTTTCCTGGCACTGATAGTAACATTATTCCTCTTTATTGTGTGCACTCTTGTAAATTTCCTTTCTTAGGCAACTTAACCAGATATCCTTCCTTCCATTCTGCTAGTATCTCTTCTTTTTCCCAGATTTTACAATATAACATCTCTGTAGCCGTGTCCATATCTGCTTTGATGGCCTCTGCTGGAATGCCATCGGGTCCAGACGCTTTTCCATCTCTTAGAAGCGTTATGGCTTTCTTTATGTCTTCCTTTGTTAGTCTTTCACCGTTCATTTGTAGCTCTTCCTTTGCTGGCTGGATGTCCGGGGGGTTTTGTGGAGCTGGTCTATTGAGAAGGTCCTCAAAATATTCTGTCCACCTCTTCATTTGCTCTTGTATATTGCTGAACAGTTTTCCATTCTTGTCTTTTATGAGGCAACTTGTTCGCTTGTATTTCCCTGTCAGCTTCTTTGTGCTGTTATACAGTTCTCTCATATTTCTTTTGGCGGCAGCATCTTCTGCCTCTCTTACCAACTCCTCAATATACTTCCTCTTGTCTCTTTTGATACTTCTTTTAACTTCTTTGTTTGCTTCTGTGTACACTTCTTGAGCCTTGGCTTTGGAATCTCAGGTTTTGCTTGTGTTTAAATTTGCTTTCTTATTTTTTCTGTCTTTTATCTTATTGATGGTTTCTGTTGTTATCCATGCTTTTTGGTGTCGTTCCCTTTTCCCCAGTATTTCTTCACATATCTCATTCCAAACCATTTTGATTTGCTGCCAATAGTCTTCTGTATTCTCTACGTCTTCCAGCTGTTGGAGCACTTGAAATTTCTTGGATATTGTGACCGCAAATTTGTCTCTTGTTTCTTGATTTCTTAGATGTCCTACTTTAAATTGTTGTCTATAATTTTGCATTGTTGCATATCTTATGAGTTTCATTTTTACTTTGGCTATCAGAAGATGGTGATCTGATGCCACATCTGCTCCTCTATATACCTTTACATCCCGCAATGATGATCTAAACTTCTTGTTTATGCATATATGATCAATCTCATTTTCTTTGGTCTGGTTATATCCATGTTGCCTTGTGTATTCTCTTATGCGGAAACATGCTTCCTCCTATAGCCAGTTGATTTAAAGCACAGATGTTTGAGAATAGTTCCCCATTTTCATTCATTATTCCTAGCGCCTGTTTTCCCATGACTTCTTCAAATCCGGTGTTGACTGTACCTATCTTTGCATTCATGTCACCCATCAAAATTGTGATGTCTCTTCTTTTTATTTTTTTCCATAATTTCCTGTAGTCTAGTTTAAAATGCTTCTTTCATCGACTCTTCTTTGTCATTAGTTGGTGCATAACATTGGATGACATTTACATTTATTTTCTTTTAAGCTGTATTAAAAGAAGCTGTTATTATTGTGGATCCAACGGCTTCTCATTCAATGAGTGCTTTCTGTGCTTCTTTAGATAACATAAGAGCTACCCCTTCACTGTGTTGTTAACTTTCATCTCCATGTCCTGAGGACAGCACCAATTCACCTGTGATGAGTTTCTTCCTGTCTACCCCCTTCCACTTTGTTTCACACAGTCCCAGAACCTCGATCTTATGTTCCCTCATCTCTGCTGCTACTTGTGCCACTTTCCCTTGTTCGTTTAATGTCCGAACCTTCTAGGTGCCAAATCTGGAAGTTCTCCTAGAAGAAAGAAGGTTAGTCAGTAACACAGACTCCTTTCGGCTTTCTCTGTGTTGCATCATACGCCTCCCTGCGAGAGGACCTTCCCCTGTCTTGGATGGCTGTGTTTTATTTTCTTTAATTGACTTGTCCATGTTTGTTGACGTTTTTTGTGGTTTAAATGTTTTACAGGATGGGGTAACCGGTCCCATGCCCAACCCTTCTTAGTCACTTTCTACGACATGCATGGAAGGAAACAGGGTTACTATTCTTTGCTCCCCTTTCAGGCCCCGGTAACCCACGGATGATCCCTAGAACTACCCGTGATAAAATTGAAAACAAACACACACAAAGACCGACTCAGTTACTATTCTTTCTTATTTCGAGCTTTAAATATATTTGTTAAACGCTCAATATGGCACTTTTCTTCTATTCTTTGTAATGCGCTCAATTATTTCGATACAGTTAATGATACATATTCTTGTTATTTTTTTAAAATTTTGCCTCGTTTTTGCGAGGCGCGTAACCGTTTTCCCCTATTTGAACTACTTCTTTGGTATTTAAACTAACAAAAACAAGAAATGAAGAAAACTACCCAACTTCACCGGTTTATGATATACGATCATTACGTCCAACATTTATAACACATACTCCGTTGAATCTCTCTCTCTAATACTTCCGTAAATTTTTTGCTCCGCAACAGATATAGTATATAGTATAATAATCATGGTAATATATATAAAAGTATAATATATATAATATAAATATAGAATATATGTAGTTATGTGTTGTTTCGGGTTAGGGTTAGATTTAGGATTAGGGTTGGAGATAGGGTTAACCCTAACCCCAACCCAACCCTAATCCTAACTGTAAATGCTACGAAACAACACATAACTAAACATATTCTGTGCGGAGCAAAAAAGCACGAGTATTGGGAAATTACCAAAAGAATTTTAGGTCTGATATCGTATATAAATTCAATAAAAATATAATAAATAAATATAAAATAATAAAAAAATAAATTATTTATTTATTAAAAATTAATTTATTGAACATTAATAAAATAATAAAACAAAAAAGTCATGTAAATTAATTAATACAAAATAAATAATTACAAAATTAAATAAAAAATTAAAAAAAAAAATTAAAAATTAAAAAATTAAAGTTAACAAATTAAAAACTATTACAATTATTTTTAAAATTGATTAAATAAATAAATAATAAAAAAATTCATTGTGCTCAGCTTTACAACTCATACAGAGACCTGTATTTAACAAAGTATTTTGTCAACGTGTAGTATAGGAATAGCGGAGTAAGAAATAATAGAATACAAGCTGAAAAAGTGTCTTATCAATACGGTATTACGTTCTGAGTTTCGGTTGAAAACATTAAAGCGGAAAGTTTACAGTCGAGTATTACAAACTTCACACTGGTACTGTAATGTGATTTATATCAAGTAATAAGAAACACAACTGCATTAAACTGTGATGGGCTTACACCATTGTTTCATTGATGGAATAATTTGTATTACATAAACAGTCAATACATAAGCAAAGTACTAAAACTCTTCTTGTGGTTGCTTCAACATTTAACGTCATGTTTTGTCACCCTAAAATTTGTGTAATCTGTGTATAAACTTTCGATTTTTTTTTCAAAGATATACGCGTACATCGTAATACCTGAGTAACTCACCGTATTTAAAACAAACTAAGATCTTATTACGGCACACACACAAACAAATGAATACTTGTGGTAGATAGTGAACAACAAAATGTAAATCTTTTTTGCAACTTGTCATTGAAATGACGATCTCATTATCAATGTAATTTGGCAGTAGCTACCCATTAGTGTCATTTTGTTGTAAAAGCAGTTAAGTAGCACGCTCACATCAATTAAACATAACATTTTACTATTATTGATAAATATTGGCCTTACTCTGAAACTAAGATCTAGGTTGACATTTTTTCTACAGAAAACAAAAATATGGCATGTGCTTCTGACTCTTCATTATGTAAAATAACTAAATTACTGTTTATCATTTACTCAAGTTCAGAAATGTCATTTATTGGTGACTTATACTTCAGAACGGAAAGTCCTCTCCCATCTATATATTTAGACGTGATTGTATACTTGTTTGTTCTGCCCCCATGTGACAAGGTGGGGTTTGGGGCACCCTCTTCTCGATCTCTCTTTCACTACGGCAGTAATCGGTTACATTTTTGTACTGATTTTATTGCGATGTTTTTCCGAGTCGCACCCTCTTTCTTTCTCTGCACTGGAGCAGATATTTTGTATCTACATTCTTTCACTCTACGCAGAGATAAGTCACGATGTCTGTTTGTTACCTGTCTCTTCCCTAAAGCTGTGAAAGGCGTGGCAGAGATAAAATTAACGACACCCATGTTGGTTAATCGCGAGTGCAGTAGACATTACTCTACAGATTAAACACTAGAATCGCTCAGCGTATTTGTTCAACTGCTGATAATGCTAGACTCCGCTCGCCGCCAAGCTGGTGATAAGGAAAGACACATTTTGGACAGACAAAGATGACAAGATTACGTTAGATAGTAATAATTTGTTACATCTGAAACACACGTTGTCGTATGAGTTTACCTATATGTTTGTGAGTTGGTACACAAGGGATCGGATATTTGCATGCCATACTTGAGAGAGGTGAACTCTGCAATACATTCAAAATTGTTCCATGTCAGGAATATTTTGAAATTATTGGAGCTTTTACTTAGCTCCATAACAAACAGATGCGGGGGAGGACAGTGAATATAACCTGACACGCTTCAGAGTTAAGACACTGTGAGATTCACGCTTGCCAAGACACTAGGCTTGCCAGAAGTTAGAATTCAGAATTCCATTTTATCAGACCGGACACTTTTTTTTTATTGGAGAATCTTGACGGACTTGCAAAAACAGCCCAGGAAATCTCTATCATTTTGAATAAGGAAAGCCGGAATATCTGAGGAAACTGAACAACACAGAGTCAGAGAGGGAATTAAAGTTAAAATTAACGACCCCAAGTACACGTGTAAAAAGGCATCGGCTAGTGTCTTAACTTCATTCATCTGAGCAAAAAGTCTGTGAGCCAGGATTGGCGTAATTTGTCATTTTGCATTCTATATTTTCATTACTAACACGTGAACCAATATGTATATATTACCATGTGCATATTAGTATGTGAAAATCGCCAGTAGATGTTCCAGTCATTTGAGGCTGGCAACCTCAGCACATAGAATGGTGATTTCATAAACCACAACTGCACGGGCTGGCGGCTGTTTTATTGCCAATTTCTTAAGGAGAACTAAAAGCATAAAGTAGTCCCAGGTTCCATATGGAGCAGG
The DNA here is from genome assembly GCA_024509875.1 of Oreohelix idahoensis. Lineage (NCBI taxonomy): Eukaryota > Metazoa > Mollusca > Gastropoda > Stylommatophora > Oreohelicidae > Oreohelix > Oreohelix idahoensis. The sequence continues at coordinate 825,531 of JAMPIV010000299.1, read as the reverse complement.
GAGGGAAAGATGAAAGAAATTATGTACATTTTAATTATAATACTACAGTTTCAAACCAATGTAAATGTCGATGTTAACATATTCACTTTAAAATTAATGGAAGTTTCAAACTTTTCAAATCAGTGTAAACATAAATGAAAACATATTCAATTTATATTGTGAACACTTTTCAATCAATGGAAATGTAAATGTACACATATTATATCTGTACTCTTTACCTTTTCATTTAAATGTAAACTCAATATAAAAGATATTCAATTTAAATGTAAAGGAAGTTTTATCCCGAGGGATTAAATTAAATTCTCATCGAGTGTAAATGCTGAGATAAATGGGATGGTGGAATAAGAAAGGGGACACATAAGTATGTGTCAGAAAACGCAATACTCAGGAGAGCGTTCCGTTTCTATTCTTTTATCATAGTTGGTGGTGGTACCAGTTGAAGGGTACTATCTCTGGAACAAGAAGAGAACAGTGGCCTGAGCTTTAAGACAAGGGACCAACGTTGTAGACTCTCCCTGACACTCCTGGGGACGAGCTGCACTCTACAACCCTGAACAGCGACGAACGCGAGCAGCGTAAAAAGAACCACCCAGCGGGAGCAGAAACAGCCACTGGCAGCTAAGTGCAATATATAAATTTTTTTCCATAGAACCTACTATCAATCAATGATGAATCCTTTCTGTTAAACTGTTCAATTATTTTCAATTATTTGTTAAAACTTAAAGTGATTATTTAATTGTGTTATTTGTAAATTTTCAAATTTAACTTCGTTTTAATCATTACACTGGTATACAGACATTTTGGTGCATTAGATTTTATAGCTGTTCTTGTGTAATTTTGGGTTGCTGATTCCAAAAATGTAATCAGATTTGTTCTATCAGTTCTAGTTTTTGAGATAACTAAGAATGACCATATTAGTAGGGCAATGGTGATGTACAATCCTAGAGTTAGGTGCTATCAGTGGCATTTTTACTTTAGCCTGCATTCATATTATAGTTAATTACTGTGCATATATTACCAAAAATGTAATAAAACTTTATCACTAGCACTTGTTTAGTCAACACGCAAAAAGGATCTTTACGAGGACTTCCTGGAATGTGATATGCCGGACAGTCAAGCTTAAGGGTCCAACAGTAATCTGCCATCATGTGGGCATCCCAAAGTCCCTGGTATCTCTCTTCCATTGTTTTTATATCTTGGTGAAATCTTTCACCTTGCTCCTCACTAAAGTCGCCAAGATTCTCCTGAAATAAATGTAAATGGTTATGGAGGTAGTGTAATTTTATGCTCATGTTGCATCCAAGTTCACAAAAACTGGACAGCATGTTTCCAACTAATTCAGAATAATTGTCTGCTTTAAAGTTACCCACAAAGTTTTGCACAACTAAAACAAATGATGACCAGGCTGTGGACTCTGTTTTGTTCATGGAATCAATAATATTTGGATCGTTTTTAACTTTCTAATTTGAGGTCCATCAAAAATTACAGCTTTATGTTTGTCTGGAAACTTTCTGCATAAGTAATTAAAACAGGTACCATCTTTGTTCAGTGCCGTAACAAATTGCTTCATCAAGCCAGGCTTTATAAGTAATGGTGGCAGTAGAACTGTTTTCGATCGATGAGAGGCTTATTGACAATATTTTTTTCTCCAACTTTAAAGTCATCCCTCAACGGCCACTGTTTCTTTGTCCAGTGCATATCTTTTGCCATGCTATCCCACAAACATATAAAGCATGGATATTTGGTGAATCCCATTTGCTGGCCAAGCAAAAAGTTCATCATTTTAAGATCTACGCAAACCATCCAGATATGTTCTAAATACTTCAATTTTTCCAGAACTGTGCTTATTGTAGCATACTCCTTCTTCACTGTAGTAGAATGACCAATTGGAATTGAGCCATATTTGTTACCATTGTGTAAGAGAACACCCTTCAAACTTCTTTTAGAGCTGTCAATGAAAAGTCGCCACTCATCTTGTGTAAAACTTACACCCATTTTGTTAACAAGACCTCCTACATTAGTACAAAACACAAGGTTGTTTTCCTTAAAAAGAATGGAATAAAACCTTGCTCTCTGCTGCGATAAAATGTAACCTTTGTTTCATCAGTCAGTAATTTTTTTTCAATCTTGAAGCCAAACGTTCTGAAGATTAGTTTGAGAGATATAGATCTCGGATTAGATCATTTAGTTCAAGCTGATCGAAGCGGTTAGCATCTGAAATCACTATCGCTGTCACTCGTCGTTCCACATGCCACTGCTGTCTCATCTTCTAGCAGGGAATCCGAAATCTGACTGAAAGTTGGAATTGGTATGTCATCTCCGTGTGGAACAGGTCGCCTAGCAAAATCTAAATCTGGATATTTCCACTCTTTGTTATTTTCCCATTAATTCCCGTAATATTCACAACACATAAATAACAGTCATCATAGTGGTTCTTGGGCTCTCTCCAAACCATTGGAATTCCAAATTTTAAACCATTTCTTTTCCTACAAGTCCACTGTCGCAGGTGTTCAACACATGTTTTGCAAACAATATGACCAGCCCAAGACTTGTCCTGGTCACCTAGTTTTACTTTAAAGTAAGCAAAGTATGCCTTTTTCACAAAAACAGGAATATGCTCCCTATGTTCTTCTTTGAAAGTGTACTCTCCACAAATATAACAAAATAAATGCGGTGAAAGAAAACATGCTCTTCTTGAAGATGAAGCCATTCTCTGTTAGAAGTGTAATAAAATAAGTAGCATACTAACATGCATGGAGTGGCTTAAAAACTAAAAAAGGCTATTCTGGGAAGATTCTTGGACAACTCAAACTGAGAGTAAACAAGCAGTTTTCTTTTGTAAAGGACTAGACAGCAATAGTTTTTTTTACATAGCCTTATATAGAAAATATTGTAATAATACAGGGTAACCCAAAAAAAACTGGCCCGCGCGCGCACACAAAATACAAAAATGTCTGTATCTCAAAAACTAGAGCTGCTACAGACAAGTAAATGTGATATTTGGATTGAGCAGGCCTCATTTATGTACAATCAAGAGTAAAATGTTTAGCACCATGTGGTGAGTTTGGACTTAAATATAGTATAAAGTACTTAGTGTTCTGACTGAGATCAGCTGTGAAGGTATCTGAAGTTAATAGGTTTGGTGTGTAATACAGATGACCTTACTTGCTGCCACATTTATATCTCAATCAGACTAATTCTTAATCAATATGAATGTTGGCTTCGTTAAGTGTCTAGGGTAATGCAAAAGTGAGTGTGTGGAATAACCTCAATACAAAACATATACCAACAAATATTAACTTCTAAGATAAAATCAACTAACTCCAGCGGTTAAGTTTTATAATGACAAATTTTCTGTTAAACTTTATTGGTCCTGAGCCTAAATGTTCTTTTGGCCAGGACTTTAGTCATTGATAATCAGTTTGATGGAATCTTATATATTTACAAATATGTATATGCAATTATTTACAAGCAATAGACCATGTGTCCATAATGCATGAAATCAATCTTCAACTGGGTATTTTTTTCTCTATCTAATTACTTGTTCATTGAAGCTGGTAAGGGATATACATCATCCCAATTGTTCTCTTTATCACTCTTATGGACTCTGTTGTACTGTTTTTAGTTTTGGAGGAAAAGTTTATTCACTTGAGGAGATTGTCCTAGAAAATATGCAGTAATGATAAGTTGCTCCAGGCCAGATATATCACTTATCTGAGCCTGGGATTCATAATTATTGCAGTCTATTTGGCCACACGTTTCAGGCCCTCTGGTCTACAATTTCTCTCTTAACAGCTGTTGTCAGAGATGACTTGATCTAGTGCTGAATATTTCTGACAGCATCAGCCAAGTACCAGCAGGAAACCCCTGTCAAAGCAAGTATGATCCTGTCTTAATATCAAACTAATTCCTCCAATTTTACCTGTAAACATGCATGTAATAAAAAGAACATGGTCAGCTCTTTCTGACAACCAAGCTTCTCCACTTTCATGTGATGGAACCAATAGTACCAGTTTTCTTTTTCATTTTTCCCTTATGGAGACAACACCTCTGTCATTCCAGCCATACTTCACCATGCAATAAGATAGGTGTAATGTTTCAGCATGATCATCATATATATATTGATAGTTCTCACTTTCTCAAATGGTCCATGGTATAATATATCAACAACTAGGCCATGCCCAAGCCTTCCATGGAACCATTTAGTTATAACCTTTTGTCATGGCCTTTTCTTATACACAACCAATTTTTCAAATTAAAAAAGTCAATAAAATCAATCTTACCACATAGAAAGGAAATAACACAGGTTACGACGAATAAGGCACTAGAGAATGGCACATATCTAGATTTGCCCACTGTTTCAGACTGCTTTCGGTCGATATAATTTATAAACCACAGCACAAGTCTGACATCGCTCCTGCTCTTATGAAAATCTTTTGAAACTGGCAACGAGCAACTTACTATTTCGTTCAATTCAAATGCTTCGATCAATCGCTCAAAGCCTAACTATCTTTTGAATGAATTAAAAAAAAATTATCCCATTTACTACGCGTTACTATCAACAACTAGATTCGTATATATAGTTTAGCCAATCACACCTCGGCTTGCTTTAAATTCTAGCCAATCTTTTACTCCGTACTATTTCAGCTTTCGTTCCTCTACGTGTTTTCAAAAACATCATGCCATTTTATCTAACAGATATGACCAGACCATGCCAGTTTCCATATGTTTTATACCAATATTTTAGTATCTAATGGACCATTTTGATAATTTATTATATATTCCAAGTCCACTAGTCTTAAGGTACCCAATTATATGATTATCATGAGAACAAATGGCCCATTTAAAATTCCTGTCTTTTATCGATCTCAGTTGTTTATTTTTAACTTCCACTGTCCGCATCCTTTTTAAATGTTCTGTCAGGATTTCTTACGTAAACCAGTATTGTGTCATGTTTCCTAATAAGCGTTTTTCAGGTTTTTAAACCTAACTCTCGTATGGGTAGTGTTTTTTATCACTGTCCATTTGAAAAAAGTTAGTGCTTCTGGCCTTACGCGTGTTGGGGGTGGCATTAATATCGCGAGACTGTGGTAGTATTGCATGTGTTCCTCCGATCAGCCCTCTCTCTCTTTCTATCCTAAGTCCATCTGTCTTTTCATTACGCAGTGAAATTAATGATAGTATTAATTTAGGTCATTAATCAGCTTGCGTATCTCAAGGTTTTCTTAGAAATGCAGTACACGTTTTATTGTAGCAAGCGTGTATTGATGCAGTAGGCTTTACTATCAACGTGAAAGCGTTACAATATGCAGACGAAGTAGAAAAAGGGGGATCTCGAGTACAGTCATTGTGACAGCACTGTTCTTTACCATTCTTCTTTCCTTTTATTGGATTTATGTGTTAGGCTTTACATTTACCTTTTAATTTATATATGTGGATTTAGAATGTTTCACGACACACCAAAAAAAAAATTTTTTTTTTGGGTAGGGCTGTGTTATCAATGTACTGCATGTTTGTCTCAGTCAATTTACCAAAACACTCTAAACAGAGCTATACCAGAATAACAAGAATTACACTGAGTAAATCAGAGGTGGGGGCTTGAACGAGCTAAGATTAATCATTGCTTAATTCTTCACAAACGTTGTCGGCAGATTTTAGAGTTAACGTGCTCAGCCAATGCAGCATTATTTTCGCTTATTTGAATATCTTGTGAAAACTCCATTGAGATAGAAGCGTCATTACCCTTCTATTTACAAATCTGCCAAGAGTAATCTTGTGCGAAGGTAGACAACTTTGAAGCCCATATTAGATACTCTATGAGATTTGGAAACTGTGGGACCACTACTGCAAATCAGGGGAGGCAATACCGTCACACCCCAGTTCATTTGAAAGATAGTAGCTACTAAATCGGTAAGCTGCATTTTGATAAAATGTTCTCTGAGCCACATTACAGTACATGGCATTTTCACACTGTTAAAGCATTGCAAGATTTTTATCAACTGATAGAAAAAGAGAGAGAGAGGGAGAGAGAGAGAGGGAGAGAGAGAGAGAGAGAGAGAGAGAGAGAGAGAGAGAGAGAGAGAGAGAGAGAGAGAGAGAGAGAGAGAGAGAGAGAGAGAGAGAGAGAGAGAGATGAATAATGTATAAGGCAATCGAGAAAGACGAATTCTAAATAACTGATACAAACTGCATGCTACACAAAACAACATTCGCACCTAATAGCCAACACAAAATCGTGTTCAGTCTTTGTTTATGTAATGACTAGTGTAAGGAACAATATTATGGTGGGGTGTGGCGTGTGTGTAGATAATGATCAACAATGCTAGGGGTATGCAGCAACACAAACGCCACTGGTTACAGTCACTTGACATTTATTGAACATTCACATACGTGTCCTGGATATCAAATACATCGTCAACAACACTGACCCTAATACTTAGGCTAACACTGCCTGTAGGACATAATCAACCACAGTATTCATACACTGTCTCTCCAAACACACCATAACACTATACGTAATGTCCTTGGTGCGGCATACACTCTTCGCACACAATAATCCCTCAAACAACTCTATGTGCGGAAAACACCATCGCACTAATAAATCACCATCCAGGTGTATATCACTTATTATTAGTGATTGGCGGCATGAACATCGCCATATAGATTCACAGAATCTCCTCCAGGCGGGACAATACACTTCGCCCGTACTTTATCTATTATGACTGCAAGGCGGGAAACGCTTCGCCTTAGTTCTCCGTAGCTCCAAGGTGGAAAGTCGTCACCTTATAATGTTCTCCGTGAACATAAATTTATGGCTCCAACAGGAACGCCTGCAGGCGAGAAAATCATCGCCATTAAGAAAATAAGTGGATAGGACCTATCACATCATAAATATCATGATAACCAATATGGATTCTCTCAGTCACAAATACGAGCTTACAGCTCGGCTTCCAAACACAGACTGTCTCAATCACCCCAGACTTGTATTCACTACATGCTTTCTCCCAACGCATGCACAAGTCACACCATGTTGACATAAAGTCAGACATGAACTCAATCCCTGAGTTACACTTAACCAAGTGTTAACAACAACAGTTCAGTGACCCTTAACATGAACCACTATCATCATTCACTCACATTAAACTGTTCTGTGACAACTAGCAATAACCCGTCAATAATGACGGAAGTAAATCAAATGCACTCTAGACACACATGGTCCACGTCCAACGAAGCGATCGATATGGGCACCCATAGATGCAAAGCCCAAGGCTGAATTATAGAAACGCTCTACCCTTTAACAGTTTTCAGAAACTAATACCTGGACGAAGATAACAAATTTCACTACTACAACCCAACAGGAAACCTAACGGGCATAAATCATTCTTCGCACGATCAAAATCACTCTGCACCCATCGCTTAGACACAATGTACGTCCCAACAACAACTGCAGTACTTCTTCTGCGATCAGTTTCCTATGCTCGGCAGTGTAAACAAGGAGATGAGTTGCCTCCATGAATCCAGTCGTCAGCAGGAGGTCCTCGCTGGTGCCCCACAGTTTCTCTTCCACATTCGTCTCCTGGAGCCAGGTTTGAGCTCTCAAGTCACCAAAGAGAGGGCACGTTTGCAGAATGTGTTCCGGAGTCTGGGGGCCATTTTGGCATTTGCAATGGTCATTTGGGGCAGCTTTCATTTTGTGTAAGGTGGGCTTGTAGTCTGCAGTGTCCTGTGCGGAGCCTAACAATTATGGTTTGCTGTGTTCTGACTAGCTTTAGGATGGGGTCTTATGGGTAATTGCTGCCTGTTCTCTGGGTCCATGCATTTGTGTACTTTCTTTTAATGAGTGTCTTTGCTTCCTTCAGTGAGACTCTGTGGTGAAACTGTTCCATCTGGGTGCCTGCTTTTGCCAGTCTGTCGGCTGCCTCATTTCCTGCAATACCACAGTGTGCAGAAATTCACTGCAGTGAAACTTTGCTGTTGACTGACAGCTGGTTCAGATGTTCTATGGATGTTCCTGTTAAGAGATCTTCAGGTTCATTTTGAATAGTCTGGAGAATTGACATGCATTCGCTTAAGAATACTATATTTGTACTGCAGTACAAAAACAATATCTTTTCGTTCATCATCTTGCCGACAGCAAATCTCCCATGTCACCTCTGTCACTGGCCACTCAGGGATTCACTCACACACACGATGACCGCTCAGCTGATTGCTCCGAACATCTCTTGCATTGTCATTCACCAACTGATTTAACCTCTGAATCTTTTTAAAATGTTTTCCTCTTTTCAGGCATTCACCACGTCTCATTTTGTCACATTACATGAAATAATAACTCAGTCAACACGAGATAAACTGTATTTCAGATAAAAACAACTTCACTTACATATCAAACCGCATCATATAGTTCATATCCCTAATGCATTGTCACGGCTGTAAGAACAAACGAACGAACGAACGAACTTTATTTTCAAAGGGTTAAGAATTGGGCACGCATGCCCGTCTAACATTCTGCCCTTCCACATGCTACTTAATTAAAGCATTCATATTAAGGCATGCAACACTATACAGGTAATATAACAGCGTACGTTTGCAGTTTGCAGCCATAATCAATATTAAGTATTTTTCTTTAAACAAACAAGAAATTTAAAAAAAGCATCAAATTAAAAAAAAAAACATTATTTATTAATTAATCAAGAAAAAAAAGAAAAAAAAAAAACATTATCCGTACAGTAAATCATGAATTCGAACATAATCAGATTAGGTGGCATGGTATCAGAACTCATGAAGTATTTGACAGTCTGCTATTGAAGGAGGTGAGACTTTGTGTTATTTCATTGCCCTCCTTAACCCAAGAGCAGAATCAGTAGGAGAGATAGATGGACATAACTTTATTTAAAATGGTAAAGAATTGGGTACTCAGGTCTGTTCAACCATCCGTCCCTTTATCTTTCATTCTGTATCCCGACACTCACTCATGCGGTCATCAACAATTAATCTGCATTTTTGAATGTGTCATTAAACATCAATACAAAAATTACATAAACACATTCTCGCTTATATCCGTACATTCTTGAGGGAAAATGAAATAATATTAATAATTTCTTACGCACTTCGGTAGCAGGAATGTTTTATCTCCTGCTGGCCTTAATGTCCAGCATCATTTTGCATAATTCTGGTGGCTTCTGTCTCTGTTTCATACTTTATTTCTTCTGTCGTTATTTTTCCTATCTATCTTTGTTTTTGCTTTGGTCCGTTTCGTTTCCTTAATTGTCTTTTCTTAGCCGTCAATAGCTCATACGTCACTTCCGTATGACGCTTTTTTTCTCAGCCATCTTGAATGTTTCTTTCTTGGATCCAGCTAAGTGATTTTTTACTTGTTTTAAGAGGCTCCACTACAATGAAAACTGGATTTTACGTACAGAATATCGATTTTTTACTTTTGAGCTTATTTTATTAAATAATCATCGAGGAATCGATTGAGCAAGGTTTTATAACATAAAAAATGCATTTGATGTATCAAAAAGCATATTGTCGGCACTACCCCCATGCTATGATTTTCAAATGTGTGCCGAAAATGCACGATTTCTCTCTAAAACTATCTAACAGAGGAGTCTCAAATTTGGCATGCATGTAGTACACATCTATATCTTTAAAGTAACACATCTGCATTTTTGATATTTTGGTAATTTTCTTTTATAAATTAAAAAAAAAATTTTTTTAAATATTTTTTCACACAAATATAGTTTTTTTTTTTTAAATCATTAAAAATAGAATTTTAAACGTATCAAAATAATCATGAGTAGTACACATCTGTATCTTTAAAGTAACACATCTGCATTTTTGATATTTTGGTAATTTTCTTTTATAAATTTTAAAAAAATATTTTTTCATACAAATATAGTTTCTTTTTTTTTTTAAATCATTAAAAATAGAATTTTAAACTTATCAAAAACAGCAATTGACAAACTGTTTTAATTGTCAGTCACAATATGTGTGTGCAATTTGATAAAGTTTAATCAATGGTAAACATAAGATTTTTGCTCTTGAAAATTGGTGAAAAACCCAATATGGCGGTTGTTTTTTTTTGGGTTACCATGTAGAAGGAAAGAAGAAAAATTAGGCAAGATAAAGGCGAGAGAAGGAGCTGCAAGAAGCTGAAGGATGTGCAGCATATAGTCCTGGAGGATTTTAAACACATTCAGCCCCCCAGAATGGAGCATATTGGACAAGACAAGTCACTCGGTGACTAAAATGCATTTTTCTCAAAACTAACATTTTATTAACAAAAAATGTAATTTTTTACAAACTATCTAATAGATCAGTCTGAAATTTGGCATGCATGTAGTACACATATATACCTTTAAATTGTCACTTGCATTTTTTGATATTTTGGTAATTTGCTTTGATATATTTTTTAAAATATTTTTTTTTCATTTTTTTCATACAAATAAAGTGTAATTTAAAAAAAAAAATCATTAAAAATAGAATTTTAAACTTATAACAAAAGCATGTGACAAATTGTTTTAATTGTCAGTCACAACATGTGTGTCCAATTTGATAAAGTTTGGTCAATGGTAAACATAAGATTTTTGCTCTTTAAAATTGGTGAAAATCCAATATGGCGGTTGTTTTTTTTTGGGTTACCATGTAGAAGGAAAGAAGAAATTTGTTATTGGTAATGATTCTGCCGGACACACTGTATATATATATATAGATGCCCCGCCGTACCTACAATCATTGTTTCAAACCAGTAGAAGAGAGGGACTTCAATTACATCAGTTACGTCTGCCCAAACCTAGGATCGACCTGTTAAAAAAGAGTCTAGCCTCCTCTGGAGCCTACTTGTGGAACAGCCTTCCACACCACATAAACAGTCTACCTACACAATACTCATTCAAGAAAGCACTTTTCAAACACTTCATCAACACCGATTATCTACCTCCATAGAAGCAGCCTTTGAATGTCCACATCTCATCTATATGTCAACTTTTCTTTTCCTCTTCCGCTCGTTACTGTAAATGTGAATAGTTTGTTTTATATCCATGTAGTATTACTATATAATGCAATGTATGTTAGAATGTACTTGCATAGCACTGTACTTTTGAAATATGTAATGTAATAATACTTTTGTCAGATCCAATTTTTGATATATTATCAACATTTTGATTTATTACAAATACTATTGTAAAATTTTGAAAAAATAGTGACGATTTATAGATACAAACTTTATAATTATATATCTCAAAATCTACTTATGGTATGAAAAATCCAATCTGACAAATGTTTTAAAATTTAATGATAAACATTTTGTTTAAATTTGGTAATGAAGAGTTAATAAATAAAAAAGCCTTAGGAAATTGAAATAGAAAAATAAAATCCAATATGGCGGCCGTTTCCATGACAACCGATGATGTAATACCATCAAACTCTTCATTTTGCATATTTATGATTGGTGCAGGTTAAGTATGTGCATTTTCATTGAAATCCTTTGCTTAATAACGAAAACAGCATTTCAACTTAGCTCCTCCCCTTAAATGTGATGATGTGTATGAGACTGAGCAGATATACATTTTTTACTGCTCGAAGATTTTTCCTAATAAATAAATTAAAAAATAATATGGTATGAAATCAGTTTTACAAGTTAACGGTACACATAAAACAAGGGACGTTTCGGGTTTTACCCTTTGTCAGCCACAGTTACGAACAGGTGACACGGATAAGAACTACATATAGGTACTACAAAAGCTATGATGATGAGGAAAACAACAAATGAGCGATACAAGCAGATGGAACAACTGTGATGAGCGAAACGATAACAACGTTTATGCAAGAAAATCGTAAAACCAGAAAGACATGTCGAAACAAGAAAGTAAATAATCAACGAAACGAAGACAGAAATGAACAACTACAATGAAAACTAACTTTTGTTCTAATAACATGTTCAAACTTTTTATGTGCTCAATAGACACAGTGTATGTCCTTGAACCAAATTCGACAGTTTATTTTGTTAAAAAACATGTGGTTACCATGGTAACCAAAAAAACATCCGCCATATTGGATTTTCACCACTTTTCGAGAGCTAAAAACTTACGTTTTCCATTGACCAAACTTTATCAAACTGCACACACATGTTGTGACTGACAATTAAAACAATTTATCACATGCTGTTTGTTATAGGTTTAAAATTCTATTTTTAATGATTTTTTTAAAAATTACACTTTTTTTGTATGAAAAAAATGAAAAAAAATATTTTAAAAAATATATCAAAGCACATTACCAAAATATCAAAAAATGCAAGTGACAATTTAAAGGTATATATGTGTACTACATGCATGCCAAATTTCAGACTGATCTATTAGATAGTTTGTAAAAAATTACATTTTTTATTAATAAAATGTTAGTTTTGAGAAAAATGCATTTTAGTCACCGAGTGACTTGTCTTGTCCAATATGCTCCATTCTGGGGGGCTGAATGTGTTTAAAATCCTCCAGGACTATATGCTGCACATCCTTCAGCTTCTTGCAGCTCCTTCTCTCGCCTTTATCTTGCCTAATTTTTCTTCTTTCCTTCTACATGGTAACCAAAAAAAAAACAACCGCCATATTGGATTTTCACCAATTTTCAAGAGCAAAAATCTTATGTTTACCATTGACCAAACTTTATCAAATTGCACACACATGTTGTGACTGACAATTAAAACAATTTGTCACATGCTTTTTGTTATACGTTTAAAATTCTATTTTTAATGATTTTTTTAAAAATTACACTTTATTTGTATGAAAAAAATGAAAAAAAAAATATTTTAAAAAATATATCAAAGCAAATTACCAAAATATCAAAAAATGCATATGACAATTTAAAGGTATATATGTGTACTGCATGCATGCCAAATTTCAGACTGATCTATTAGATAGTTTGTAAAAAAAAAAAATTTTTGTTAATAAAATGTTAGTTTTGAGAAAAATGCATTTTAGTCACCGAGTGACAAATGTCAATATTTCTTATACTAATAATAGCAGACCGACCGGATTTTGATTTTCTGTTAAGCAAACTCATTTCAGTAGCAACTCACCAGTAGATCTCCACCAAGTTTCAGTAGATCTCCACATGAGCGCCTTTAGTGGCTCGAAGAATGTCAAGACGGTATTCTATCTCTCTCCACGTGTTTTGCAGCATCTGAGGTGTGACGGATGCACAAGCGTCAATTATTCGCTGCTGAAGATTATCCAGTCCCTGCACCGGAGTTTGATAGACAAAGCTTTTTACGTATCCCCATAGAAAGAACTCTAATGGGGTCAAATCTGGTGACCTTGGTGGCCAATCAATGGGACCTAATCTTTTAATCCATCTGTCTGGAAATTGTTGATGAAGGTAGTTTCTTACTTCATTGGCATAGTGTGGAGGTGCTCCATCTTGCTGGAATATGAATCCTTCTGGTATCCTAGGAACTGCAAAATTTTGCAGCATGTTTAGGTATGTTGCTCCTCTGACTGTGGCTTCGGCGAAGAAAAAGTGCCCGATCACATAATTCGAGGTAAAGGCACATCACACGTAAAGTTTAGGGCTGTCTCGCTCATGCTCTATTACGACATGTGGGTTTTCATTTCCCCATATCCTACAATTATGCTGGTGAACTTTGCCACAAGTGTGAAAGGTCGCTTCATCGGAGAATACCACACGATTGAGAAATTCATTGTCATCATCGAGGTGACATAGCATTGCATTTGCGAACTCGGCCCGCCTGGGTTTATCATATGGCTGTAACTTCTGCACTAGCTGGATCTTGTAGGCTATAAGCCGCAATCTTTTGTACACAATGTCGTGAACAGTAGATTTTGGAATACCCAATTCTCCACTTGCCCGTCGAATGGATTTCCACGGGCTACGTTGAAAAGCTTCGCTAACTGGTTCAACTCTATCTGGAGACAACGCTTTTTTTTTTTTTTTTTTTTTTTTTCCTTAACCAGCGGCACTTAGGCTTTCAGCCCTTCGGCCCAATGACATGTCATTGCGAGGCTGGGGAACCTGAGGACTTTCCTTCCAACCCGGTCAGGAGCTTCGCTCCTTCCCATCCACAGAGGGTTTATCACAGGAGCCGTTCAGGCTATTCAGTCAAATTTCCGGCCGTAAACATTTCTTCAAACGCCGACGCCCGGGTTTGAACCATGAACACCTGGTCGTCAGTACAACGCCGAAGCCATTACACCAGCGCGGCTCCCGGAGACAACGCTTCATTACCGCTTCCCTTCTTTCTCAACAAAGAACCAGTTTCCAACAGTTGCTTGTGCCATTTCACTATGGTATGTCGCTCTGGAGGTTTCTGTCCATATTCCTGCCTGAATATCCTTTGCACAACAATGGGAAACTTTAATTCCGCAAGCCAATAACAGCATTGCACTTTCTGCTGCACCGTGAACTCCGCCATTTTCACTACACGTGTCATTACATTCCGCGGCTGCGCATTACGTATGCGTTATCTACACATTATCGGACAATTTCTCAATTATCTCCCTGCTCCTAAAAATGTGATGGTTTCTGTACGAGGTAACCATAAACAAATAATTCTAACTTACATGGATGTAGAAATATTGACATTTGTTATTGGTAGTAATTCTGCCGGACGCGCTGTATATATATATATATATATATATATATATATATATATATATATATATATATATATATATAATGAAGTCGGTCTATGTGTATGTTACCTCATAACTAGGGAATGGCTCAACCCATCTTGATGCTGTTTTCTCCAGCGTATCGGACATTTCTCCGGGAAGGACATAGACTGTACGTCTTCAAGATACGAAGTGAGAAGGCTGAGCTGTGAATTTGTCTTCACTCTATTCATTCTTATGTAAGGGACTTCATTGATTCTTATCTCAAGTTACAAGGGACGTAACTTACAAACTACATAAGTCATAATTGTTATCCTTTTTTTGTTATATAGAAAAAGTGCGTTGCTTTCTGTTGTGTACGTTTTTTAAACCAGATATTTGAGAAGGAAACTTTAAATAATCCTCAGCTATGTAAAGCTATTAATTAAAATTGTAGTGCGTTGCCTTGTGTTATAACATTTTGTAAATCAGGATCCGTGACAAGAGAAATGTTTTATTAATTTTCAGCGATGTTTGTCCCAGAAGATTAGTGTGTTTGTTTTAGAAGTTTCCTGAACTCCTTTCATTCTTAAGGCAAGCTTCTATATTTTGTTTCAAACAAAGAACACGTAGTGTAAATTCAAACGGAATGCGAATAAAGGAGGGGAAAAAATCCTACCACCCACACCCACTGCTAATTACGAAAGAGTTTTGCAAATGAGTATGTGCGAGGGAGCAAACGTTTATCTCTCTCTCTCTCTCTCTCTCTCTCTCTCTCTCTCTCTGTGTATGTGTGTGTGTGTGTGTGTGTGTGTGTGTGTGTGTGTGACTTAAATTTACAGTGCGATGGTTTCTGTTATGTAAATTTTGTAAGTCAGGATCCCTGACAAGAAATGTTTTATTAATTATCAGCTATGTTTCTGCTACAAGATGTGTTTATCTTCTAGAACATTCCTGAACTGCATTCATTCTTATCAAGGGACGTAAAAAACGGTTAACGGCCTTACCTTAACAATTTTACGCGTCATAAATTTATTCTGTTTGGTTAAACTTAGAAAAAGTGAGTCGCTTTCTGCTATGTAAGTTTTCTAAACCAAGATTCCTGATAAGGAAATGTTGAATAATACTCAGCTACGTAAAATTGCTACTGAAATTTACAGTTCCGTGCTTTCTGTTATGCAAATTTTGTAAAGCAGGATTCCTGAAAAAAAAAAGTTTGAATAATTCTCACCTTTTTAGAGCTCTTAGTACCAATTTCGTCTACACAGAAATCGTCATGTGAATTATTTGTGCTACAATTTCCGTATGTTCGAGAACATTTGTGTATATTCTGACACAATAATTGGTTAGTGATTAATTTCTATATGCTGAAAAGGCAAGTAGCTATATGTTTTGCTTGTTTTTTCAGTTTCTATTCTGCGGGTGAATATTTGCTACTGTACCTACCTACGTAATAATTTTCACAGTTCATTATTAAGTTTATATACTTTATATATATTAATACCTTTACTACTTAATTATTTTCAATTTTCCTTTCATTTCTTTGTTACGTTTTTGTGTTTAATTATATCGTAGACACGAATTGTTTGCCTCTTTTAAAAACAGTCATGTGTTTTTTTTAGTTCGGGATCATTTTTAGGCATTATAATCCCACTTCTCGAAAATAATAGGTTTCATTTTCTTAGTTTCTTTTATCACATAGGTGTATTTATTCTTAGTTTGGTACTTTAATTTAATTTCATTTTTGCTACACATTGTTCAACAGAACTTCATTACTTGCGAGACTTAGCAACGGAGCAAAGAGAATGAGAATCAGAAGGGAAGCCGAAACGAGCACAGAAAGGGATGACCGTCTCTTAAGAGATCGTGTGCGTCATGCTACAAAGAGGGCGTCTGAGACCCATGCAGAAAGACAGAATCGTCTATCTCAAGATACAACGCGCCATATTATCCACAGAGAAACTCATTCTTTGCCAAGGAGATCGGCTCGCCTGCAGCTCGATCGGTTAAGTTACATAGACTTGACGATTGAAACAGTGCTTCCTCCAAACCATAATGTAGTTCAAATTGTCCAGCCAGCTCAAACTCTCTGGTTAAAGAAAGAACGATCTGCTCAACGTTATGACCTTCATATAAATTACTACAAATATCAGTCTGTAATTCTAGGTACTTTCCACAAAATGTGCATCGTGTGCTCAGCACTTAAATGGAAAAACGAGCCAGAAGACATTTGTTGCCAACACGCTAAAGTTAAATTGGAAGAACTTCAAGCACCGCCAGAACCGGTGTTGTCGTAGTTGATTGGCCAACATCCTCTGTCATCAGAATTTCTAGGAAACATCCGCAGCTACATTAATGCGTTTCAAATGACGTTCTTTAGAGCCAAGGTAGTGTCTGATACATGTTAAATGCCGACGTTCAAAGTTCAAGGGCAGGTGTATCATTTGCTTGGTAGCTTACTTCCCAACGAAAGATATGACCCTAAATTTCTTCAAATATATTTTATCGCTGACCACGTGTCTCAGGCTTCTACGCGTTGTAACAACTTTCAAAATCTGAAATTGGAAGTGATTTCTGTTTTGCAAGATATGTTACAACGCACAAATAATTATATTTTATCATTTAAAACAGCCTTAGAGAATGTTCCATCCAAAGTCGAGGACTTCCGTCTAATTATCCATGCAGACAGGTGACCGGATGGTGAACATTGGGGCAGGTATAATGCCCCAACAACTAATGAGGTAGCTATTTTAATTGAAGGCCAACACTTTGAACATAGTTTTGCACGGACGTGATAACTCTATACACAGAGTATCTGAAACCCATAGAGCTTACGACACTCTACAATACCCATTAATACTGTGCCGTGGTGAAGATGGGTATTAACGGTTTGCACCAGACCCAACTTGCATTCATTCTGACACGATCCGGGCAACGCAGGGTACTTACAGCTAGTTGTTTGATAATGGTTTGGTTTTTAAGGACTATCTTCATTGCACACGGACAACGCCATCAGTGCTTCGATCTCCTCCCTTAGATCACACAAGGAGGATCTCATCGCAGTGCACGAACTCCGTAGCACCGGCGAGAATCCCAATGTATGTATATAATGTATAGGAATCACACATTGTATAAATATTTTTTTGTGGTGGGTAGGTTTCCTAATTTTTAAATTTTGCCAGGACAGCGGCCTGATGCGCCTACTCTTTACGATTTCCAACTGCCGTGGGATTTTTGGTTCTGAAAAAAAAATATTTCAATAAATTATAATTCCGGTACCGCTTGAATACGAGGCTGTTAGCTGGTACCACATGGGGTGCTGATGAGAATATCCTCAAAAAGCTGTACACAGGCAGAGTCAGACCTGCTATGGAATACGGCATCACAGCTTGGTCGACGGCAGCAAAGTAAAATTTTGACAGAGTAAACAGACTCCAAAACCAAGCAGCACGTATTATAACAGGGCCCTAAAGTCCACAAAAATCAACCATATGGAAAACATTATAGGGCTATAGTCAATGGAGGACAGACGTGACAGCAGAGTCCTACAACAAGCCGAAAAATTTAAGAGACTCGAAGGACACCCCATGTTCCAAAGAATGAATAGGCTAGGAAGAGGCAGGCTCAAGCGAACTTTGTGGCCCAAGCAAAAGAAAAAATTAGCAAAAATACCATTCTAGCAAGCTCAGTTGCAAAGAAAATACCAACAAGCACAACTATTCCATAATGGAAAATAAGATGCTTTCCTGAGTTAAAATCTGATATTCCAGGCATTGAAGGTAAGGGAAGACAGCAGAAACACAAAGAAAGTGTACAGCAACCAAGTATATTGACCAAAAATTCCCAGCAAAGCTTTGGACACATGCATATACTGATGGTTCAGCAAAAAATGCAGTTGAAAATGGGGGTGCCGGCATCCTCATAAAATTAATAGAATCAACTCAATGGCAATTGCCACTGGCAAATACTGCAATAACTTCAGTGCTGAAGCAGAAGCCATGAAACAGGCAGCGGAAACTCTTATTGAATGCAAAGCACAGGCAGAAAAACAGATAGTAATCTTTACAGATGCCCTCTCAGTAATATCAGCGTTGAAGAGCCACCAAGCTAAAGGATTGAAAGATCTGATAATCTCCCTTGGAAGACTGGCCAAATGCTTCAACAAGTGAACTATCCAGTGGATACCAGCCCATTGCAACATACCCGGAAAAGAGGAGGCAGACAAACTTGCTAAGGAAGGAGGTACCTTACAACAAAAAGAGAAACAGTACTTTACTCTGGAAGAGAGGATGGACAGCACAATGAAGGTGTAGCCATTATTCTACAGAAAGGAATAGAAAGGATATTACTGGAATAGAAACCCATCAACAACAGACTGATAAGATTAAGATTGAGAGGTAGATTCACCAATACTACAATAATACAATGCTACGCACTAACGAATGACAGCTATGAAGAGGTCAAGGATGAATTCTATCAACAACTGCAGAAAGAAATGGAAGACACACCTAGATATGATCTTATTATTGTAATGGGAGACCTCAATGCGAAAGCTGGTACACACAATACATATAATGAAAGAGTAATGAGGAAATGCGGCAGCGGAACAGCAAACGAAAATGGGGATAAATTAATACGTTTCTGTAGCATTAACAAGCTGGTCATTGGAGGAACACTTTTCCCACATAAAGAAATTCACAAATTAACATGGGAATCACCAAATGGTTGGGACAGAAACCAGATAGACCACATCATGATTAACGGTAGATGTAGACATGCATTACAAGGTGTGAAGGTAAGAAGAGGTGCAGATAGGGAAGTGATCACCATTTAGTAGTAGCAAAAGTGAAAGTGAAACTAAGAATGGCTGGACCAACTGTAACTACACAGAAAAGGTTTGACATCAGCGAATTGAAGGACCCCATTACCAGAAACGCTTTTGCGGCTGACATAAAGAAACGATATCAATTTGCCAAAAGTCAGGAAAAGACATTGACTGATGATATAGACCAGAAATTAAACACCATTTCAACAATATATAAGGAAAGCAGAAAATCATGTTTGGGATTCCAGGAAAGGAAGAATCAAGACTGGATAACACCAGAAACATTAAACACCATAACACTGAGAAAGGAAATGAAAAGAAAGAAAACAGAAGCGAAGTCCCCCAGGTTAAAGCAACTATATAGCGAACAGTACAGTCAGCTGGACAAGGAAGTTAACGCCAAACTCGAGCCAACAAAAGGAATTTCCTTGACGATCTTGCAAGACAAGCAGAAGAGGCAGCACTGAGAAATGAACAAAGCACAGTATACAAAATAACTAAATTTATCAATGGAAAACGAGGTTACATTAGTAAGAGATAAGCAAGGAAAACTCATCACGACAGCAGAGGGACAGGAAACAAGATGGGCAGAGCACTTCAGAGAAACTCTGAACAAGGAACCACCAGAGACACAATTGAATGTTCCTGAGGCTGAAAACGATCTAGATGTAAATACAGACATTCCACGAAAAGAAGAAATCATCACAGCAATCAAAGGGTTAAAGAACGGAAAAGCTCCTGGCCATGATAACTTAAATGCAGAGCTATTTAAGACAGACCCTGAGCTAGCAGCAGAACTATTAGAACCACTATTTGTACAAGTCTGGAAAACGGGGACAACACCATCAGAGTGGAACAAAGGAATAATTGTCAAATTGCCCAAGAAGGGAGGTCTTGCAGACTGCAATAATTGGAGAGGAATCACTCTTCTCTCAGTTGCCAGCAAAATACTAGGCAGGATAATTATACAGAGAATTTCAAAAGCAGTAGACCACAAACTGAGGAAAGAACAAGCAGGATTTAGAAAGAACAGAAGATGTGTAGATCATATATTCACTCTCAGGAACATTATAGAGCAGTTCTCAGAATGGCAAAGACAGCTGTACATTAATTTCGTTGATTTTGAAAAGGCTTTTGACAGTATACATAGGGGCAGATTATGGAAAATACTGAGGGCTTATGGAATTTCAAGCTGCATAGTGTCAATCATAAAAAGCCTCTATGCCAACTTTACGTGTAGTGTTGGGCAGAGCAACCTAACCTTTGAGGTGAAGACAGGAGTACGACAAGGATGCCCCTTATCAACCACTCTATTTTTAACAGTCATAGATTGGGTGATGCGCCAGACAACAGAGGGCAGTCCAAGAGGAATAAGATGGACTACATTTTCTACATTGGAAGATCTGGAATATGCAGATGACATTGCACTACTAGCACATTCACATCAACACATCCAGGAAAAAACGGATAGACTTAATAAGTTTAGCCAGCAGGTGGGCTTGAACATCAATTTAAAGAAGTCAGAGGTCATGACGCTCAATGTGAGCAACCCTGAGCCCATATCAGTAAGGAATCAGCAACTGGTACAGACAGACACCTTCACATACCTAGGATGCATAGTAACACCAGACGGCGGGGCAGGCAAAGACATCAACATCAGAATGAATAAGGCAAGAACAGCCTTTTTTAGCCTAAACAACATCTGGAAGTCCTCTCAATACAGCACAAGCACAAAATTAAGATTATATCAGAGCTGTGTGCTTTCTGTGCTTCTCTATGGTGCGGAATGCTGGAGAGTTACAGAGAAGGAAATGTCGAAATTGTCCTCTTTTCACACAACATGCCTAAGAAAAATTCACCGAATCTTTTGGCCGAATACCATCACCAACCAAGATCTGCTTACTCGGAGCAAGCAAGAGGACATGCACACCATCATAGCTGGCAGACGCTGGAGCTGGGTTGGCCATGTCCTCAGAAGAGACCCCGATACCATCACAAGAACAGCTATGCTTTAGACCCCTGAAGGAAAACGAAAGAGAGGCCGACCAAAAACAACCTGGCGGAGGACTGTGGAGGCTGAGATGCAAAGAATGAACCAGAGTTGGGACACTGTATGAAGGATGGCCGCCGACCGAGCAAAGTGGAATCAATTTGTTGTTGCCCTACAAGACGTCACTAGGCGTGATGGCCACTGACTGCGTTGACGGTCGGCGGCTAAGGACCAAAGAAGAAGATATCCCGTTTTACTCGGACAACATGTGGCTTTCCTTCCTTATCATTCTTTCCAAGATCCGTATGTCCTTCCTTTTTCTATGAATTTTAAAGCCACACTTTTCATCTTTTTCCGAACTGTTTGACCCACTTACGTGATCATATCCCCAGAATTATAAAAGACATTGTCTTGCTGGCTATACCCACACCTGGGTCTACTCTTTTTCTATGACTTGAGGTGATAGTCCACAGCTGTTTTTTGTTGTTCCTAGTGTACCTTTCAGCGTGTTATATTTCTTTTATGCCTGTTGTAAGAGATTTTTTTCGCCCAATGGTGCGGAGGCAGCGCGCATCTCCTCTATAAGCGATTGACAGCTTCGTGCTCCCAGTTTGTTGGATTTCTTCTTCTTCTTCCTCGTTTGTCCTGAAAAGGACGTTGATTGCGTTGTGTCTGTTTACAGCGGAGCTGCGATATCTGCGCCTTTCGGCCGGCACATCCGACTTCAGCACAGCATTTTTTGGGACCGGGTTTGCCTTCCCTCTTCGATCCCTACTCTCTCAGCCAGACTGCAGTGATGCAGCCTGTTTCCAGGACCACCACGTGGAGGTGGAGTAGGGTCTTGGTCAGCTCTGGTTCACTGACCCTGACGCAAGCAGTCAAGCTATGAGTCGCTGACTGCATTCTCTATTGCTGCGTCTTTGGGTCCCGTTTGCTGGATTTATGTTCAGTTCTTTTTTTTTTTTTTCTCTTGCACACATATTTGAACTTCGGCTACTGTTTTTTTGCCATCTGCCAGTTGTTCGTATAAAATATCTTTCGGGATGCGACCATCTTACATGAGGAAGATCTTCGCTGTCTAAATAATACATACCTGCTTTAAAGATCAGCGCGTGACAGCACCTCGGCATTAAGTATCAATTTGCCCTACCACGAAAGATCAAGGATGTGGTGTAGACAACGTAAATGGAAAGTGTAGAGCCTTTTTTTCCTTGCATTGCAATGATAGTCCACGTCTGACTGGCATATTGAAGCGTGCTGATGGCGCAAATATCATATCGCTGCTTTAGTTTTCATTGTGGGTGTTACTGTAAATACAGACGACATAACCGTGAGATATATAAAGTTTAGGGGACATAATACTGTGAGCAGGACGAAGACTGAATCTTGATGTTGAGCGAGATTATACTTCTAGGATGAAAGAAAATGGATTATGACATTTGCGAGTGAATAATTACGAAGGAGCGGACTCATTCGCTCTCTTTTGGTGCTCATTTGCGTTTAGTCTCTAGAGACTGGGAGCTGGTGAGTCAACATGGGACGTAAATATGTGTGCCCATCTGTAGTTTACAAAATGAGAAACGAGCGGAACATTCTTGAAGGCAGCAGTCCAGATGACATCCTTATTTCAAGCCATTATCGAATGTAATTCGTATCCCGTGTATAATCCTGAGTAACTCTGACAAAAACCGCGTCATTCATTGTAGAAATTGTATGATACACTAGCCAATGGAAAGACTTCCGTATTCATGTGTTTACTACAGCCTATGACAGGCAAAATGGCCAGTCCTCATTTGTGCAACCGAGTGAAGGATACAAATTAATTACATAAGTAGGAAAGAAGTACCACTTGGAAGAGGTCTCTAATTCTACAACAGGAATGTTACTTTAGAGGTAGAAGTAAAGACTTCCACGAAAAGTAGTTTATTAAGAGAGATATATTGAGTGGAAAGGCTTCGACACATAGGGTTAGTCCCTAATTTAGGTATTTAAAATATGCATAGAATAAAATGCACTTAGGAGACTAAAAGATGTTTAGCTAGGAAGATAAAGATTAGTTCAGGGTATAATTTAAGCCATAGATGAATAAAATCGCTCCAGAAATAAGAAAGATAATTGGGATACAAGTTTTTCATAATTGAACAGAGAGACAAAATATGCCTCATTTTGGGATTCGCAATACCCCGTTAGCCCCCTGCTTTCCGACACACCAGATCACTTATACCAGATAGTATAAATAGACCTTGCCCTTGCTAAATTGGGGCCATAAGATTTGAAAAACACAGCTAACAGAAAGAAGCAGTAACTTGTAAACGAAGACTGCCTTTGCCAGTTGTACCTGCGAGCAGATCAAGTTTGCCATTAACAGCTCGTCTGTGTGTGCCTGAGGGTAAGAAATATATATTATATGATTTGTGAAATTGGCCAGGCATTGCTGAAGACATATTTCAGTATGTGACACTGTCGTGAAATATTCTAATCCACATATATAAATTATCAGGTAAATATAAAGCCTAACAAATAAATTCTAATAAAGAAAAGAGCAATGGTAAAATAACAGTGCTGTCACAATAACTGTACTCGAAATCCCCCTTGTTTTATGCTTCGTCTGCAAATTGTAACGCTTTCACGTTGATAGTAAAAGCCTACTATATTATTACCCGCTTTCTTCAATGAAACGTGTGCTGTATTTCTTGGAAAAACATTTGAGATACGCAAGCTGAACAATGACCTAATTTTAATATTTCATTCATTCCATTTTATACACAGCGTAACTAAAAGACAGATAAAGCAGGATAGAGAGAAGGGAGAGGCAGAAAGCCGAACGCATGCAAAATTAAACACGCGTTTCGCTATTAATGCCACCCCAACAAGCGTAACGCGATACACAATTACTACTATCACGCGTGTAAGGCCACATGCACTAACTTTTTCGGACGGACAGTGATAAAAACACTAACCTTCCCAGAGTTAGGTTTTTAAATCCTGAAAAACTCTTATTAGAAAAGATGACAATAGATGGGTTTACGTTTGAAAACATTACAGTACCCAGACAGCACATCTTCGAAACAGGAGGTAGAAGGAATTGCATATTTTGAACACAGCATATTAGTTCTATTAAATATATATATTTGGGTTCCTTAGGGCTTGCTGACAAAGAATATGTAAAACGTTACGCAAATAGTCTAGGAATTAACAAGTTATAACCAAAATAAAATAGTGGGGATGCCTGACAGCATGAAATCATTTCTGCTCATAAAATTTTTTTTATAACGTGTTTGAAAAAACCTTGCGTACGGAAATAGCCTACCATGTAAACTCCAAATTGATTGGAGCGCAACAAATATAAGACTAAACACGATTGGTCGGACTATAAATACTATCTTTGGTTGTTAGGGGAGACGTAGGAAGGTAAAATTTTTTCAAACACTTGTCGAAACGTGGCTCCATTGGCCAGACTCGCTGATATAATCACTTAGGAGCGTTAGTTCGAAACCACTAGTTCAAATAAGCTTGATAAAGCAACAGTGCGTTGAAGCCAGCTCATATTTTTGCTAAATAAAAGCCTGGAACATAAGCAGATGGGAATTTGTGCCAGTATTTGTGCCAGAATTCATTGCTAGTCAACGTATCTGTGTTTATTCTATGAATTGTGGTAAGCTTGAAACATTCAGTATCTTTTAATGAAAATTGAATGTGAATTGTTAATTTATGCCTGTATATATGTGTAGTTCAGTAGCAAACATGATGTAAAGCCTATAATGCTCCAGCCTGAACAGAAGGTGTCGGAGGAAAGTAAAACGGCATGGAATGGCCAAACAGTACACTGACACCTAGATGATTGACTAGAAAGAAATAATGCTGGAAGTGCAGAGGCGTAGTAACCATTAAGGAGGTTAATACTGGTATAAAGTATTTCAGATGAAGCTGACAGTTGGCCTAACGCTCTGAACTCAATGTTTGTGGTGTATTGTGCTCAGTGTAGACTAGAGTATCAATTAGTTATGAAGTAGAAGGTACATCCTTCTTGTTTTCAGGGACCGTGGTCTTGATGGTATTGAGCAGCACCTGGTCAGAGCTTTGCTGAATCCAGAGTCGGACAGCATACTCCTTGGTCCATTTAGCTATCAGTGAGGTGTCTCCAGAGCCCAGGGGAGAATCGAGCAGAGGAGTCTTTTCCTGCCGCCATCACGCAAGATAAGCTGATGTGGCCAGCTGAGCTCAAAATTATGTACCCCCATCTTAAAATGACCTTGTAAAAATAACATTAAGAGGGGAATTAAATTGTTTTAATATCAGGAACTGAGAACATCTCCAATACTAGTTCCAATAAAGACAAACTATTGAAGTCATGATGACAAATACCAACAGAGCTTGAACAAAACAAAACCAGTATTACCTCATATTACTACTACACAACTGACACACATAGGATACTTTTAATAATATATGTCATTACAATATTCATATTGATAAATTCTGTACATATAACTTGTAATTAAAATTGATTGTGATTCCTGGTTCCCCTTGTATTTGAATCAGGACACATATTCATTCATGACAGCAATGAATACATATTGTTATTTGAAAAGTTATCAGTGACTCCTTTAAGATATCCTTTAGAGTGTTATATGTATGTGAGTGTCACAGTGTTGTCAAGTGTGGTGGAATAAATTAAATTGTTTATCTGTCTGTTGTTGTTATGACTTACACTTCATCATACACATACCCTAGACATACAACGTAGTCATCACACTATTCCAGAATAATTCTGACTGAGATATACATATGTGGCAGCAAGTAAGGTTATATATAATACACTACTCTTATTAGATATATATATACCTTCACAGCTGATCTCAGTCAGTACACTAAGTCCCCTATAAATATTTATAACATCCCACTTCACCACATATATTGGGGTCTCGCTCTTGGGATTTTGAATCTTTCCCTATTAAAAATATTGGGGGTAATTCACTTCAGGGAATATAAGAATTAAAAGGTATCCTTGGGTGGAATTAAATAAGGTTGAGCTCACGGTGCCTGTGTTGTCCATTAGATATATATTTAGAGATTGAATTGTTGGTTAGACATTGTATAAATTTACCTGATAGACAATGGCGGACCTGGCCAAATTTCGATCTGCTGCTGTTCAGACTGCAAAAGAGTTAGGATTAGATGGGCAAGTTATGGTTGCCTATGTCACTACGGAATGTGACAAATTTATTGAACGCGAAGAAAGAAGGTTTGAAGCCGAAAGAAAGTTAGAGGCTGAAAGGGAAATTAAGAAGTTACAATTTGAGGCTGAGGCTGAGACTAAGAGGTTGCAGATTGAGGCTGAAGCTAAGAAATTGGAGGCAGAAAGAGAAGACAAAAGATTGGCTGCAGAAGAAAGAAGATTGACTGCAGAAAGGGAAGAGAAGAAATTAGCTGCAGAAAGGGAAGCAGAAGATAAGAGATTACAAAGGGAACATGAGTTACGACTAAGGGAATTTGAGTTTCAAGGCCATGCTCCTGAAAATGGTGCCAGTCCCTTTGCCTCTGATGCCACTGCTAGCCAAGGAGCCTCAACCTCAGCTATGAATTTTCATTTAGATCATTTTGTTGAGAAAGACGATGATATAGAGAGCTACCTAAATAGGTATGAACTATTAGCTACCACGTATGGGTTAGAGAGAGAAAGGTGGAGCTTAAAGTTATCTCAAGGACTTCGTGGGGCAGCTTATGAAGTTTTTGCAAAAATGAGCAGAGGTGATCAGGAAAATTATGACATGCTAAAGCAGGCTCTTTTGTTAAGATATGAAAAGAATGCAGAATTTTATAGGAAAAAATTTAGGAATGCTAAACTACTGTCAGGTGAAACCTATCACCAGTTCTCTGCACGAATAGAGACATACTTGGAGAAATGGACTTCTCTGGGGAAAACCCAAGATCTTAAGGAAATGGTCCTTATAGAGCAATTAAGAGAGTCCATGGCTCCAGACCTGAGAAAGTTTCTCATGGAACAAGGTGCAGAGAGGCTGGGTGAGTTGCTAAATGTTGCTGAAAGGTATCAAGCAGCTCAAGCAGAGGTAACAGGTAATAAAAAGAAACAAGTGGATAACTTTAGGGCACCACAGAACTTTAATAAATTTGATCCTAGGGATCAAAACAAAGGTAAGCACCAATTTGATAGGCCACGGTATGAAAATAAAAATAAATTCCCACAATTCGATGAAAGGAAATATGATGAAAGAAAATCTTTCAACCAAGGAAAAAGGTGGTGTAAGAATTGTCAGATGGACAATCATGACACTGACCGTTGCAGAAGGAAACCTGTGTATATGGCAACCCTTCAGGTCAGGTCGACCTCAAGACAGGAGGAGGATATTATGTTAGATACCACTCCAGAAGAGATGAGGAAGGCACAGGCTGGGGATAAAACACTCAAGCCTTGTTTCAGAAAATTGTCAACTTGTCATACAACTCCAGGCAAGGGAGATTTTTACATGAAAAACAAGTTGATGTATAGGAAGACTGGAGCTAGATCCAAAGGTCAGGGACAGCTGGTACTTCCTAAAAGATATAGGGCAGACTTAATAAGGAGCCTACATGTGAAACCAGATGGGGACCATGAGAAGATAGGTACCATCATTCAAAAGGTGGCTCACAATTATTATTGGCCCAAAGCAAGATGGGACATTGAGAATTTTGTAGAAAGGTGTAGCATAGCACATGAGGGAACACCCACAAGTGGGAACATGGATCAGGACCTGGACACGCCACGGGGCAAAATTAGGCCTGATAATAAAAAGAAAAATAGATTTGATAAAGTGGACCAAATGGAATGGGAAGCCCCTTTTCACGGACAAGCTTCACTTAACTGTTTTACAATGGCCACTATGCGGAGAGTGCAAAAAGATGTCTTACCCCAGGATAAGCCGAAAATCCCTCAATCGGACTTAAACAAACTGGAGGAAGAGGATGTAGAGAGGAAATCTCTCATCAAGAATTTTAAGTGGGGAGAAAGCCCCAAGAAAAAATTGGTAGCGGTCGTTTTGTGAATGATAATTCTGGGAGGAAAAATCATCACTATAAAGCTTCGAGTGGAAGAGACCATACCGGTGCATGGACAAATAGGTCCACACAATTAAAGGTCCATATGTAGCTTTGTTAAGAACGTGGACTGATGAAAAGGCAGAGGAAAACATTACATCTTCATACCAATATGTGAATGAGCTGACCACTCGTTTAAAAACTGGCTGGAAACTTGCCAATGAAAATTTGAAACAAGCCAGGAAGAAACATGCTGCCTATTATAACAGGAAGGCGAAAGACAGAAATTTGGCTGTGGGAGAGAAAGTACTGCTTCTTTTGCCCGGGAGTCAGAATAAGTTACAAATTGGATGGCAGGGTCCATATACAGTTTTAGAGAAGGTGTCTAGAACAAATTATAAGATAGATAAGAAGGGGAAAGAAAAAATCTATCATGTGAATCTCCTGAAGAAATATTTGGAAAGAGAACATCAGGAAGAGACACACTTGTTGACCTTGTCCATCGCCATGGAGATGAAAAAGGAACCACTTTCATCATTTGAATATCCATTACACCCCTGTGAGACAGCAGCACAGGTGAAAATCAGTACACATTTAACGAAAACTCAGAAAGAGAGAGTGCAACAGGTTCTAAATAATCATGCAGAGGTGTTAACAGACCGACCAGGGCATACAAACCTATTGGAATATGATATGAAACTGATAGACCCCACACCTGTCTGTATGAAACCATATTCGATTCCGTTTGCTAAGGAGAAAGCTTTGAAGGAAGAGATAGACTATCTGTTGAAGGAAGGAATTATTTCGCACAGTGAATCTTCGTATAGTTCCGGTGTTGTACTCTTAAGGAAGCCCTCTGGAGAACATAGACTCTGTATAGATTACAGGAGACTGAATGCTATTACAGAAGGACAGGTGGATCCATTGCCGGATACAAATCAGCTGTTTGCCAGACTAAATAAAGCTAAATATTTCTCAAGGGTGGATCTGAGTAAAGGATAATATCAGATTCCAGTAAAACCTGAGATCAGACAAAATTGTTGGATGTAAACATTTCGGAGGAACGTAATGAATCCCTGAGTTGCCTCTTTGATTGAGGATATTCCGAATGTTTCATACAGGATAATAAGAAGATTATGGGATCCACTACGAAAACTCTGCTATCACCAGGTATATGTTATCTCCTCATAACGTACATTTTGAGGGAAATATAATGTTCTCTGGACATGTCATTGCGCAGACTCAGAGAAGAGAAATGGTGAATACGGGTTGCGAAGCAGCATTAAGACAAGCACTCACACTTGCGGCTGTTCAGTAACATAACCGAAATATATTATTGGTTGTAGAAGTCTGAGGCAGATTTCATGAGTAGTGCCTACTCTGAATGGACCCAACTACATAAAACCATGATAGCACCACAGCAGAGTAAAGTCAAGTTGACTTACATTTATCTATGTGTATATAGAATAAAGGACTGACATATAATGTCTGTTTTAAGAGGGGAGGTGTCGTGAAATATTCTAATCCACATATATAAATTATCAGGTAAATATAAAGCCTAACAAATAAATTCTAATAAAGAAAAGAGCAATGGTAAAATAACAGTGCTGTCACAATAACTGTACTCGAAATCCCCCTTGTTTTATGCTTCGTCTGCAAATTGTAACGCTTTCACGTTGATAGTAAAAGCCTACTATATTATTACCCGCTTTCTTCAATGAAACGTGTGCTGTATTTCTTGGAAAAACATTGAGATACGCAAGCTGAACAATGACCTAATTTTAATATTTCATTCATTCCATTTTATACACAGCGTAACTAAAAGACAGATAAAGCAGGATAGAGAGAAGGGAGAGGCAGAAAGCCGAACGCATGCAAAATTAAACACGCGTCTCGCTATTAATGCCACCCCAACAAGCGTAACGCGATACACAATTACTACTATCACGCGTGTAAGGCCACATGCACTAACTTTTTCGGACGGACAGTGATAAAAACACTAACCTTCCCAGAGTTAGGTTTTTAAATCCTGAAAAACTCTTATTAGAAAAGATGACAATAGATGGGTTTACGTTTGAAAACATTACAGTACCCAGACAGCACATCTTCGAAACAGGAGGTAGAAGAAATTGCATATTTTGAACGCAGCCACTTAGCTCTTTTAAATTTGTATATTTGGGTTCCTTAGGGCTTGCTGACAAAGAATATGTAAAACGTTACGCAAATAGTCTAGGAATTAACAAGTTATAACCAAAATAAAATAGTGGGGATGCCTGACAGCATGAAATCATTTCTGCTCATAAAATTTTTTTTATAACGTGTTTGAAAAAACCTTGCGTACGGAAATAGCCTACCATGTAAACTCCAAATTGATTGGAGCGCAACAAATATAAGACTAAACACGATTGGTCGGACTATAAATACTATCTTTGGTTGTTAGGGGAGACGTAGGAAGGTAAAATTTTTTCAAACACTTGTCGAAACGTGGCTCCATTGGCCAGACTCGCTGATATAATCACTTAGGAGCGTTAGTTCGAGACCACTAGTTCAAATAAGCTTGATAAAGCAACAGTGCGTTGAAGCCAGCTCATATTTTTGCTAAATAAAAGCCTGGAACATAAGCAGATGGGAATTTGTGCCAGTATTTGTGCCAGAATTCATTGCTAGTCAACGTATCTGTGTTTATTCTATGAATTGTGGTAAGCTTGAAACATTCAGTATCTTTTAATGAAAATTGAATGTGAATTGTTAATTTATGCCTGTATATATGTGTAGTTCAGTAGCAAACATGATGTAAAGCCTATAATGCTCCAGCCTGAACAGAAGGTGTCGGAGGAAAGTAAAACGGCATGGAATGGCCAAACAGTACACTGACACCTAGATGATTGACTAGAAAGAAATAATGCTGGAAGTGCAGAGGCGTAGTAACCATTAAGGAGGTTAATACTGGTATAAAGTATTTCAGATGAAGCTGACAGTTGGCCTAACGCTCTGAACTCAATGTTTGTGGTGTATTGTGCTCAGTGTAGACTAGAGTATCAATTAGTTATGAAGTAGAAGGTACATCCTTCTTGTTTTCAGGGACCGTGGTCTTGATGGTATTGAGCAGCACCTGGTCAGAGCTTTGCTGAATCCAGAGTCGGACAGCATACTCCTTGGTCCATTTAGCTATCAGTGAGGTGTCTCCAGAGCCCAGGGGAGAATCGAGCAGAGGAGTCTTTTCCTGCCGCCATCACGCAAGATAAGCTGATGTGGCCAGCTGAGCTCAAAATTATGTACCCCCATCTTAAAATGACCTTGTAAAAATAACATTAAGAGGGGAATTAAATTGTTTTAATATCAGGAACTGAGAACATCTCCAATACTAGTTCCAATAAAGACAAACTATTGAAGTCATGATGACAAATACCAACAGAGCTTGAACAAAACAAAACCAGTATTACCTCATATTACTACTACACAACTGACACACATAGGATACTTTTAATAATATATGTCACTACAATATTCATATTGAGAAATTCTGTACATATACTTGTAATTAAAATTGATTGTGATTCCTGGTTCCCTTTGTATTTGAATCAGGACACATATTCATTCATAACAGCAATGAATACATATTGTTATTTGAAAAGTTATCAGTGACTCCTTTAAGATATCCTTTAGAGTGTTATATGTATGTGAGTGTCACAGTGTTGTCAAGTGTGGTGGAATAAATTAAATTGTTTATCTGTCTGTTGTTGTTATGACTTACACTTCATCATACACATACCCTAGACATACAACGTAGTCATCACACTATTCCAGAATAATTCTGACTGAGGTATACATATGTGGCAGCAAGTAAGGTTATATATAATACACTACTCTTATTAGATATATATATACCTTCACAGCTGATCTCAGTCAGTACAATAAGTCCCCTACACATATTTATAACATCCCACTTCACCACAGACACTGTAGTGGATTTGATGGTACTGTATGGTTGTGATATTACCTAGTGTGATGCATGAGGTCAGCTGTGAAGGCTCCTGAGATAAATGTAGCTGTGAATTTACAGAAGGCCCTTCTTGCTACCACTTACGACCTCACACATATCTTTTTTTACTAATGAATGTGGCTACGTTAAAATTCTAGGGTACTGATATGTAATGTGTTGTGGTAGTTTACATACACACACACAGATATTTAATAAGTCTAATAATATTAATAAAATGTTATAACACACTGAACTAACTCAAGCTGTGTAAAATTTTATAGTAAATTTTCTTTAAGTTTATTTGTTCTGAATTAAGGTTTTATTTTGGTCAGAACATATGAAAGGTTTTGAAATTATGAATAAACTGCATGAATATATGGCATAATCAATGAAAGGTGTGTACATATGTATTTTACAAGACTAGTTAATATTACTACTGTTTATAGTTGTAATTTATCTGGGAGAACGATTAATGGATGTGCTGTTGGGGTGGCCTCATCACTCCCTGTCTGTGGCTACTAAACATTGTCCATTTATTGATGGGAATATATTTGGTGTGTTAGAAAATAAGTTGGTGAATGTCCAGCAGGCCAGACGCTCACGTATCTTGAATGAGTAGTTCTGGTGCTGGAATCTGGTGGCCCCACCTCTCCGTGCTTGGGGGCAATATAAGGATGCTCTGCCAAAATATTAGACTGCACGGGTCCACTCTTGTATTTTCAACATAGCATTTGACACCACTCTGGTGCCAAATAAAAACTCACAGTTCTGAAATAAAAGTATTGGGTCATGTGTCAGAACCCTACCTCCTGAGCCACTTATACACTCAACACTACACAACAACACCACATAGACGGGGTCAGATCTCTCTGACCATACAGCACATCTTACCAAGTTGGTTTCACATAGAATAAGTTCCCCCAGACTACATATTCTGAAATATGTTCATTAGCTTCCTGCCATTGAATAGGATAGGTGATATGTTCCACTGATCTCAACACTTGATCCGCCCTTCATAATCCTTGCTGGAGTTTATGTATTTTGTTTGTCTCTAGACCCTGAACTGGGGCGGGGGGTCTAGAGCGAATCCTTACTTGTTGTAAGGGATAGATTTTGATATGGCAGTATCAAATCACTCGAAACATTAAACAGTATTAAAATATACAAAGAAGTACTTTCAGTCTTACCAGAATTATGAATAGAGAACACAGTTATATGCTAGCAAAACTCAGCTGAGCTGCTGGCTCTGGTATGGCGTCCCTCTAAATATTGCAATTAGCTTTTGGGAAAATACACCACTGAAGAATTTCTGTGTCTACTACTGGACAGTTTATGTTAAATGGCAAAAATGCGCGTCTGAGCGCCGATAATATGATCATCTATGGCCAATCACCGCCTTTCCCCCTTTTCAAATTCAAACCTCCTACCAAAAGTCAATTCAGTCATACCTCAGTCAAGTATGTATTATTGTCCGTTGGTCCGTCTGTCTCTACTTGCGTTTCACAAAAAAAACACACTTGTTTTTTGAACCAACTCTGCCGTCCCCTACACAATTTTGCCTTTAAAGTTATTTTTAGCCACAATTCTCCACCACATTCCCTCTCTTTCATTCCAACTGGATTTTAGCACTTGAGTCTCAAGGCCGCAATTTTTTTGAAAATTAGTGACATTTTTTTGTTTCAATGCAGTCGCTCGCTGATATGAACAACACAGTCTTTTGTCAATATCTTCATTATTATCTATCCGTCTGTATAAATGAAAGCATATTATTTCACTTCTCAAGATGGGCCATCGGGCCAGCTAGGTTTTATATTCCTAACATTATTATTAAGAAAAAGTTACTTTTCAAGGTTAGTTGGTTTTTTTGAAATATTTTCGAGCATCTTCTGTAATGCGTTTGCCGCTGAATTCAAATAAACGGACTAAGTTATCGCAAAAGCGTCCAAGAAATGACTGTTGCGTATAATAGCTAAGGTCCCTTTTGTCGATTTCTTTACCTTGTGTCAATTTGGGGACGTAAATTTTTTTTTCTTTTCCCAACCAATTGCGTCTTTTTAGCCTTGCTAGTTTCAAGCACGTGTTCAGTCATATTTTTTCCTTTTGATCTCCGTTCTCATCCCGTCCCAAGGGTAAACGTTTTGCCTTCACGTCTAACAAGTTAGTTTCCATGGCGGGTGGTGACCCGCGGCGTGGGCGATCATGTCGTCTAGTAGCTTACGCATTATTTTTATCCCTACATTTTATCTTTGGAGATATTTTAACGTTGTATCACGGTTAATTTTATCACACATCTCCCCACTTGAAAACATGCCTACGGCAAGTTCCAAAACCAGTGATACACATAGATAAAATTACTCCTCAAGCCTGCCACTACTCTAATTTTGATCACAGGGGTGCCGACTGAGGAAATCTGCACCGACATTCAATTTGCCTGGGATATATTGGATACTAAACTGATAAGGTTGAAGCAATAAAGACCACCTCAGCAATCTTGCGTTTTCATGCTTAGCCTGAGATAAGAATACGAGGGGCTGATGATCCGTCTGGACCACAAAAGTCCTACCATACAGATAGATTTGAAACTTCTTTATTGCCCAGATTAACGCTAAACATTCTTTTTCGCTTGTGGAATATCCTTTCTCCGCTTTATTCAATTTGTGGCTTGCATAAGCGACTGGGTTCAGTTCCCCATCAGGTGAAGATGATCTTTGCAACAAAGCCGCCCCGAGTCCTACATTACTTGCATCTGTTCTTACGACAAAGTCCTGTGTCAAATCAGGCAGTTTGAGAATAGGCTTGCTAGTGAGTTTTTCCTTTAAGTCTTGGAATGCTAATTCACTTTGCGCAGTCCAAATAATTTTATCTGGAAGTCCCTTGCGAGTCAGATCAGTCAGAGGAGCACAAATAGAGTTAAAATCTTTGATGCATTTTTGATAAAATCCACATAACGACACGAATGATCGCACGTCCTTTTTTGTTTGTGGTCTAGGTGCTCTCTGCAGTTTTTCCAAGTTCTTGGGATCAGGGGTCATGTTACCCTGATATACGGTGTGTCCCAAGAATTCCAACTCTTTGCATCCAATACAACATTTTGTTGGCCTAGCAGTTAAGTTCGCCTCCCTAAGCCTATTAAATAACATTTTTAGAGCGTCAATGTGTTCTTCAAATGTCTCTGTGGCGACGAGAATATCATCCATGAAATTCGTGATACATGGGTTATTCAGGGGATCCAACAATTTGCGCATCATCCTTGAAAATACACTCGGAGCATTTTTCAGTCCGAATGGTAGCATGTTGAATTCATAATGTCCTTCCGATGTGCTAAATGCTAAATAAGGTCTCACTTCAGGCTTCACTGGAATCTGGTAATAGCCTTTACTAAGATCCACCTTTGAAAAGTATTTTGCCTTGTTTAATCTGGCAAATAACTGTTTTGTGTCTGGTAATGGATCCACTTGTCCTTCTGTGACAGCATTCAGTTTCCTGTAATCTATGCACAGTCGGTGTTCCTAGACGGTTTCCTCAACAAAACGACACTGGAGCTAAAAGATGATTCACTGTGTGAAATAATCCCCTCCTTCAACAAATAATCTATTTCTTCCTTCAATGCCTTCTCCTTCGCGAACGGAATAGAATAGGCTCTCATACAGATTGGGTTTGAGTCTACCAGTTTCATGTCATACTGTAGTAAATTTGTATGGCCGAGTTTATCTGTTAATACATCTGTATGTTCCTCCAGAACCTGTTGAACTCTCTCCCTCTGATTTTTAGTCAGGTGCTTACTGACTTTTACATGTGCTGCTGTTTCACAGGGATGTAATGGGTATTCATGTGAGGTGAGTGGTTCCTTTTTATTAGTGAAATTGACAGAGATACAACGGTAAAATACTCAAAAGATAACATTTAAGGATAAAAACATAATGCGTAGGCTGCTGATGTACATGATCGCCTAGACCGCGGGTCATCACCCTCCATAAAATTGACTTGCTAGACAGGAGGGGAACGGCGGATCAAAAGAAAAAAAAATATGACTGGAAAGGCTAAGGAGATGCAATGGGGGGGGGGATGGAGGAAAGTAAAAATTCACGTCCCCCAAATTGACACGAGGTACGGAATTGGACGTTTTGCGATACCAAGCCTTGATTTGAATTGAGCGGCAGAACGCGGATGGTAGGAAAATTACAAAAATTTAAAAAGTAATTTTTCTTAATATTAATGTTAGGAATATAAAAATTAGCTGGCCGGATGGCCTATTCTGAGCAATGAAATAATATGATCTTAATTTTACAAACGGATAGATAATATTGAAGATAATGACAAAAGACAGTGTAGTTCACATCATCAAATTTGCACACAAAAACACGACCTTGGGAACAGGTGTTCAAAGTTACTATTATGGAGGAGAGGGTTTTTGAGCGGTAGCTGTGTCTAAATATAACTTTTTACGACAAAATTTTAAGGGGAGAGAAAGGTTGCTTCAAAAATCAAGCACATTTTTTTAGAAACACAAGTAGAGACGGACAGACTAACAGATAACCATCCATACTTGACTGGAGCATGACTGAAATGACTTTAGTGTAGAAATTTGAATTTAAAGTAAACCTAGGCAGTGATTGGCCACAGACAATCATATTATTAGCGCTCAGAGCGCATTTGGGGCCATTCTTCAATAATTGTTCAGTGTTAGACACAGATTTTAAAGTGTGGTGATTTCCATATGAAAGTCAGTGAGTCAAATTTAGGGACGCCATACTATAGCCAGCAGCTCAGCTGAGTTTTGCTAGCAATTCTGTGTTATTTATTCATAATCTGGTAAGATTGAAATTATTTCCTTATATATTTTGAATATTGTTTCATGTTCGAGTGATTTGATACTGCCATATCATAATCTAGCCTTACAAACAAGTAGGGATTTGCTCTAGACCCCCCGCCCTAGTCAGGGTCTAGGGACCAACAATGTACATAAACTCCAGCAAGGATTATGCAAGATATATCAAGCGTTGAAACAGATTACCTATCTTCTTTTAGGGCCGACAACTAATAAATATTTTTCAGAATCTATAGTCTGGGAAGATCTCTCTGATGTAAACCCACCATGGTAACTGTGCTGTTTGGTCAGAGAGATCTGACCTGTCTGTATGATGTGGTTGTTGTGTCAGTGTGGTGTCCAGACGTGGGTATAGAATAGATTTTGACACATAGCCCATACTTTGATTGCAGAGCTGTGAGTTTCTATCGACAACAAAGCAGAGTCTATTCGGTGGGTGACTTTACTCGAGTGTATCTGTGCAGTTCTTGTGACAGAGACCACCATTATTGCCCGCCAGCACGGAGAGGTGGGACCGCAAGTTTTCAGCACCAGAGCTACAAAAAGATGAGTGAGCCTCTGGTCTGCTGGACATTCACCAACTATTGGTAGTGACTAATATCCCCATAAAAATTCCCACCATTTTCTGGACACTGTGTAGTCAATATAGACAGGTGTGATGAGGCCACCCCAACAGCACAAACAGTAACTATCCTCCCAAGTAGATGACTACTAGAACATTTTAATAAAACTAACTAGTATAGTACATATATATGTACACTTTTGCATTTATGATGTAACATTCCATGCATAATTTTCATAAATTTTAAATCCTTCTTTTAAAACCAGTTCTGGTCAAAATAAAACTTG
The DNA here is from genome assembly GCA_024509875.1 of Oreohelix idahoensis. Classification (NCBI taxonomy): domain Eukaryota; kingdom Metazoa; phylum Mollusca; class Gastropoda; order Stylommatophora; family Oreohelicidae; genus Oreohelix; species Oreohelix idahoensis. The sequence continues at coordinate 787,422 of JAMPIV010000299.1, read as the reverse complement.
ATCCAGAACAAATAAATGTAATATAATTATATCAAAAACTTTACACACGTGAGTTAGTTCAGTGTATTTTAACATTTATTAATATTATTAGTCTTGTTAAATATCTGTGGGTATATTTATAACCTATTACACCACACTACATATCATAACCCTAGACACTTTACGTAGCCACATTCATTAAGAAAAAAAAAATTAAGTGTGAGGTCGTAGTGGTAGCAAGAAAGGCCTTCTGACAATTCTCAACTACATTTTATCTCAGGAGCCTTCACAGCTGGCCTCATACAATTACATGTAGTAATAACACCATCATACAATACCATCAACACCACTACATAAATTGGGGTCTTGTCCAGGGATAATTAGCCCAACAGTAATATTAGGATCTCCTGGTGGGAGAAATAAAAGTAGGGAAATAAATTGTAAAATTTCCTTTAAAATTAAAAGTGTCCCTGCAGATAAAAGTTGGTGAATCTTCACAGCCAGTAATAATTAATTAGTTAACTGGTTAGTTAGAATTAGTTAGATTATAGTCATAAGAAGTACTTAGCTTGTATATTATTATATTGTCTAAAAAGTATGGCGGAGCTGGCAAAATTTAGATCAGCTGCTGTGCTCACCGCGAAGGAGATGGGAATGGATGGTCAAATTTTAATTCAATACGTAACGACTGAATGTGATAAATATATTGAAAGGGAAGATAGAAAGGTAGCTGAAGAGAAGAGGTTACAAATTGAGGCTGATAGAGAAATTAAGAGGCTGCAGATTGAGGCAGAAGAAAAACGACAGCAAAGGGAGGCAGAAGAAAAACGACAGCAAAGGGAGGCAGAAGATAAAAAGGCCGAAAGGGAGGCAGAAGATAAAAAGGCCGAAAGGGAGGCAGAAGATAAAAAGGCCGAAAGGGAGGCAGAAGATAGAAGGTTGCAGAGGGAGCACGAATTACGACTAAGGGAGCTGGAATTACAAGGCCCGGCTCCTGAAAATGGTGCCAGCCCTGTTGCCTCAGATGCTACGCCCAGTCTGGGAGCCTCAAACTCAGCTATGGGGTTTCATTTAGACCATTTTGTTGAGAAAGACGATGACATAGAGGGGTACCTAGGACGATTTGAGTTATTAGCTACTACATATGGGTTAGAGAGAGAGAGGTGGAGTTTAAAGCTATCACAGGGATTGAGGGGTACTTCTTATGAAGTATTTGCTAAAATGAACAGGGAAGACCAAGACAATTATGACATGTTAAAGCAGGCTTTGTTATTAAGGTACGAGAAGAATGGTGAATTTTATCGTAAGAAATTTAGAAATGCCAAACTGTTGTCTGGGGAGACATACCACCAATTCTCTGCCAGACTAGAAACCTATTTGGAGAAATGGACGGCTCTGGGGAAGACCCAAGATCTTAAAGAAATGATCATGATTGCGCAATTGAGAGAGTCCATGGCTCCAGACATGAGAAAATTTCTCATGGAACAAGGTGCAGAGAAGTTGGGGGAAATTTTAAATGTTGCTGAGAGGTATCAGGCAGCTCAGGCAGAGGTAAGTGGTGCTAAAAAGAAGCACATAGACAATTTTAAAGCTCCACAGCAATTTAAGAAATTTGATAATAGAGAGCAGGGAAATAAAGGTAGGACAAACTTTGAGCGGCCAAGAAATGACTATCGCGACAGAAACTCACAGTTCAATGACCAAAAGTTCAATGAAAGAAAACCGTTGAACCAAGGAAAAAGATGGTGTAAATGGTGCAAGAAGGATAACCATAACACCGAATTTTGTAGAAGGAAACCTTCAAACATTGCTGCAATGAAGTCGGGGACGCAAAGATTAAAGGTTAATCCTAAGGGACAACAGGAACCTTATCACCCCCCAGTTTGTGAGGATGTTATTTGTAATGGGGTCACCATAAGGTGCCTTTATGATACAGGTTTGGATTATGATTCAGTTGTGAAGTCTAGCCTAGTGGACCCAAGTCAGTATACCACAGAAACAGTGGAAATACAAGGGGCGACTAAGGACATACCACTCATGACACTTCCCATCGCAAGGATAACGGTGAAAACTCGCTATGTGGAAGGAGAAATCAGAGCAGCAGTGATAGATGAACCAATCTACCCTCTGATATTGGGGTGTAGATACGTCTTCTTGGGGAATCCCGAGAAACCTGTGATCATGGCGACAGTGCAGACCAGGTCACAGAAGAAGGAGGAAGAAGGTGAACCTATAAATGCTCATCCAGAGGAGATGAGGAAGGCGCAGGCTGAGGATAGGACACTCAAGCCCTGTTTTAAAAAATTGCCCAAATGCCACACACCTCCGAGCAAGGGGGAATATTTCATGAAGAACAAACTCTTATACAGGAAGGCCGGAACTGGAACAAATGGTCACAACCAGCTGGTTCTTCCCATTCATATAGAGATAAAGTGATGGAACTTGGGCATGCGATTCCCTTCAGTGGTCACATGGGGATCAGCGCCACAGGACAGCGTATAGCTTGTCATTACTTCTGGCCAGGGATAACGGAGGATATAAAAAGATATGTCAAATCCTGCCCAGAATGTCAAAGGGTAGCTCCAAAGCACTGGACTGCTCCTGCAACTCTAGGGGAAATGCCCATAGTGGGAACACCTTTTGAGAGGGTTGCAGTGGATATTGTAGGACCTCTCACTCGGACCAAGAGGAGGAACAGTTACATCCTTACTCTGGTGGACACTTGTTCTATGTGGGGAGAGGCGGTAGCCCTGCCATCAATTGATTCAAAACATGTAGCAGAGGCACTACTTACAATATTTACCCGATTAGGATTCCCGCATCAAATCTTGACGGATAATGGTTCTCAGTTCAAGGGGAAACTAACGGAAGAAGTTTTTAAGCTATTTCAAGCCAGACACTTTCATTGTAGTCCGTACCATCCACAAGGGAACGGCCAGGTAGAGAGGTTCAACGGGACTCTCATTTCTATCCTGAGAAAGCTGGCACACGAAAAACCGGATCTGTGGGATCAATTCCTGCCCGCCGCATTGTTTGCGTACCGGGAGGTACCACATAGTTCAACCGGGATGGCTCCCGCAACTCTGCTATTTGGGAGGCCAATAAAAGGTCCATTAGAAGCTCTATTAAGGACCTGGACAGATGAGAAGGCGGAAGAGACTGTTACCTCATCGTATCAATACGTGAACGAACTGACCACTCGTTTGAAAGCTGGATGGAAACTGGCAAATGATAATTTGAAACAAGCCAGGAAGAAACATGCAGCATATTTTAATAGGAAGGCAAAGGACAGGGAACTGGCAGTCGGAGAGAAGGTGCTGCTTCTACTACCGGGAAGCCAGAATAAATTACAAATTGGTTGGCAAGGTCCATATACGGTTCTAGAGAAGGTGTCTAGAACAAACTATAAAATTGACAAAAAGGGGAAGGAAAAAGTTTATCATGTAAACCTGTTAAAGAAGTATCTGGACAGACCACTCCAGGAAAGCACCCCCTTATTGACCTTGGCTATTGCAACCCAGATGCAAAAGGAACCACTCACCTCACATGAATACCCATTACATCCTTGTGAAACAGCAGCACAGGTAAAAGTCAGTAAGCACCTGACTAAAAACCAGAGGGAGAGAGTTCAACAGGTTCTGGAGGAACATACAGATGTATTAACAGATAAACCAGGCCATACAAATTTGCTACAGTATGACATGAAACTGGTAGACTCAAACCCAATCTGTATGAGAGCCTATTCTATTCCGTTCGCGAAGGAGAAGGCATTGAAGGAAGAAATAGAGTATTTGTTGAAGGAGGGGATTATTTCGCACAGTGAATCATCTTTTAGTTCTAGTGTCGTTTTGTTGAGAAAACCGTCTGGGGAACACAGACTGTGCATAGATTACAGGAAACTGAATGCTGTCACAGAAGGACAAGTGGATCCATTACCAGACACAAAACAGTTATTTGCCAGACTGAACAAGGCAAAATACTTTTCAAAGGTGGATCTTAGTAAAGGCTATTACCAGATCCCAGTGAAGCCTGAAGTGAGACCTTATTTGGCTTTTAGCACTTCGGATGGACATTATGAATTCAATATGCTACCATTCGGACTGAAAAATGCTCCGAGTGTGTTTTCAAGGATGATGCGAAAATTGTTGGACCCCCTGAATAACCCATGTATCACAAATTTCATGGATGATATTCTCGTCGCCACAGAGACATTTGAAGAACACATTGAAGCTCTGGAGATGTTGTTTGATAGACTTCGAGAGGCGAACTTAACTGCTAGGCCAACAAAATGTTGTATTGGATGCAAAGAGTTGGAATTCTTGGGGCACACTGTATATCAGGGTAGTATGACCCCTGATCCTAAGAACTTGGAAAAACTGCAGAGAGCACCTAGGCCGCAAACAAAAAAGGACGTGCGATCATTCGTGTCGTTATGCGGATTTTATCAGAAATACATCAAGAATTTTAACGCTATTTGTGCTCCTCTGACTGATCTGACTCGCAAGGGACTTCCAGATAAAATTATTTGGACTGCACAATGTGAACTAGCGTTCCAAGAGTTAAAGGAAAAACTCACTAGCAAGCCTATTCTCAAACTGCCTGATTTGACACAGGACTTTGTCTTAAGAACCGATGCAAGTAATGTAGGACTAGGAGGGGCTTTGTTGCAAAGATCATCTTCACCTGATGGGGAACTGAAACCAGTCGCTTATGCAAGCCGCAAATTGAATAAGGCGGAACAAGGATACTCCACAAGCGAAAAAGAATGTTTAGCATTAATCTGGGCAATAAAGAAGTTTCAAATCTATCTGTATGGTAGGACTTTTGTGGTGGAGACGGATCATCAGCCTCTCGTGTTCTTGTCTCAGGCTAAGCATGAAAACGCAAGATTGCTGAGGTGGTCTTTATTGCTTCAACCTTATCAGTTCAGTATCCAATATATCCCAGGCAAATTGAATGTCGGTGCAGATTTCCTCAGTCGGCACCCCTGTGATCAAAATTAGAGTAGTGGCAGACGTGAGGAGTAATTTTACCTATGTGTATCGCTGGTTTTGGAACTTGCCATAGGCATGTTTTCAAGTGGGGAGATGTGTAGTGAAATTGACAGAGATACAACGGTAAAATACTCAAAAGATAACATTTAAGGATAAAAACATAATGCGTAGGCTGCTGATGTACATGATCGCCTAGACCGCGGGTCATCACCCTCCATAAAATTGACTTGCTAGACAGGAGGGGAACGGCGGATCAAAAGAAAAAAAATATGACTGGAAAGGCTAAGGAGACGCAAGGGGGGGGGGTTGGAGGAAAGTAAAAATTCACGTCCCCCAAATTGACACGAGGTACGGAATTGGACGTTTTGCGATACCAAGCCTTGATTTGAATTCAGCGGCAGAACGCAGATGTTAGGAAAATTACAAAAATTTAAAAAGTAATTTTTCTTAATATTAATGTTAGGAATATAAAAATTAGCTGGCCGGATGGCCTATTCTGAGCAATGAAATAATATGATCTTAATTTTACAAACGGATAGATAATATTGAAGATAATGACAAAAGACAGTGTAGTTCACATCATCGCTAGACTATATTGAATCTAAAAGTGTCACAATTTGCACACAAAAACACGACCTTGGGAACAGGTGTTCAAAGTTACTATTATGGAGGAGAGGGTTTTTGAGCGGTAGCTGTGTCTAAATATAACTTTTTACGACAAAATTTTAAGGGGAGAGAAAGGTTGCTTCAAAAATCAAGCACATTTTTTTTAGAAACACAAGTAGAGACGGACAGACTAACAGATAACCATCCATACTTGACTGAAGCATGACTGAAATGACTTTAGTGTAGAAATTTGAAATTTAAAGTACAACTAGGCAGTGATTGGCCACAGACAATCATATCATTAGCGCTCAGAGCGCATTTGGGGTCATTCTTCAATAATTGTTCAGTGTTAGACACAGATTTTAAAGTGTGGTGTCTTCCCATATGAAAGACAGTGAATAAATTTAGGGACGCCATACTATAGCCAGCAGCTCAGCTGAGTTTTGCTAGCACTTCTGTGTTAATTATTCATAATCTGGTAAGATTGAAATTATTTCTTTATATATTTTGAATATTGTTTCATGTTCGAGTGATTTGATACTGCCATATCATAATCTAGCCTTACAAACAAGTAGGGATTTTGCTCTAGACCCCCCGCCCAAGTCAGGGTCTAGGGACTAACAAGGTACATAAACTACAGCAAGGATTATGCAAGATATATCAAGCGTTGAAACAGATTACCTATCTTCTTTTAGGGCCGACAACTAATAATTATTTTTCAGAATCTATAGTCTGGGAGGATCTATCGGATGTAAACCCACCATGGTAACTGTGCTGTTTGGTCAGAGAGATCTGACCTGTCTGTATAATGTGGTTGTTGTGTCAGTGTGGTGTCCAGACGTGGGTATAGAATAGATTTTGACACATAGCCCATACTTTGATTGCAGAGCTGTGAGTTTCTATCGACAACAAAGCAGAGTCTATTCGGTGGGTGACTTTACTCGAGTGTATCTGTGCAGTTCTTGTGACAGAGACCACCATTATTGCCCGCCAGCACGGAGAGGTGGGACCGCAAGTTTTCAGCACCAGAGCTACAAAAAGATGAGTGAGCCTCTGGTCTGCTGGACATTCACCAACTATTGGTAGTGACTAATATCCCCATAAAAATTCCCACCTTTTTCTGGACACTGAGTAGTCAATATAGACAGGTGTGATGAGGCCACCCCAACAGCACAAACAGTAACTATCCTCCCAAAGAGATGACTATTCGAACATTTTAATAAAACTAACTATTCTAGTACTTAAATATGTACACTTTTGGCATTTATTATGTAACATTCCATGCATAATTTTCATAAATTTTAAATCCTTCTTTTAAAACCAGTTCTGGTCAAAATAAAACTTGATCCAGAACAAATAAATGTAATATAATTATATCAAAAACTTTACACACGTGGGTTAGTTCAGTGTATTTTAACACTTGTTAATCTTATTAGTCTTGTTAAATATCTATGGGTATATTTATAACTATCACACCACAGTACACATCATAACCCTAGACACTTTACGTAGCTACATTCATTAAGAAAAAAAAAATTAAGTGTGAGGTCGTAGTGGTAGCAAGAAAGGCCTTCTGACAATTCTCAACTACATTTTATCTCAGGAGCCTTCACAGCTGGCCTCATACAATGTACATGTAGTAATAACACCATCATACAATACCATCAACACCACTACACTTTTGCATTTGAGTTGCGATAGCCAAGGTCAGTAAGGGGGTGCTTTCCTGGAGTGGTCTGTCCAGATACTTCTTTAACAGGTTTACATGATAAACTTTCTCCTTCCCCTTTTTGTCAATTTTATAGTTTGTTCTAGACACCTTTTCTAGAACCGTATATGGACCTTGCCATCCAATTTGTAATTTATTCTGGCTGCCGGGTAGTAGAAGCAGCACCTTCTCTCCCACAGCTAGTTCTCTGTCCTTTGCCTTCCTATTAAAATATGCTGCATGTTTCTTCCTGGCTTGTTTCAAATTATCATTTGCCAGTTTCCATCCAGCTTTCAAACGAGTGGTCAGTTCGTTCACGTATTGATAAGATGAGGTAACAGTCTCTTCCGCCTTCTCATCTGTCCAGGTCCTTAATAGCGCTTCTAATGGACCTTTTATTGGCCTCCCAAATAGCAGAGTTGCGGGAGCCATCCCGGTTGAACTATGTGGTACCTCCCGATACGCAAACAATGCGGCGGGCAGGAATTGATCCCACAGATCCGGTTTTTCGTGTGCCAGCTTTCTCAGGATAGAAATGAGAGTCCCATTGAACCTCTCTACCTGGCCGTTCCCTTGCGGATGGTACGGACTACAATGAAAGTGTCTGGCTTGAAATAGCTTAAAAACTTCTTCCGTTAGTTTCCCCTTGAACTGAGAGCCATTATCCGTCAAGATTTGATGCGGGAATCCTAATCGGGTGAATATTGTAAGTAGTGCCTCTGCTACATGTTTTGAATCAATTGATGGCAGGGCTACCGCCTCTCCCCACATAGAACAAGTGTCCACCAGAGTAAGGATGTAACTGTTCCTCCTCTTGGTCCGAGTGAGAGGTCCCACAATATCCACTGCAACCCTCTCAAAAGGTGTTCCCACTATGGGCATTTCCCCTAGAGTTGCAGGAGCAGTCCAGTGCTTTGGAGCTACCCTTTGACATTCTGGGCAGGATTTGACATATCTTTTTATATCCTCCGTTATCCCTGGCCAGAAGTAATGACAAGCTATACGCTGTCCTGTGGCGCTGATCCCCATGTGACCACTGAAGGGAATCGCATGCCCGAGTTCCATCACTTTATCCCTATATGAAGTGGGAAGAACCAGCTGGTTGTGACCATTTGTTCCAGTTCCGGCCTTCCTGTATAATAGTTTGTTCTTCATAAAATATTCCCCCTTGCTCGGAGGTGTGTGGCATTTGGGCAATTTTTTAAAACATGGCTTGAGTGTCCTATCCTCAGCCTGCGCCTTCCTCATCTCCTCTGGATGAGCATTTATAGGTTCACCTTCTTCCTCCTTCTTCTGTGACCTGGTCTGCACTGTCGCCATGATCACAGGTCTCTCGGGATTCCCCAAGAAGACGTATCTACACCCCAATATCAGAGGGTAGATTGGTTCATCTATCACTGCTGCTCTGATTTCTCCTTCCACATAGCGAGTTTTCACCGTTATCCTTGCGATGGGAAGTGTCATGAGTGGTATGTCCTTAGTCGCCCCTTGTATTTCCACTGTTTCTGTGGTATACTGACTTGGGTCCACTAGGCTAGACTTCACAACTGAATCATAATCCAAACCTGTATCATAAAGGCACCTTATGGTGACCCCATTACAAATAACATCCTCACAAACTGGGGGGTGATAAGGTTCCTGCTGTCCATTAGGATTAACCTTTAATCTTTGAGTCCCCGACTTCATTGCAGCAATGTTTGAAGGTTTCCTTCTACAAAATTCGGTGTTATGGTTATCTTTCTTGCACCATTTACACCATCTTTTTCCTTGGTTAAACGGTTTTCTTTCATTGGATTTTTGGTCATTGAACTGTGAGTTTCTGTCTCGATAGTCATTTCTTGGCCGTTCAAAGTTTGTCCTACCTTTATTACCCTGTTCTCTATTATCAAATTTATTAAATTGCTGTGGAGCTTTAAAATTGTCTATGTGCTTCTTTTTAGCACCACTTACCTCTGCCTGGGCTGCCTGATACCTCTCAGCGACATTTAAAACCTCCCCCAACTTCTCTGCACCTTGTTCCATGAGAAATTTTCTCATGTCTGGAGCCATGGACTCTCTCAATTGCTCAATCATGATCATCTCTTTAAGATCTTGGGTCTTCCCCAGAGCCGTCCATTTCTCCAAATAGGTTTCCAGTCTGGCAGAGAATTGGTGGTATGTCTCCCCAGACAACAGTTTGGCATTTCTAAATTTCTTACGATAAAATTCACCATTTTTTTCGTACCTCAATAACAAAGCCTGCTTTAACATGTCATAATTGTCTTGGTCTTCTCTGTTCATTTTTGCGAAGACTTCATAAGAAGTACCTCTCAGTCCCTGTGATAACTTTAAACTCCACCTCTCTCTCTCTAACCCATATGTAGTAGCTAATAACTCAAAACGTCCGAGGTACCCCTCTATGTCATCGTCTTTCTCAACAAAATGGTCTAAATGAAACCCCATAGCTGATGTTGAGGCTCCCAGACTGGGCGTAGCATCTGAGGCAAAAGGGCTGGCACCATTTTCAGGAGCATGGCCTTGTAATTCCAGCTCCCTTAGTCGTAATTCGTGCTCCCTTTGCAACCTTCTATCTTCTGCTTCCCTTTCGGCAGTCAATCTTTTTTCTTCTGCCTCCCTTTGCTGTCGTTTTTCTTCTGCCTCTAATGCTTTAGCCTCTTTGTCAGCCTCAATCTGCAGCCTCTTAAGTTCTCTATCAGCCTCAATTTGCAACCTCTTCTCTTCAGCTACCTTCCTATCTTCCCTTTCAATATATTTATCACATTCAGTCGTTACATTTTGAATTAAAACCTGACCATCCATTCCCATATCCCTCGCCGTTAGCACAGCAGCTGATCTGAACTTGGCCAGCTCCGCCATACTTTTTAGACAATTTAGCAATGAGCAAGATAAATCTCTAACCACTAAAGTAATTCTAATTACTATAGTCTAAAGTAATTCTAATTAGCCAGTTAACTAATTAATTACCACTGGCTGTGAAGATTCACCAACTTTTATTTTCACTTTTAATTTTAAGGGACACTTTTAATTTTTATAATGTGTTCCCCTAATTTAATTCTCCCAGCAGGAGATCCTAATATTACTGTTGAGCTAATGATCCCGGACGAGCCCACAATATATGTAGTGGATTTGATGGTACTGTATGGTTGTGATATTACCTAGTGTGATGCATGAGGGCAGCTGTGAAGGCTCCTGAGATAAATGTAGCTGTGAATTTACAGAAGGCCCTTCTTGCTACCACTTACGACCTCACACATATCTTTTTTTACTAATGAATGTGGCTACGTTAAAATTCTAGGGTACTGATATGTAATGTGTTGTGGTAGTTAAAATACACACACACAGATATTTAATAAGTCTAATAATATTAATAAAATGTTATAACACACTGAACTAACTCAAGCTGTGTAACATTTTGATAGTAAATTTTCTTTAAGTTTATTTGTTCTGAACCAAGGTTTTATTTTGGTCAGAACATATGAAAGGTTTTGAAATTATGAATAAACTGCATGAATATATGGCATAATCAATGAAAGGTGTGTACATATGTATTTTACAAGACTAGTTAATATTACTACTGTTTATAGTTGTAATTTATCTGGGAGAACGATTAATGGATGTGCTGTTGGGGTGGCCTCATCACTCCCTGTCTATGGCTACTAAACATTGTCCATTTATTGATGGGAATATATTTGGTGTGTTAGAAAATAAGTTGGTGAATGTCCAGCAGGCCAGACGCTCACGTATCTTAAATGAGTAGTTCTGGTGCTGGAATCTGGTGGCCCCACCTCTCCGTGCTTGGGGGCAATATAAGGATGCTCTGCCAAAATATTAGACTGCACGGGTACACTCTTGTATTTTCAACATAGCATTTGACACCACTTTGGTGCCAAATAAAAACTCACAGTTCTGAAATAAAAGTATTGGGTCATGTGTCAGAACTCTACCTCCTGAGCCACTTATACACTCAACACTACACAACAACACCACATAGACGGGGTCAGATCTCTCTGACCATACAGCACATCTTACCAAGTTGGTTTCACATAGGATAAGTTCCCCCAGACTACATATTCTGAAATATGTTCATTAGCTTCCTGCCATTGAATAGGATAGGTGATATGTTCCACTGATCTCAACACTTGATCCGCCCTTCATAATCCTTGCTGGAGTTTATGTATTTTGTTTGTCTCTAGACCCTGAACTGGGGCGGGGGGTCTAGAGCGAATCCTTACTTGTTGTAAGGGATAGATTTTGATATGGCAGTATCAAATCACTCGAAACATTAAACAATATTAAAATATACAAAGAAGTACTTTCAGTCTTACCAGAATTATGAATAGAGAACACAGTTATATGCTAGCAAAACTCAGCTGAGCTGCTGGCTCAAGTATGGCGTCCCTCTAAATATTGCAATTAGCTTTTCGGAAAATACACCACTGAAGAATTTCTGTGTCTACTACTGGACAGTTTATGTTAAATGGCAAAAATGCGCGTCTGAGCGCCGATAATATGATCATCTATGGCCAATCACCGCCTTTCCCACTTTTCAAATTCAAACCTCCTACCAAAAGTCAATTCAGTCATACCTCAGTCAAGTATGTATTATTGTCTGTTGGTCCGTCTGTCTCTACTTGCGTTTCACAAAAAAACACACTTGTTTTTTGAACCAACTCTGCCGTCCCCTACACAATTTTGCCTTTAAAGTTATTTTTAGCCACAATTCTCCACCACATTCCCTCTCTTTCATTCCAACTGGATTTTAGCACTTGAGTCTCAAGGCCGAAATTTTTTTGAAAATTAGTGACATTTTTTTGTTTCAATGCAGTCGCTCGCTGATATGAACAACACAGTCTTTTGTCAATATCTTCATTATTATCTATCCGTCTGTATAAATGAAAGCATATTATTTCACTGCTCAAGATGGGCCATCAGGCCAGCTAGGTTTTATATTCTAACATTATTATTAACTCTTTCAGTCCCAAGCAAAAAAGTGGGTTTGGCCCAAGCAAAAATGGCCACCCCAGTGCGTTTTTATTGTTGTTGTTTGGAAATAATTTTTTTAAATGTTCATATGCATAAATAACTTTGTTGTTGTAAATGAAACTAAAGGTAATTGGATGTACTTTACTCTTGTGCTACAAGTATAAAAGCTTTCATTGAAAAATGATTAGTTATTCAAGGTAAAATGGAGGATATGCACTTAAAAAAAATGATTAGTTATTCAAGGTAAAATGGAGGATATGCGCTTAAAAAAATCGCTTTAAAAATCTAAAATAAATATATCAAAATAGAAACCACATTCACTCTTAAACACGTGCGGTATTTAAAAGAATGTACTTGCAGTCGGAAATGACGTTTTGGGTGGTTTGTGTTAGAAACAGTCTCAAACAGAGGCACATATACTAAAGGCTTTTAAAAGTCGATTGGGCCAAGCGCGTCTAACCCCTGAGCCTTTATAAAGTCGATTGGGACTTAAAGAGTTAAGAAAAAGTTACTTTTCAAGGTTAGTTGGTTTTTTGAAATATTTTCGAGCATCTTCTGTAATGCGTTTGCCGCTGAATTCAAATAAACGGACTAAGTTATCGCAAAAGCGTCCAAGAAATGACTGTTGCGTATAATAGCTAAGGTCCCTTTTGTCGATTTCTTTACCTTGTGTCAACTTGGGGACGTGAATTTTTTTTTCTTTTCCCCACCAATTGCGTCTTTTTAGCCTTGCTAGTTTCAAGCACGTGTTCAGTCATATTTTTTCCTTTTGATCTCCGTTCTCATCCCGTCCCAAGGGTAAACGTTTTGCCTTCACGTCTAACAAGTTAGTTTCCATGCCGGGTGGTGACCCGCGGCGTGGGCGATCATGTCGTCTAGTAGCTTACGCATTATTTTTATCCCTACATTTTATCTTTGGAGATATTTTAACGTTGTATCACGGTTAATTTTATCACAGACACCTGTGCACAATGTAGCAAGGTGAACCCCCCACGTTGGGAAACTCAACAGGACCTAGAAACGCATTGGGGCGAACGTAGGCCTGAAAATAAAAATAAGGTAGACATAGTGGAAAGGACAGCACCTTCTCACACAAAGTCTTCCAATAAACCAGTTACCATGGCAACTCTCCGTCTCGTACCGAGAAGGGAAACAACCCATCCCGCACCGACATAATGTTGCTCGGAATTCCTAGAACTGGCTAAAAATGTAAGTATGGTTAGTCAGCCAACTTTGAAACTGAAACTGAGGGGAATCCCCAAGAAAATTTGTAGTGGGGGAGTGGGCAATTAGACTGATGTTCAGCCCACCTCACTATATGGCTATTAAATTAGCATTAGATAGGGTTCCGGCAACAGTGGTAGTTGGCCGGCCCATATACACGGTCCATTGGAAGTATTGACACAGACACGGACTGAGATTATATATTATATAGCAAATGTTAAAGGGAGAATTGATTTCTTGGTGCAGGAAATTCATTTCCCCATATGAATCATATTATCGCTCCAGTGAGGTTTAGCTGAGAGAACCCTCTGGTGAAAATAGGCTCTGCCTGGATTTTGGAAATAATTACAGTAACAGAGTCACTAGTGAATCTAGTAAAGGGTTTTACCAGATTTCCGTCAAGCCTGAAATCAGACTGTTACTGGACTTTAGCATTTCGGAGGGGCACTATGAGTTCCATATGTTGCTTTTGAGTAGAAGAATACTCCGAGTGTTTTGTCCAGGATGATAAGGAAATTACCGGATCCCTTATGAAACTCAGAAATCACCAAATTTTGTGAATGACATCCTCATCATATCGGACCTTCTGAGGAACATCTATTATCTCTGGACATGTCGTTGAACAGACTCAGAGAGGTGAATATTAGTTGATAATCAGCAATTAGACAGACAGCAGCACTTGCGCTGTTTATTAACACAACATGCGGTATATCCCTGGATCTCAGAATGTTGGGACCGATTTCTTGAGTAGTGCCTACTTGAAGTGACTCACCTGAAGGAAACCAGGAGAGTAGGAAGGCAGAGTGAACACTCGTGAGTTAGTCTGCTTCACAACACAGCTTCTGTATAATCCTGAGTAACTCTGAGAAAACCGCGCGCCATACATTGTAGAAATTGTATGATACACTAGCCAATGGAAAGACTTCCGTATTCGTGTGTTTACTACAGCCTTGGTCAGGCAAAATGGCCAGTCCTCATTTGTGCAACCGAGTGAAGGATGCAAATTAATTATATAAGTAGGAAAGAAGTACCACTTGGAAGAGGTCTCTAATTCTACAACAGGAATGTTACTTTAGAGGTAGGTGTAAAGACTTCCACGAAAAGTAGTTTATTAAGAGAGATATATTGAGTGGAAAGGCTTCGACACATCGGGTTAGTCCATAATTTAGGTATTTAAAATATGCATAGAATAAAATGCACTTAGGAGACTAAAAGATTTTTAGCTAGGAAGATAAAGATTAATTCAGGGTATAATTTAAGCCTTAGATGAATAAAATCGCTCCAGAAATAAGAAAGATAAGGGGGAAACTAGTTTTTCATAATTGAACAGAGAGACAAAATATGCCTCATTTTGGGATTCGCAATACCCCGTTAGCCGCCTGCTTTCCGATACGGAAGATGGGCTAGTATAAATAGACCTTGCTCTTGCTAAATTGGGGCCATAAGATTTGAAAAACACAGCGAGCGAAAGAAGCGGTAACTTGTAAAAGAAGACTGCCTTTGCCAGTTGTACCTGAGAGCAGATCAAGTTTGCCATTAACAGCTCGTCTGTGTGCCTGAGGGTAAGAAAGATATATATATATATATATATATATATATATATATATATATATATATATATATATATATATATATATATATATATATATATGCTTTGCTTTTGATTCACTACAATGTGTTGGTAAGTGTGTAGACGTGTTTCAGCAACCATTGTGTATATTCTGAAGGACTTACCAGCCTGTGTACATTCAAATTAAATTGAGAATGATAGCATAATTGTGTCTGTAGGTTTGGAAAAGCTTTTAAAGAAATATTTCTTGAACAAATGGGACACATGCCTGAAATATAAGAAAGAAGGACAGAAGTTGTTTTAATGTATTGATCAAGCTATTACTTAGTATTTTATATTAGACCAAATCATTATATGGAGGCGTTGCATGGGCAAATGGATCTAAAGGATTTAAAAGGAAAGTGTAGTCACTGTGAACTGGATGTGGGTAGTGCTGGTATATATTGTACTGTGCATTTGCTAGCACATTATCTGACACCGTCTATCGTCCCCATCTTGTGTAATAATGGAATAGTGATGGACCATATAGGGGTTACGATTATTTTTGTTTCAGGTTCTATCCTGACAACTACAAAACAAAAACTTTATAGAGTCATCCACCTCTGCTGGACTCTGTGGTGCAAGTGCCCTTGTGGTTAACAGGGCCAGATTACCAGCTTCCACCGCTTGGAGAAATTCAAAATACGTGTTTGTCCATGGCAGGAGAGTGACAGATCTCTAAACACAAGATAAGTGGCAAAACAAAGCCACTGAACAGCATATCCAGATTACACCTCTATACTAAAAGACAAGATGCAAATAAACATACAGTAAATGATGAAACGTGTGGACATAAACTTACCCATTACTAGCTTCACAGTCAAGAAATAGTGACAAAACTCATTAGTATCATATCAATGTTCTTTAAAAGGAGATAATTAATCCAGTTGATAACCTTCAACAATTGAATGACTTTTGATATTGTTAATTATTTCCAATGTTTATTGATTTATTGTTGTAAATAAAATGAATTTCATTTCAAACTTTGCAGACCGAAAAGAGAAACGGTATAGGCTAAATAAATTGTAAATATTTACCAACAGAATTACTTACTTATTAAAGTTGAGTTCATGTTCTTGTTGGAAATAATTTTGTTAATATCCCCTAGCAGAGTCAACAATAATAATAATAATACAATAATCAAGGGAGGATCTTGAGAATGAGCCATAGGGATCCAGGATACTACAATAACATCATACCTGGAAACTTATACAGCTTGACCCTACCTTTGATATCCATACACCCTTATTCTTTTCAGAGAAGGGGGTATTACTTATAAGACCAGACTCTTATCTGGCAATATCCTGGTATCACCTGATACAACTTTTTGTCCAGGATATCTGTTACGTGCAGTCTTTGATATCTTACAATATTATACATAGGTAATTTTTTAGTGCTTAAGGGAAAGTCATTATTGAGTTACTTCCCTTGAAAGTTGTGTCGGCTCTTTCGATCAAACTCCGCGGATAAATCCATTTTACTGCGATTTATTCGTTGTTTGGGTAATAATAGATTGTTCTTGCTTTAGAATATCTATGGCCTGAATTTATGTGTATTGTTTGTCTGAGTAGGACGAGTCTGTCTTATATCTGTATATCTTTACATATCTAAGTCGAACTATATGTTCTGTTGTCTCTAGAGAGGTCGAAGGCTATTCGGCGGATGTGTCGCTAGAGAGTGGTGTGATTTGGCTTCGTCCCGATAGGGACTGTGTTTTCTATGTCGGCCTGTCGCCGGGAAAAAGTGATCTCAGTATTTGTGGGGAAGGTGATAGTCGTCTAAACCTATCGTGTATGCTTTACCCCAGTGTTTATTCGTATTGCCAAGGAATGGCAGTTTCATATTTCCTATACCAAGGTAATCAAAGATACTCTTATGAACTCTCGATCGAAGCCACCATTTTCGATAGTTACGATTTGAATGTCTCAGAGAATATATTTGACTCGATGAAAACGACTTCGATTCCTAGCAGCACTATATCCTGTAGATTGCAGTCAATTGTTCATGATCAAATCTACAGAGCAATGAAATGTTTTATGAATGACTAACTTTAGGACAGATTCATTATCTGTATCCAAACGTGAGTGACAGCTCACGAGTGAAGCCATCTTGGAACCAAAACATGTAGTGACTTTCAAGAAGAGAAAAGGGATGCCCGTATTATCGCTTGTTTAGTCCAGAGATCACTGCTACACATGAGAACCCATTATTAGCGGTTCAATATTATTATATGGAAAAATATGTGCTGAACATTATGTTGAAGAATCGTCGCTAGACGAGATTAGGTTTAGAAGCCATCTGAAATATTGTTTATAAGCTGACGTGCTCAGTCAGTGAAGTCAGATGATATATGTATGGGCGATACTGAGTGCTTGGCTACTGACAGTCCATTATACTATTATTCTACATGAGTGCCCATGTAACATTGCAAGACCATTTATCCACTGTACTATGATGTATTATGGCAACCTGTGATTTGTCACTATCTGTGCTGTCGAGTGTGTACGTCCAATTAAACTTTAGAAAAGGTACACAGTCGTTGGTGTCGATGACTTCCAGCCATACATGAGTGTGAGAAAAGAACATTTGTCAACACCACGAACCTTTATCATCATTCGCACATTATACACTCAATCCATGTCTACACACCACTGCGTAGGTCAAGTTGACATTCCATACACTACAGTGGAGCAAACAACACCATAGAGATCTTATCAACTGATGATGATGATGATGTCTGCTTCCATCCACTTATATCTATCTTTTGGTGGATATCATTAACGGGAATAAAAATCCAACGTTATCAACCTTATCAACTGGTGGACCAGCTTTCTGGGTTTGACCTCGCAGAAGTTCAGAAGTCAACAGATTACCGATACCAGACCGTTTCCTGTGGCTGATACGACACACTTGCAGTATTGGTTTGCTCTTTGTCAACACTTCGTCACGTGACCTGTCAAGTGAATGCAGTATGTAGGTCAGCGTTGTTGACATTTTTTACATTAGACATTATAGAGTTTCACAGAACAGTTGGATCAATTCTTGTCAATGTTAACAGGAAGACAGTATTTGTGAACTAAGAAGTCCTATTTTCATCGATGGATCTTCTTGTTTTCCATATATGAACTTTAATATTTAAGGCCAGAATGTTTAATTGAATAAAGTGGCAGTTTGTTTGTTTTCATAAAAATAACTTTGCCATTACTGTAAAACTGAGCCTATTTTGCAACACATACTATCATACACATAATTTATATATATTTATGTTTACATGTTATTTGTTTGTATAGTATGTTAGTTTCTATGTCAGCGGGTTGTGTTTAAGGTTGGGCGGCGTCCTCACAACAGAATATCCCACGTCATAGAGGGTCCGTTGTGGGCGTTTTCTATAGGTGCAATTTTCTTGATTGAAAATTTGCTGCGACAACTGTTGCTTTTGTGTTAGCTGTGAAGTCTGTAATTATTGTTATTTTTGTAATATTTCTTTGTTCTTTAGTTTTGTTTTGATTTGTTTGTAATTTGTTGGTCTAACCTTTTCTATCTTTCAGTTCTATTCACAATTTATATTCATATATTGTGACGTCATTTGTGTTGTTATTCTTTGCAGATTCAGTGATTATTTTCATTGATTTCCCTATTTGATTTATTTTGATTTCTGCAAACGTTCTTGTATTGTCAGTCCTATTTGTACTTTATGTATTCTGTTGGTTGACATATGTTTTATATAGGTATATTTCATAAGACACAATTGCCTGTGCACTGCACTTGGATTATGGTATAAACCAGTACCTGATTATTATTACTATTATACAAGACCTTATTAAAGGCTTGTGACCCACAGATATTGGGATAGTATACTGATTAATCAAGTCATTGAGAACTTGTGGTATTATTATTGATTCAGGTGATTAGTATTATTGTTAGACATCATGTCTACATTAGAATACTTCATTACACAAGGGAAAGCCCTTGATAAGACTGGTCAACAATTAGAACAATGGGCAGTTGCTCAATATGACAAAGCATTAGCTGCAGAAGAGAAAAGATTAGCTGCAGAAGAAAGAAAAGCTATGGCGGAAGAGAAAAGATTAGAAAGAGAAGCTGAGGCTGCTGCTGAACAAAAGAAATTGCAGATGCAGGTGGAGGAAAGGAGATTTGAAGCTGAACAAAAAAAATTAGAAAGAGAAGCTGCAGCTGAACAAAAAAAATTAGAAAGAGAAGCTGCTGCGGAACAAAAAAGATTAGACAGTGAAGCTGAACAAAAAAGATTAGACAGGGAAGCTGAACAAAAAAGATTAGACAGGGAGGCTGAACAAAAAAGATTAGATGCTGAAGAGAAAAAAGCAATAAGAGAACATGAATTTGAGTTGGAGAAATTGAGATTGACAAGTATGAGTAATGTTAATCAGGCATCTAGTGGTAATGGTAAACCTTCTACTTACAAGGTTAAGGTTCCACCGTTCAATCAGTCCAGTGACGATATTACATTCTGGCTGGATAGATTTGAACGTTCTTGTCGTACACATAATGTGGATAAATCACAATACGCTAATCAATTATCAGAAAACTTGAAAGGTGAATCTTTGACTAGATTATGCCTTGTAGGAGAAGCAGATAAGGATAATTATGATGTCATTAGGGCGGCTTTGATAAAAAAATATCAGCTAAGTGAGGAAGGCTATCGCCTTTTATTTAAAACGATGGTGCCTGAGACGGGTGTAGAATTCTCAGAATTCACTGCAAAGGCACGTCTCACAGTTGATCGTTGGATTGAGCTTTCCAAAACAGAAAAAACGTATGAAGGACTTATGGATTTGTTGCTCAGAGATAAGATTATGTCATGTGTGAACAAACCTTTCCTTGAATTTATACATGAGCGTAAACCCAAATCTCTAAAAGAAATGGAAGAATATTGTTCCCAATATGTCACTGCACACCCCGACGTGACTTTTGGCAACACTAAGATTAAGGAGAGTATGCCAGTTGCTTCAGCAACACCATACAATCCCAATTATTCACACAGATTTCAGGGACCTCAAAACAGATTTGATAAAAAAGGTAACCATAATAGTTATCAAAACCAAGGTAACCAATCATTTCAGGGTTCTTCTTCAAAGAACTGGAGACGACCTGATAGCTCTCGACACAGGGGTGGTCATAATTATAGGAATTTCCGTAGAGGAAGTAATTATAGAAACTATCAGGGTTATCCGTCTTGGAGTCAACAAGATCATAATTACAGAGATACTCATTATAATGAATATGATAATGGTAACCAAGGGAACTATGACTCAAACCCAAATAGGGGTTACAATAGAGGTAACAATAACTACAGAGGTGATATAGGTAAAAAAAATAAGAAAACTAAAATAAATACATAAAAAAATAACTAAAGGTGATAATAACCGATAGATCTCAAAACAAAATAACACAGGCAAACTCTGCACAACAAGAGTCCCATGAAGCCTATAAACAGAGTAAAGATAATAATGATGCTAGTAATATGGCATGTGCCGCTTTTGATTTTGGGAGAGCATCTCAGTGCCCCCAATGCAAAACGTTATTTGAGCCAACCACAGTGTCTACTTTAAGCTGTGGCCATCCTCTTCCTGCTCTTCCGGCATCAGTCGCGCATGATGGAAGAGGTTCTCTTGTCTTACATAAGGGTTTAGTGAATAACAATCCAGTCTCTGTGCTATTTGATTCTGGATGCACCACAATTGGTGTTAGGCAGTCACTCGTAGATCCTTCCCGTGCCACTGGACAAGTAGTCAAATGTGTAACATTTGGCGGCACATTAGAGAAATACTCTACTGCTATCATTAGGATTGCTACTCCTTTCTTTACAGGAGATGTACACGCATGTCTTCTTCCGAATCCGATCGCTGACCTCATCATCGGTCGCATTCATGGAGTCAAAGAATGCACTCCGCAACAAATTTCCACGTGGGAAAGGCAAAACATGCAGATTGCTAACGCTGTAGTCACTAGAGCTCAGGCTCTTAATATGCCTCAAACTTCATCTACTGAAGATAATGAAGTGCATAACCAAGATAATCCCTTGGTAATTTCTCGTGACTCGTTTATAAAACAGCAAGAAGATGATCCCACTCTGAAGAAATTCTTCATTCTTGCAACTAAAGGTGATCCGAATAAAGACACAAGTCGTAAATCGTGGATTACAAAGAAGAATGGCGTACTTGTACGTATGGTTCAAGACTCCATTACGTCAAGTCATTCTCAAATCCTGGTTCCCAAGAATTTGAGAGTTAAAATTTTGCAGCACGCTCACGACTCTCAGTGTGCTGGACACATGGGTTTTTCCCGTACTAAGTCAAGAGTCCTTGCGGCTTTCTTTTGGCCATTGGTAAACAAGGACATACGGATTTATTGTCGATCTTGTAAAGTATGTCAGGAAGTTAAATCCAAAGGTCCACGGCATGCTGCACCCATTCAGGCGGCGGACATTCCTATTCGGCCGTTTCAAAAAATGGCCATAGACATTATTGGTCCATTTAAGATCAAGTCTGCCAGAGGACATCAGTTTATCTTGACGTGTGTTGATATGTGCACACGTTGGCCAGAGGCTATTCCTCTGAAGAGCATTACTACTGCTGATATTGCAGATGCTCTTTGGCTTATATTTTCTCGTCTGGGGTTCCCCGGAGAGATATTGTCAGACCATGGCACCCAACTAATATCAGATACCATGTCTCAAGTAATGTCTACTCTGCAGATAGATAGATCTTTAAGTAGTATCTACCATCCAATGTCTAATGGTATGGTCGAACGCCTTAATAGAACACTTAAAAACTTACTGGGGAAGATAACTGAGGATCATCCTCAAGACTGGGACAGAGTTTTACCTGCGGCCCTCTTCGCTTACAGAGAGGTACCCAATGAACATACGGGATTTTCTCCCTTTGAACTCGTCTTTGGCGCGCGTCCGCGTGGCCCTATGTCGTTGCTTCACGATCTCATAACATCTGACAATATTGACGATGACACAAAGTCATCCTACGAATATGTCATCGCGTTGAGACAAAAGATTATCGAAGCATGCAAATTAGCAACTTCTTCTTCTGAATTTGCGAAACAGAAGGCAAGGCAATTTGCCAATAAGAAGAGATGCTTACGACAACTTTGTCCTGGTGACAAAGCATTTGTATTACTACCTTGTAGGGAAAACAGATTACTTATTTCTTGGAAAGGTCCGTACGATATAATATCGAAAATTTCCGATGTCGACTATATTGTCGATATTGATGGGAAGCATAAAACCTTCCACATCAATATGCTTACTGAATTCCATGAACGTCCGGATTATTTGCAACCCATTTTCCAAGCAACGGACAATTCTCCAGTACAACATGGTCATTACTCATCACTGTCCGTGATACAGGATGAGGAAACAAGTTTTTCAGATGTAAATCTTCCTCTTCCAATGATCCCACTTCATTCCAGTGAATCATGGAAGAACGTTACTGTCTCTCCTGATTTGTCTCTAGGAGAACAGCGACAAGTTTCAACTATGTTGCAAACATTTCAGGATGTACTCACTGACATCCCTGGACAAACGAATGTCATTCAACATGACATTGTTCTAACTGACCATACTCCTATTAGGGTTAGACCTTATCCTATACCTATACATTTTCAAGCACAGGTCGAGAAAGAGTTGGATGAGATGATAGATTTGAAAATAATCGAACCATCCACCTCTGCATATTCTTCGCCGATGGTTATTGTGCGTAAAAAAGACAATAACATACGTCTTTGCGTTGACTATCGAAAATTGAATCAAGTAACGAAGTTCGATGCCGAACCTATGCCTTTACTGGAAGAGCTACTTACTCGACTCTCCAAATCTCATTTTTTCACTAAACTTGATTTGTCTAAAGGATATTGGCAAGTTCCTTTATCTGAACGCGCCAAACCTCTCACGGCTTTTTCAACACCTAGAGGTTTGTTCCAATGGAATTTTATGCCTTTCGGTCTTATGAACGCACCAGCTACATTCGTACGCATGATGCGCCGAATCCTATCTTATCGGTCAGATGTCATTGCATATCTAGACGACATCTGTCTTTTCAGCGATACTTGGGAAGATCACTATTCAGGGTTAGATGAATTGCTGTCTACTTTGCGTGAGCACAACCTGACAGCGAAACCCTCTAAAGCCTATATTGGTTTTAGCGAAATTTCTTTCCTAGGCCACCGAGTTGGTCATGGTTTCCTAAAGACAGAGGACCATAATACTAGTAAGATACTTAACATCTCAATCCCTAAGACTAAAAAACAGGTGAGAAGTCTGTTAGGTCTTATTCAATTTTATGGCAGATTCATTCAGAATCTATCCTCTATCATGGCACCTCTCTCAACACTTCTAAAGAAAGGTTCGCCTAATGTGGTCCACTGGTCTCAGGAATGCCAATGCTCTCTGGATAAGATTAAAACACTGTTTTCAACACCACCTATTTTAGTGCTACCCACTAAAGATAAGACATTCGTTCTTCGTAGTGACGCTTCATCCACTGGGATTGGAGCGGCACTAATGCAAGAGTACTCTGGAACTCTGCATCCTGTAATGTATATTTCCAGAAAACTTAATGCGGCAGAAAGGAATTATTCGGTTTTAGACCGTGAGCTATTAGCTATGGTTTGGTCGATCCTCAAACTACAGAGATTCCTTCTAGGCGCACATTTCATAGTAGAAACCGACCAAAAAGCTCTTACTGCTATACAGAGTAAGAATTTGAAGAGCTCGAGGTCTACTCGATATGCAATTGCTCTTCAACCTTTTCATTTCTCTGTGCGAGCTATTCGTGGATCAGATAATGTGATGGCAGACATTCTGTCAAGATGCCCACATGATTCCACATAACTATTAGGGCTTAGACTTCTTGATATGTCTAGTTCTATAGTAGTTCCTTTTCTATATCATGATAGATACACATTTGTAATTTAATAATATAATGATTGTATCACTACATAGCGGTTCATTGATGTTTATTCACCGCTGTGCTTTGATGATTTTTTCTTCATAAATCATAAATTTAAGATATCTAATACGAAATGATGATATGAATTTTTTAGGCATTGTGTAATTGCCAGAATTGTATTATACTTTGATGACACCTTCCTGGAAAAATATACTTGTAGAGAAATAATTTCTCTCAGTTTATGAGACACATTCTCACCAGTCGCTCCATAAGTCGACTTAGCCTCATATTAGGCGTTATAGGTATTCCTGATATTTTCATCTGCGCATTATTCATGCGTTGTGAGCCTATTGTACGTTGCTCCTAGATGTATTTCAAAAAAAAAAAAAATGTTCCATTTTTTTTTCCCGGGAGGTGTGGTAAGACTGTTACGTGCAGTCTTTGATATCTTACAATATTATACATAGGTAATTTTTTAGTGCTTAAGGGAAAGTCATTATTGAGTTACTTCCCTTGAAAGTTGTGTCGGCTCTTTCGATCAAACTCCGCGGATAAATCCATTTTACTGCGATTTATTCGTTGTTTGGGTAATAATAGATTGTTCTTGCTTCAGAATATCTATGGCCTGAATTTATGTGTATTGTTTGTCTGAGTAGGACGAGTCTGTCTTATATCTGTATATCTTTACATATCTAAGTCGAACTATATGTTCTGTTGTCTCTAGAGAGGTCGAAGGCTATTCGGCGGATGTGTCGCTAGAGTGTGGTGTGATTTGGCTTCGTCCTGATAGGGACTGTGTTTTCTATGTCGGCCTGTCGCCGGGGAAAAAAGTGATCTCAGTATTTGTGGGGAAGGTGATAGTCGTCTAAACCTATCGTGTATGCTTTACCCCAGTGTTTATTCGTATTGCCAAGGAATGGCAGTTTCATATTTCCTATACCAAGGTAATCAAAGATACTCTTATGAACTCTCGATCGAAGCCACCATTTTCGATAGTTACGATTTGAATGTCTAAGAGAATATATTTGACTCGATGAAAACGACTTCGATTCCTAGCAGCACTATATCCTGTAGATTGCAGTCAATTGTTCATGATCAAATCTACAGAGCAATGAAATGTTTTATGAATGACTAACTTTAGGACAGATTCATTATCTGTATCCAAACGTGAGTGACAGCTCACGAGTGAAGCCATCTTGGAACCAAAACATGTAGTGACTTTCAAGAAGAGAAAAGGGATGCCCGTATTATCGCTTGTTTAGTCCAGAGATCACTGCTACACATGAGAACCCGTTATTAGCGGTTCAATATTATTATATGGAAAAATATGTGCTGAACATTATGTTGAAGAATCGTCGCTAGACGAGATTAGGTTTAGAAGCCATCTGAAATATTGTTTATAAGCTGACGTGCTCAGTCAGTGAAGTCAGATGATATATGTATGGGCGATACTGAGTGCTTGGCTACTGACAGTCCATTATACACTTATTCTACATGAGTGCCCATGTAACATTGCAAGACCATTTATCCACTGTACTATGATGTATTATGGCAACCTGTGATTTGTCACTATCTGTGCTGTCGAGTGTGTACGTCCAATTAAACTTTAGAAAAGGTACACAGTCGTTGGTGTCGATGACTTCCAGCCATACATGAGTGTGAGAAAAGAACATTTTTTGTCAACACCACGAACCTTTATCATCATTCGCACATTATACACTCAATCCATGTCTACACACCACTGCGTAGGTCAAGTTGACATTCCATACACTACAGTGGAGCAAACAACACCATAGAGATCTTATCAACTGATGATGATGATGATGTCTGCTTCCATCCACTTATATCTATCTTTTGGTGGATATCATTAACGGGAATAAAAATCCAACGTTATCAACCTTATCAATATCTTATATTTTAATAACATCTCAACCCTCTCGCGACATCCCGATTAGAGAGATTTAATCAATGCAGTGAAGTTAAGAAACTGTTCGTCGAGTAGATGTATTTAGAATTAGAAGAAATTGTGAAGATATTAAATTTTTTTTTAAACATTTTAGACAGGACAATAAACTATCACCGAATTCAGTACGATGAGTTTCAGAGTTTTTAAAAGCATATTTTAGTATTTTTTATTTTGCTTTTTACATCAAATCCACGTTCCTTTTTCAGAATATATGTCAGAATTAAAGTATGAGCACACAAGTACATACCATTCGTGCTTCTAAATGTTTTTGTCACTTTGAAATAACATGAGAGAAAAAAATAAACTATGATATCTCTTAAAAAAAGGGGGCTTTCCAATCAACAGGAAAATATTAATATATGAAAATCTCCAGACCTATAAGTTGAGTCCGGGCAAATTAGCGCGAGGAATATCACTTACACTTACTCAAAATGAGTCTGGTAAAGAGTGTGAGAAATTTTTTTGTAATGGAATCGTTCTTTAGAAGTTGTTAAAAAATCCGAAATATTCACAACACCAAACCGTTCTCTTGTCACTGGCAGACTCCTTACTTGAGAAAGATGTAAAAAGGTTCAAAATAAGAAGTCCATTGTAGACAGTTTCTTTGCTAGCTCGCAAAATTCAAAAGACTAAATAGATACCTAATGCAGCAACACCACCACAAATTAGTCACCGTTAATTTTATCCGCCATGCACGTCAAACCTAGTTCACACTAATGTATTATTCGTTTACTTCTAAATTTTAAGATGTTTTAAAACTATTAACACATCTTTATTTTGCACGTGCTGTTAATTTAACAATGGAGAACAATACTGTACTTTTTATTTAGACCGCAAACGGCTCTGGGATCGACTCAGTCTCATGAATAGGGTACCAGAGCAAGTCTGGGAAGGTTAGGCGGCCAAGTTATGCCGACCACATCACCACCAGTGTGCCGATGTTCAAGAACATATAGGTACAACACCATGCTCCCAATATGTCTCAGTGGGTATGTAACGGGGTTCTTTACCTTTTTTGCAGTATAATATATAAGAAATTAATACTATTTGTATGTCTTATTGGCTTCGTCTGTCAAGGGCTTTGAACGGAGCTTAGACAATGTGTGTAATACAGATTTCAGCTTAGGCTATCTTCAACATTTCAACATACAACGGGTGTTGTAAAATGATTACCATCGGACGTTGTGGTCCCACTGCACAGCTCAATGACAGTACTACTCATGATCGTGAAATAATCATAAATACCGTAGCGAGTTGAAAAAAAAACACGCTTAGTTATTACTACTTAATGAATGAAAAAGAAACAAGCTTAGTTAATGCAGAAAAGACAGGAAAGTAGGGCAGGTGTATACAGGCCGATGCTGTTAGTGTTTTTCGAAGGCGTGTCGAAGTTAGCCAGTCAGAAAATAGGTGATCTCAAGAACCGATCAATACGACTACTACAGTTAATAATGAGAAATAAAAAGTGTGCAAACCAGGGGTTAGACTTAGGACCCGTACAAGTGTAGGTAGTGTCAGAAATGGATGACAGGGGTATCATTTTATCGGGAATAACTCCAACTATGTGCATGTAAAACGAAAATTGGATTGAAAGAGTACTTTTAAAGATATGTGAAAGAAAAGGTGGCAGTTCATCGAGAAATCCTATGTTTTTTCCTAACTAAAATTCGATATAAAATCACTAACAAGACCAGTTATGGGAATTAACACATAGATAGAATGCAACACCTATGGAGAAATAAAGACTATAACTCAAAAGGCTATATCTAAAAAAGGTGAGAT
Source organism: Oreohelix idahoensis (assembly GCA_024509875.1). Taxonomy (NCBI): domain Eukaryota; kingdom Metazoa; phylum Mollusca; class Gastropoda; order Stylommatophora; family Oreohelicidae; genus Oreohelix; species Oreohelix idahoensis. The sequence continues at coordinate 759,629 of JAMPIV010000299.1, read as the reverse complement.
ATACGAAGCAAAGTTTGGCAGACCTTTCACACAAATTCCCTCGGAGATGAGAAATTATGTAGACTAAAACAGAGTTACCGAACCAGTCTTCTTGTATGCACGCTCTCAGCCTATATAAGGAAACCGCAGATAATTCAAGCTCACTTGCACAGCATAAAGAGAAAAGAACGGAGGACAGAGAGACGCTTGTTGAGGCTAATTTATTACCATCTGTGGCCGAGCAGCATTATTCTCCACCAAAGTCAGTCTTTTCTGGACATTATATAGATCCTTAGAGGGTTCCTGCCAGTCATTCAAAATTAGAGGTCGTTGATTGAAAACCCTATGAGCAATTGTGACCTACCAGAAGTCTACATAGGGGTTTCTAGATCACCAGCTTTAACACAGCAGTGTCTGGAGTGGCACAAGTTGGACATAAAGCTGAAAGACTGTGCAAATCAACAGAACCTTGCATCTGACATATAAGTTAAGTCAGTGTGTTTTAAAACGCGTGCAATCTTGAGTGACCAGCAGCAGATTTTGTTAAGTAATACAGATCAATAGAATAGAGTGATAGCTAGCAGAGACATAAGAGTAAAGTAGACCAGCGATGGGCAGTGGAACAGTAAATGAGAATGGGGATAAATTAATAAGCTTCTGCAGTATTAACAAACAACCTGGTCATTGGAGGAACACGTTTTCCATACAAAGAATTGCACACGTTAACGTGGGAATTACCAAACGGACGTGACAGAAACAAGATATAACATACTGATCAATGGCAGATGGAGACATGCATTACAAGACGTAACAGTAAGAAGAGGCGCAGATGTGAGAAGTGATCATCACCTAGTAGTAGCATGACTGAAGGTGAAACTCAGAGCTGCTGGACCAGTTGCAGCCAAACAGAAAAGATATAACATCACGAAACTTAAGGACCCCTCACCAGAAAAGCTTTTGTGGTCGACGTAAAGAGACGATATCAGATTGCCAAAAGCCAGGAAAGAACAGAGACCAATGATGTCGACCAGAAATTTAACACCATCTCAACAATATACAAGGAAAGCAGCAAGTCATGCTTGGGATTCCAGGAAAGAAAGAACCAAGACTGGATAACACCAGAAATGCTAAACACCATAGCGAAGAGAAAGGAAATGAAAAGAAAGAAAACAGATAGACGCTTGTTGAGGCTAATTTATTACCATCTGTGGCCGGGCATGTTAAAGGCAATATATAGTGAACAGTACAGTCAGCTGGACAAGAAAGTAAAACGTCGAATTCGTGCTAACAAAAGGACATTTCTGGATGACCTTGCAAGACAGGCAGAAGAGGCAGCACTGAGAAATGAACAAAGCAGTTTATAAAATAACTAAAGCTATCAGTGGAAAACGAGGTGCAAACTACATAACGTTATTAAGAGGCAAGCGTTATTGTGTGAGGCGTGGTAGAAACGGAGGTCTTGGGTTTCTCTGTGTATCAAAATGGAATGGTGACTGTAATTAAATTTGAATCGTTTTGTCTGTTGTGCAAAGACGAGTGTCAAAAGACTTGCCCAGTCGACAGGTTGGCTATTATGGAAGAAAGTGAACGTGGATAAGTATTTGTGATTGTTTGTATGTGTTTTTATGGCACTCCAATTCTGTGTATAGATCTGTTTAATGTCAGCTGGTAAGTCACTTAAACTGTCATAGTCAGAGGACAAGAGAGGTTTTTTATTTTGGGATTGGGTACTGCACATTGAACGTTTCTTGGTCTGGCATGCAGCTTTTGAAGAGGAATGAGATGGGATGGGCCCGGTTGTCTGTGGGTGAGTCAATGTGGAGGGAATTGTTGCAACTGACGCTCCTGATGCTAGTGTCTGCTGATGAGTCAGGATGAGGCCGGGTGTCTGTTGGTGCGCCGATATTGAAGGTATTCTCGATGTTGCTGTGGCACTGGATGATGATGATGTCGGTTGGTTTGCCGATGTTGATGATGATGATGAGTCTGGTATTGCAAATGTGGTGGCACCTGATGCTGCTGCGTTCTGTGTTGCAAATGTTTTGGTGTCTGATGTTGAAGCGGGGTGTTGGTGGTTTCTGTGGACCCGAATGTTATCAACACGCGTAAAGTCTTTTCCACAAATGTCACAACTAAGCAGAGTCAACGAGTGCGCTGTCTTGATGTGTCGTGTGTAGTTATTACGTCTGAGGAACCCCTGCCCACTGCGGTACATATCAGGTTTGTTTGTACCACTGGGGTGTCTGTGTGTTCAGTAGTTGACACGGGCCCATGTTTCTTCTCTATGTGCCGTTTCAGGTTGGTCTCTCGGGTGAAGTCTTTACTACAGAGCGGACACTCGTATCTCTGCTCCGCATGCACCGTGTTCATATGACGAGTTAGCTCATGGCCCCGCCTGAAAACGCGCTGGCAGTGTAAGCACGAATAGCACTGTCGTTGAGGCGAAGACATCTATGGAATAGAAGAGGAACAAAAAGAATTAATTAAAACATAAAATAAAATACATGTAACAATCAGGTAACCTAGACAAAACAGACAAAATGATAGATAGAGAGAGAGAGAGAGAGAGAGAGAGAGAGAGACAGAGAAAGAGAGAGAGAGTGAAAGAGAGAAAGAGAGAGAGAGAGAGATTAGACACCAAAAATTAAACATAAAATAAATTTAAAAACCAGACTTATAGATAGCTAGGCACGTACCTATCTATGTAGGTACACACACACACACACACACACACACACACACACAAGTATACATCTCTGTATGTGTGAAATAATTTTATTTATTCTGCGATATTAACATATCAGAAAGGCCCCGCGCTGTTGTAACAGCGTGGCACCAAATCACTTTAAAACCCAAGCATGTTCGCGAGACAAATAACGTATTGATCTACCCTTTCTTTTAAAATAACGAAAATATAAGTTTGTTATTAACGTGTTTGCTACTGTCAACCATTGTTGTTGGTTATAGCAGGGCGACTTAAGGTAATATGTGTTTGTATTTATTTTATGTTATCTCTTTTTTTCCCTTGTGTAGTTCAGCATTGTTTTTTTTTAAATCCAAAATATACTATTTTCTAAACTAGTATGTTTTTTATTTTCATTGGACGGTTAATCTGTATGTAACTTTTTATCAGTTTGTACTGGCTCGGGTCCTTATTTAGTTATTGTAATATATTAACTTTTGCATTTCAATCTCTTTGCTCTTTCTTTTATTCTGTGATATTAAAATAACTCGCGCGCGCGTTGTAGCGACGTGAAACCAGAGTTATGATTTTGGATCTCTCTTTTATGAGAAATATTTCCTTTTTGTTTCACGCCCCATATCGATTGGTTCACGTGCAGGTGTCCAAGCTGAACAAAGTACCAAGTATGAGTTTTTCATCGGAAAACAGGACTCATAAAAACCCGATATTGATTTGTTCATTGTTTCGACCAGCAGGTAGTTTTTATGATGCTTTGTCTATTTTTTATAGCGGACACTTTGTGTAATTAATTTTCATGATTTATTGCTTTTGCCCTACCGTTGTGTTTCTATAACGTGGACACTAGATCAAATGATATCGATCTACCCGCCCGTCTCTGTACCACACCACGGGCAATTTTTTTTTCGTGGGTAATACAATTTTGGTGCATACAAGATTAGACTTGTAGGGCAAAAAAAAATGATTGTTATCTGATGGTGCAATCGATGCATGAGTCATACTGTTTGTAGACAGCGTTGTCTCAAACAAGGTGTGGTTTTTAATAATAACATTTTCTTAACAATATGCTAAAGAAGATAATTTTTTAAACTAAGGAAATTTTTCACAACCAAGGCTTTTCCTAGTGACAACAGACATATACAATAAAAAATAAGTCGGTTTAGAATATTTTCTTAACTTATCGAAAACCAACATTTACACATTTTTTTTAAACATAAAGATATTTAGGATATAACACCCTAACAAACAAGCAAACAGATAAAGATATATATTTTACACATAAAGAAGTGTTATATATTTTAAATTCCTAGTGAAAAAACAGACGAAGACACACACACATATACATATACCGAGTTTATATTTAGAACAAAACTTTGCGTAGGGTTTTCTTCCACAGTCTCTGTCTGTTAAGAAATACTCCTACCGAAAAACGAATACAGAAACAAACAAACAGATAAAAATATTTTTTTTCACATAGTCTTAATACGCTTAACGAAAACAGACACAGACATATATTCTTTAGGTTAGAGAAATGACAGAGATATTTATATTTAACACAAAACACGAATACCGAAAAAATAAATGAATACATACACGAATAGACATATAAGACTCCCGTAGGAGGTTACGTCTTAAATGACTGCTATTTTTTAGTGTTTCTTTTTTAAACAAATTACATTCTATAATATTCTTAGCGACAATACAAAAGACAGAGATATAAAAGAATAACATACGTTTGGTTGTGATCTTGACATGGTCTGGTTTTTTCAGAAGGCTGGTCTTCAAAACGGTTGTTTTTTCAGAAGGCTGGTCTCAGACGGTTTTGCTCGTCGAGGGTTGTTGCTTGAATGCCCGGTCTACAGGATTAGTCTCAGATTATATCAAAGGCTTGTCTCTTACAGATGTAGTGCGCGCGCACGTGCACAAACTGCACGTGCGCAATCGATAATTTCAGATCTCGCGCGCGGCTTTGTCACAATGGTCGGAACCCGTTATCGATTGTGTATTTTCGTTACACGAAGTTTAATTGGATGCAGGTGGGCATGACAACATAATCGGTCTCTGGTACCGGTGAGGTCAGCGTTTTACGATCGAACATAAAACTATATATTTTGTTCGTTTGTTTGTTAGTGTGACAGTATATGCAGAACATTGTAACGCTTGTAAACTTTAAAAAAAACGATATCTTTAAAAAACAAATCTTTAATATTATTATGGTCTGTTGACTAAAAGAATAAGAATGGTAAAAACTGCACGTGACTGAGTGAGTAACGTGTGGTTCTCGTGATGTTACAACCAGATTTGCTTGTTTTGTTGGCATGGCTTCTCACGTTGTTGAAAACATTTCGCAGGGGGTTCTCACGTTGGTGAATTCAATAACTGCATATGAGTGTAATTTATCATTACTAGAAATGGATCCCACTTTTGACATAAGGGTGGGGTCTGTGCGTGTGTATCAGTATATAACACAGACAATGTTATGTTTGTCACGAAGCGGCCCGCACGTTCATAACCCATAATTTTAATTTGCCCCAAGCTTTTACGTTCGTGAGTCACGCAGTTAGCATCGATTATATAATTGCGTTCACCTTTTGGCCTTTTTCACAAAAGTACGGCGCGGCTCTTTTGTAAAAACAAAAATATAAAACTACGAATGTTTAAGAAAATTGGTCATGAAAAATTAAGCGGTCTCTGGTACCGGTGAGGCCAGAGTTAATGGCTTTTTACGATCAAACGGTGAAAATGAGACATTCACACACAAAAAACATAAAAATGAGATCGCGCTGTTTCACATAGATAGTAATTCCCCCAGCAGCAGCAATATCTAATTCGCGTGCAATTAGCTACTGGTAGCTGCCCTTAATTAAGGTTGGGTTATTGTAGGGCAGGTTTGATTGTGACTCAGTGCCCTCCACAAAGATCCGAATATGAATCAGCAAGATACTGTTGTGTCTCTCTCTCTCTCTCTCTCTCTCTCTCTCTCTCTATATATATATATATATATATATATATATATATATATATATATATATATATATATATATATATACCTTGTATATTCGTCTAGTTGACTCGCGACAGCAAACAGAGCTTACATATTTCTTAACGTAAAAAGTGAGTTTTAAAATGACGGCGAGCTTTAGTGTCGGATATCCTAACATAGATTTTACGTTAGCTGAGTTAAAAGAGATGTTACAAGTAATACCTGATACCCCAAGATTTGTGTTTATACCGGGAGAAATTAGTAACAGAGCAAGACTCATCTTGATAGAATGGATATCAGGCATTTGTAGTAGTTATAACTGTCAGAGACAAACATTTCAGTTAACTATCGCTTTTTTAGAGCATTATGGGAGTAAAGAACAACTAAACAGGGAAAACTTTCAGTTTGTCGGGTTGACATGTCTCTTCATAGCTAGCAAGATTGAAGAAGGGGGTGTTTTTAGCGTGCGCGATTTATTGGAGCTATATGGTGACATGCGTACCGCGAATGATCTTATCAGTCTAGAACGCCAGATACTAAAAACAATAGACTTCAAATTGAACCCGGTAACAATGTTAACGTGGGTAGAAATCTGTGTCGCCATTATTAGGGTAGAGGAGAATGTCCCTTTTACAGAGGTGACGATGGAACGCATAATAACGGTGTGTAACCTGTCACTATGCGATGAAAACTTGCTAACGTACACCTATCGGGTTTTAGCAATCGCAGTTTTGTCATTTTTCTACGACATTCACTATCTGACGGTGATATCGGGGCTAGCCAGTTCGGAAATAGTCAGTTGTCTGCCCTATATGACACAGTATTTCCAATTCGTTGTAGAGACACAAACATTGCGGAACATCGGTCGTCACACCCATTTCATTCAAATCCAGAAAGAGAGCACGTAAGAACGCGTTAGGTATTTTCTACAACAGATAATATATATATATTATATATATATATATATATATATATATATATATATATATATATATATATATATATATATATATTCATTCATAACCCTCCACTCCCAAAGGAGCATAGGCCTTCAACAAACACATGCCAAGTCCTCCTGTCACGTGCCATCATCTCAAGTTCTTTCCATGTTCTCCTCATCATTTTCACCTCTGTTTCCAACTCTCTTCTCCATGTACTTCTTGGTCTTCCTCTGCCTCTCTTGCCCTGGGGGTTCCAGAACAAGGACTGACTTGTAATGCTATCAACAGGTTTCCTCAGTGTGTGTCCTATCTATCGCCATCGTCTTCTTCTCATCTCTTGTTCCACTGGCATTTGTCCAGTTCTTGTCATCAGTTCCACATTGGTAACCTTGTCATACCATTTTAATCCCTCTATTCTACGCAAGCACCCATTTATGAAAGTCTGTAGCTTTTTGGTTGTTGTCTTTGTTGTTCTCCATGTCTCCGAGCCATACAATAGGACTGACTTCACATTTGAGTTGAAGATTCTTATTTTCGTGTTGGATCCTATTTCTCTTGATCTCCATATATTTCCCAATGCAATGAAAGCTCCTCTTGCTTTTTGTATTCTTATTTTGATATCGCTGTCTGTCCCTCCAACTTTATCTATATTACTACCAAGATATGTGTATGATTCTACATCTTGTATTGGCGTTTCTTCAAGTTCAACCCTGTTTTCATTACCTGCATTTATTCGCATTATTTTTGTCTTTTCCCTGTGTATTTTCAGACCCAATTGCTGTGACCTCTCGTCGAGTGTTTTCAATTTGTCCTGCATCTGATTACGGTTATGGGACACGAGAGCCAAATCATCAGCAAAATCCAGATCATCCAACTGCTTAGTCAGAGTCCACTGGATTCCATTTCTGTTGTGTGTTGTCGATGATCTCATAACCCAATCTATTGCCAGCAAGAAAAGAAATGGAGACAAGAGGCATCCATGTCGCACTCCTGTTCTTATCCCAAATGGTTCTGTAAGCTGTCCTTCATGAAGAACTCTGCACGTCATGTCTTCATAGGTTTTCTTTATTAAATTAATGATCTTCAGGGGAACTCCATAATGCCTCATCAATTTCCAAAGTGATTCTCTGTCCACACTGTCAAATGCTTTTTCGTAGTCCACAAATCCGATGTATAGTGGTGAATTCCATTCCAGACTTTGTTCAACTATTATTCTCAAAGTGGATATCTGGTCTGTTGATGATCTGTTTTGTCGAAAACCTGCTTGTTCATCTCTCAATTTCTTGTCTATGGACTCCTTTAATCTCTCAAGGATAATCCTGTTCAATACCTTTCCTGGCACTGATAGTAACATTATTCCTCTATAATTTGTGCACTCTTGTAGATTTCCCTTCTTAGGCAATGTCGTAGATTTCCGATAGGAGAATTAAGACTAGGTTTGGTCCCTTCTGAATAGGTTTGAATAGGTGATAGACTCAGTGAGAGTTAGTGAAAGGTAATAGAATTTCCACACACGTGAGATGATAGATTTGATATAGTGGCTGTCTCTGAAAGCGAAAAGAATTCTTCTCTCTCTCACCTATCTTCTACAACAGTTGTTACAGCGTCAGACAGACTACACCAATATACATATTACGTATATTTCTATCACTCACAGGCACGCACATACACGTGACGACAGGTAAACACACAGACGTGGGAAAACTATAACAATGATATATATATTATCTAGAACGAGCTGACCAAACACGATTATTAAGTTCAAGAGCGATTTTATTATCAGGAAAAATCGGCTCACAACATCAAAGAAAGTACATCAAGGAAAATACATATACGCATAGTCACAAAAAAAATCAAGGAAATGTTGCAAGGATGATAGCCCCGTTATAGTGTTAACTCTAGGTTTAGCCCGGCCCCGTTAAGAGAACAGATGATGGCGCCCGAGTCACAGATACATAGGGTTTGAGTCTAAGAGTTTTTCTTGGTTTTATCTCGTAATTATATGCACAGAGTTTGAAAAAAAATCTGATTTAACCTAAGACAAAACACAAGAACTCTAGCCTTAGCAACAAATTATGCAGATTGAAAAAAATTAGGACAGCAACAGGGTGTCAAAGATAAAATAGTGAAAAATATCACTCAAACCAGCGTACACTCATTCATTCCGCCATGGCTTCTCATACTTGTACTCACGACTTTGCTTGCTGCCTCTTGGAACACATTGATTTTAGATTTTCACACAGACTCAAAAAATGCAGTCTTCTGCCAAGAAGTCCCCAGTTCCAAAAGACGTATTTAACTTGGAGTCTCCGGGAACGACTACTTGGGTATGCAAATTTGTTCAAATGTCTGATTAAGTCACCTAACAATTATTCCAGGCGCGGGAGTTAGCAGAGCACAGTGTCAATAGCGTAGGTTTCTAAAAAATGATGAATGTCAGGTCGGTGCCTTCCCTCAGTATAGGATTCACTTTAGTCACACCACAGATTTGTCCACAAGATATAATCTAGTCGGGAAATGATTGTTAATATTCACGCCACCAGGCAGCAAATTATATAGAGTTTCTAGAAGAAATTAAGTGCTGGCTCCAAGGTCCAGTATTTATCATTACAGTCTTTGAAAACCCGTTATAGGGATATTAGTATTTCTGTCTAACTTGCACCGTCAGATCAGTGTTACTTGAGAAAACCCACGTGGTTCAAAATAAGGACTGTCTATTTCTTCACAAGTATGGAAACTACTACTAGGTGCTGGTAAAGTTAGGGTCACCCCAAAACTTTCACTGTGTGGAGGAAAAATAACACATATAATATAATAAACAGAATCTGTACTGGTTAAAACTTACATTTAAACTTGCAAGCAGAGAGCTTTGCTTATCATTTAAACTTCCCGTGACGTAAGTTATATTTAAAAATCAGCAATCCTCATAAATTAGGAACACGTGCGTATTCCGTCACCATTCATGAGGCTCGATTCTAGAGTTTATACGTTAGTTTAGAAAAATACACTCGACTGAGTATTAGCAGTTAAATTAAATTCATAAATAGCTACAATTGCCGTTATAAGCTAGAAATTTTAATTTTATTCTGCTTTCCACTGAATGCTTCCCTAGAAAATATAATAGCCTACCACTTTATTTCTCTTCTGCGCTAAAGAAATAGATTAAAATGAATTAAGCGATTTAACACTTTAACACTCACAAAATCTATATATCTATCATATTAATTACCTCAACCACAGAATTACAGGTAGTCGCACAACTTAAGAATAAAAATGCTGAAAATATTTCTGGAAGTCTAGAAGTTCGACAAATTGCCGAAACAAACTGAGATCTTCGCTAACAGCTATTCTGTTTACGAGCGACCTATCTACTGTGAGTCTATGAGCGAGAATGAAATTAAAGTTTCAAACTTGGCCAATATCTTAAAATCAGACAAAGGGCCCAAACTTATTTCGCCAAGCGAAATTATCTCCCCTACTCCCAACATTTACGTCCGCTTAACGCGTGTCGTAACTGTCACCTACTGACCACGATGTACGCGTGTCAGTTTCAAATCCCAGACAGCCTGACTCCATTGCCCAAGTGAGCGCCGTGTCAGTTTGGGATTTTCCAGACAAATGTCTGGATACTGACCGGTGCAGATGTAAAGTATCACACCTCACCGGGACTAATGCCGAGAAGAAGCTCGCGCGCTCGGTGAGAATGTAGACGATTTGCTACGTCCTATGTTCAGCGAACCGACTTATCACGCCTTCTGACGCCCTGCAGCCCTGACATCTACGTAATATCGTCCTAGCGCGATTCTCAGTTTAAGAGAAAGGAAAACAGGTAAAGTTTGCGAATTATATGAAAATAATATTCGCAAAACGAATGGATGAAAAATACACAGGAAAAAAAAATACAGAGATAATAAAAGAGAGAATTTATGTGAAAGAATAGGAAGAAGATGTAGGAAATTAAATGAATATAAACCCTACGTGACAGAGCCTCCCCCCTTTAAGATATGGAAGCACTCCATGTCTACGTTATGGAGTTTAATTTCCTATAACCGTAGCTTCGGGGTGTCTGTCTTCTTCCCTCTCCTCTTCCCCCTCCATCTCTGTCCAATTCCTACTCAAGTCCACTCCTCAAAGTTTCCTTCCCCTGGAATGTCTCATATGCGCGCTTGAAAGAGCGTCGCCGCTTCTGACATTTTTGAAAGATTTCCTGTGATAGCGGTGGAATATCCCTGCCACTATCGTCATCTTCGTCAGTTTTGGCGATCGTCAGGAGATGGTCGGAGGTTGGCACTGGTTTTTCCAAGTATCTCTTTAAGAGATTTAAATGGAAAACCTTCTCCTTTCCTTCAATAGAGATCTGGTAGTTAGCCTTAGAAATCTTTTTCAGGACGGTAAACGGCCCTTGCCATCCGATCTTCAGTTGGTTGTTCTCGGTAGGGAGCAACACCAAAACTTTCTCTCCTGCTTCCAGTTCTCTCTCTTCCGCGACTTTCCTGTATCGGTTAGCGTGCTTGGTGCGTGCTCGCTTAAAGTTAGTCGTTGCTAGGTCCCACCCTAGTTTCAACCGTTCCTTTAAAACCGACACATATTTACTGGCTGAGACAACTGTCTCATCAGCCTTCTCGTCTGTCAGAGACTGAAGTAAGGCTTCAAGCGGGCCCTTAATGGGTCTGCCGAATAAGAGTGTAGCTGGCGGAAATCCTGTGGAAGTATGAGGAGATTCTCTGTAGCCAAATAATGCTGCAGGAATACAGAGATCCCAATCTTCAGGTTTCACTTGTGCCAGCTTACTTAGCATCATGGTGAGGTTTCCATTAGCACGTTCCACGAGCCCATTTCCGGCCGGAGTATATGGCTTAGTGTGGATGTGTTGGGTCCTCAAGATCTTAACGATCTCATCCATCAACAGGTTTCGGTATGGAGATCCATTATCCGTCAACACTTGCTGAGGGAATCCCAACCGAGTGAAAATCTGCACGAGGGCTTCTGCGACATGCTTGGCATCTGCGCATGTTAGCGGGATAGCTTCTGCCCATAAAGTGCATGTATCGACTAAGGTCAGGATGAACCTGTTCCTTCTTTTAGTCCTTTCGAAAGGCCCTAAAATGTCGATCACAACCCGTTCGAATGGTGTTCCCATTATTGGCATTTCACCCATGTGGACTGGGGGTGCCCGTTGCTTGGGTGGCACACGTTGGCACTGGGCACAGGATTTGACATATCTGATAATATCAGTATTTACTCCTGGCCACCAATAATGAGTGGTTATACGTTGGTTTGTGGCGTTCTGTCCCATATGTCCGCTAAAGGGAAGAGAGTGCCCCATTTCTAGGATTTGGCTTCTGTACTGTTTCGGTACTAGGAGCTGGTTGTAACCTTGGTCAGGCTTGCCCGTTCTCCGATAAAGTACGCCATCCTCAGAAAAAATGTCCCCGTGCTGTTTGGGTTCCTTAGCCATGGGCAGTTTCCTAAAGCAGGGTGCCAAAGTAGGGTCCTTGTATTGCGCTTCTTTAAGTTCCATAGGTAACAAATTAGGCGCAGGCTCCCGTTCCTTCTTGGTTTGCCCTCTTGTAGTTACTGCTGCCACAATCGGCTCTTCCGGTTTCCCAATACACACGTATCTCCCGCCAAGTATGACTGGGTAGATGGGATCATCCATAACAGCCGCTTTGATCACACCTCTGACAAAGTCAGAGTGTATCTCCACCAATGCGATGGGAAGCGCTGTAGGTGCATCACTCTTACGAACTCCACAAAGTTTGACGGTCTCTCCTGTCTCTTGACCGGGTTTAACCAGGTTTCTGGCAACAATGCAATCGTAAGAAAGCCCCGTGTCAAATAAGCAAGAAGTTTGAGAACCGTTCAAAGTAACAGTACCTCGCGTTGAGGGTCTATCCCCAACAGGTTGGGAATCACTGTCAATAATTCCGCCTTGCGAGACTGTCAATAAGCATCCGATGCGTTTCGGCTCGGTGTGCTCGGTCTGATCATATGTCCCGTGCTCAGGGGTTCTCCCTTTGCCACCTTGTCCTTTCTGGCTACGCTGCCATGTAGGGCGGTCGGGTTGATCAGACTGTTTGGGGTGGTTGGGGTACTTGTTCTTGTAGAACTTGGATTTTTCAGGAGGGGGGTTTTGAGGTCCAGTTTCTCTGTGGTTATTTTGGTTAGAAGCCTGAGAAGATTGCTCTAGGTTATGTTTTCGAAAATGCTCCTCTGTCGGTTTCCGCTTTGTGGCCGGTAGTTCAGCCAGCGCATTGTGATAACGCTCAGACTTTTCCAAAATGTCTTCAAGTTTTTCTGCCCCCTGCTCAGCGAGAAATCTCCGGGTATCAGCAGACAAAGTGTTCTTTATTTGTTCAGTTAGAACAAGTTCCTCAAGACCTTCATAGGTAGAGGGGAGCTGCGAAAGCTCAAGGCACTTTGTTAGATATCCCTTAAGACGAGATGAGAACTGGTGAAAAGTTTCAGAATTCTCTTTCCGGCTGTTGCGAAACAGTTGCAAAAACTTGCGAGCGTTCATTTCAAAGCGCTCCAGTAACGCTTTCTTCAACACATCGTAGTCGTCTTGTTGGCTACTTTCCAGCTTAGAATAAACATCATAAGCAGAACCTTTTAGGGCCTGGGAAAGTTTCATATTCCAACGCGACCTCTCTAACCCGTACAGAGTTGCAATTTTCTCAAATTTTTCTAACCATGTGTCAATCTTCTCATTTGGACAAGGAAAAGATTCAAGAGTGAAAGACATAGCATTTAGTTGAAGAGATTGAGTGTTAGCAGGGTCAGTTAAGGAAGAATGAGGAGAAGACTCTCCATTGCTGGAGGTAGAGGCAGCACCACGACTTTGGAATTCTAGAGTTTTAAGAGCCAACTCATGCTGTCTCTCTTCTCTCTCCTTCTCATGCTGTCTCTCCTTCTCTTTCTCCTCATGCTGTCTCTCCTTCTCTCTTTCCTCATGCTGTCTCTCCTTCTCTCTTTCGTTCGCCCTGCGAATTTCCATTTCTTCATCCATCTTCTTCTGCTGTAAAGCTTCAGCTGCTTTCCTCTCCGCATCATATCTCTCAAGTTCGTCTCTGACAAAAGCTTTCGCTTCCTCTCCTTCCAGTCCCTCCTCTCTCGCTTCGTCCCTGAGAAGTTGTCTAAGCTTTGCCCTCTCGGCCATATTATGTCAGTGACTGAGACAGTGGAGACAGAAAATAGGAAAAAGAATAACCTGCCTCCTACCACTTACGAGAAAAAAAAACCAAAAATTCAAAAGATGATATCCTTAACCCTGGGATACCTCCTCCAAAATAAAATCTAACTATCGCTGCTATTATCGGCAATAAAGCACTCAATGCAAAACACGACTACGCCAAATAAATGGTAGTTAAGATTACAACTGAAAAATAAGTTGCTACAGTGGAAAAGCAAAAGAATATTGCAAAAATTAAAGAGAAAAATAATCCCTTAATTTTTAAAAATCCACTATAAGTTCGCCCCTGAAGTCAGATCGGGTAAGGGAGGGAATTAATCTGGACAAAAAGTCCGAAACACACTCCTTAACTTAGTTCAAACGCCGTTCTGCCTCAGTACCCAGTGAATGTTATACACTCACCACTTTACCAGCATTTAGTATTACAATCAGCAGTTAACATATATCCCGACAAAATCAACCTGTAACCAAAATGTATATTATTCAAAGATGCTGTGGAAAAAAAAACTTATTAGTTTGTGTGGTCAGCACGCCCGTAAACAGATCGCTAGTCTAGGGGGTAATATTTAAAGATATAACAACTCACAAGACATCACACTCTTACTCTATATCAGAATATAGAATCTTAAGTTCAAAATCCAGATAGACGAGTCCACGTTTGTCGTACTCGTCTTCCTATTCTAAGTTCAAAGACCGGAAACGAGCCCTCATTTGTCGTAGATTTCCGATAGGAGAATTAAGACTAGGTTTGGTCCCTTCTGAATAGGTTTGAATAGGTGATAGACTCAGTGAGAGTTAGTGAAAGGTAATAGAATTTCCACACACGTGAGATGATAGATTTGATATAGTGGCTGTCTCTGAAAGCGAAAAGAATTCTTCTCTCTCTCACCTATCTTCTACAACAGTTGTTACAGCGTCAGACAGACTACACCAATATACATATTACGTATATTTCTATCACTCACAGGCACGCACATACACGTGACGACAGGTAAACACACAGACGTGGGAAAACTATAACAATGATATATATATTATCTAGAACGAGCTGACCAAACACGATTATTAAGTTCAAGAGCGATTTTATTATCAGGAAAAATCGGCTCACAACATCAAAGAAAGTACATCAAGGAAAATACATATACACATAGTCATAAAAAATCAAGGAAATGTTGCAAGGATGATAGCCCCGTTATAGTGTTAACTCTAGGTTTAGCCCGGCCCCGTTAAGAGAACAGATGATGGCGCCCGAGTCACAGATACATAGGGTTTGAGTCTAAGAGTTTTTCTTTGTTTTATCTCGTAATTATATGCACAGAGTTTGAAAAAAATCTGATTTAACCTAAGACAAAACACAAGAACTCTAGCCTTAGCAACAAATTATGCAGATTAAAAAAAAATTAGGACAGCAACAGGGTGTCAAAGATAAAATAGTGAAAAATATCACTCAAACCAGCGTACACTCATTCATTCCGCCATGGCTTCTCATACTTGTACTCACGACTTTGCTTGCTGCCTCTTGGAACACATTGATTTTAGATTTTCACACAGACTCAAAAAAATGCAGTCTTCTGCCAAGAAGTCCCCAGTTCCAAAAGACGTATTTAACTTGGAGTCTCCGGGAACGACTACTTGGGTATGCAAATTTGTTCAAATGTCTGATTAAGTCACCTAACAATTATTCCAGGCGCGGGAGTTAGCAGAGCACAGTGTCAATAGCGTAGGTTTCTAGAAATGATGAATGTCAGGTCGGTGCCTTCCCTCAGTATAGGATTCACTTTAGTCACACCACAGATTTGTCCACAAGATATAATCTAGTCGGGAAATGATTGTTAATATTCACGCCACCAGGCAGCAAATTATATAGAGTTTCTAGAAGAAATTAAGTGCTGGCTCCAAGGTCCAGTATTTATCATTACAGTCTTTGAAAACCCGTTATAGGGATATTAGTATTTCTGTCTAACTTGCACCGTCAGATCAGTGTTACTTGAGAAAACCCACGTGGTTCAAAATAAGGACTGTCTATTTCTTCACAAGTATGGAAACTACTACTAGGTGCTGGTAAAGTTAGGGTCACCCCAAAACTTTCACTGTGTGGAGGAAAAATAACACATATAATATAATAAACAGAATCTGTACTGGTTAAAACTTACATTTAAACTTGCAAGCAGAGAGCTTTGCTTATCATTTAAACTTCCCGTGACGTAAGTTATATTTAAAAATCAGCAATCCTCATGAATTAGGAACACGTGCGTATTCCGTCACCATTCATGAGGCTCGATTCTAGAGTTTATACGTTAGTTTAGAAAAATACACTCGACTGAGTATTAGCAGTTAAATTAAATTCATAAATAGCTACAATTGCCGTTATAAGCTAGAAATTAAATTTTTAGTCTGCTTTCCACTGAATGCTTCCCTAGAAAATATAATAGCCTACCACTTTATTTCTCTTCTGCGCTAAAGAAATAGATTAAAATGAATTAAGCGATTTAACACTTTAACACTCACAAAATCTATATATCTATCATATTAATTACCTCAACCACAGAATTACAGGTAGTCGCACAACTTAAGAATAAAAATGCTGAAAATATTTCTGGAAGTCTAGAAGTTCGGCACATTGCCGAAACAAACTGAGATCTTCGCTAACAGCTATTCTGTTTACGAGCAACCTATCACTGTGAGTCTATGAGCGAGAAAAGAAATAAAAAGTTTCAAACTTGGCCAATATCTTAAAATCAGACAAAGGGCCCAAACTTATTTCGCCAAGCGAAATTATCTCCCCTACTCCCAACATTTACGTCCGCTTAACGCGTGTCGTAACTGTCACCTACTGACCACGATGTACGCGTGTCAGTTTCAAATCCCAGACAGCCTGACTCCATTGCCCAAGTGAGCGCCGTGTCAGTTCGGGATTTTCCAGACAAATGTCTGGATACTGACCGGTGCAGATGTAAAGTATCACACCTCACCGGGACTAATGCGGAGAAGAAGCTCGCGCGTTCGGTGAGAATGTAGACGATTTGCTACGTCCTATGTTCAGCGAACCGACTTATCACGCCTTCTGACGCCCTGCAGCCCTGACATCTACGTAATATCGTCCTAGCGCGATTCTCAGTTTAAGAGAAAGGAAAACAGGTAAAGTTTGCGAATTATATGAAATAATATTCGCAAAACGAATGGATGAAAAATACACAGTAAAAAAAATACAGAGATAATAAAAGAGAGAATTTATGTGAAAGAATAGGAAGAAGATGTAGGAAATTAAATGACTATAAACCCTACGTGACAGGCAACTTAACCAGATATCCTTCCTTCCATTCTGCTGGTATCTTTTCTTTTTCCCAGACTTTACCAAGTAATTTATATAACATCTCTGTAGCCGTGTCGATATCTGCTTTGATGGCCTCTGCTGGAATGCCATCAGGTCCAGACGCTTTTCCATCTCTTAGAAGCTTTATGGCTTTCTTTATTTCTTCCTTCGTTGGTCTTTCACCGTTAATTTGTAGCTCTTCTTCTGCTGGCTGGATGTCCGGCGGGTTTTGTGGAGCTGGTCTATTGAGAAGGTCCCCAAAATATTCTGTCCACCTCTTCATTTGCTCTTGTATATTGCTGAGCAGTTTCCCATTCTTATCTTTTATGAGGCAACTTGTTTGCTTGTATTTCCCTGTTAGCTTCTTTGTGCTGCTATACAGTTCTCTCATATTTCCTTTGACTGCAGCATCTTCTGCCTCTCTTGCCAACTCCTCAATATACTTCCTCTTGTCTCTTTTGATACTTCTTTTTACTTCTTTGTTTGCTTCTGTGTACACTTCTTGAGCCTTGGCTTTGGAACTTCTGGTTTTGCTTGTGTTTAACTCTGCTTTCTTGTTTTTTCTATCTTTTATCTTATTGATGGTTTCTGTTGTTATCCATGCTTTTTGTTGTCTTTCCCTTTTCCCCAGTATTTCTTCACATGTCTCCTTCCATACCGTTTTGACCTGCTGCCAATAGTCTTCTGTATTCTCTACATCTTCCAACTGTTGGAGCACTTGGAATTTGTTGGATACTGTGACCGCAAATTTGTCTCTTGTTTCTTGATTTCTTAGCTGTCCTACATTAAACTGTTGTCTATAATTTTGCATTGTTGCATATCTCTTGAGTTTCATTTTTTCTTTGGCTATCAGAAGATGGTGATCTGATGCCACATCTGCTCCTCTATTTACCTTTACATCCTGCAATGATGATCTAAACTTCTTCTTTATGCATATATGATCGATCTGATTTTCTGTTCTATGGTCTGGTGATATCCATGTTGCTTTGTGTATTCTCTTATGTGGAAACATGCTTCCTCCTATAGCCAGTTGATTTGAAGCACAGAAGTTTGCGAATAGTTCTCCATTTTCATTCATTACTCCTAGCCCATGTTTTCCCATGACTTCTTCAAATCCGGTATTGACTGTACCTATCTTTGCATTCATGTCACCCATCAAAATTGTGATGTCTCTTCTTTTTACTTTATCCATAATTTCCTGTAGTTTAGTATAAAATGCTTCTTTCACAGACTCTTCTTTGTCATTAGTTGGTGCATAACATTGGATGACATTGACATGAATTTTCTTTTTAGCTGTTTTGAAAATAGCTGTTATTATTCTGGGTCCCACAGCTTCCCATTCAATGAGTGCTTTCTGTGCTTCTTTAGATAACATAAGAGCTACACCTTCACTGTGGTGTGAACTTTCGTCTTCGTGTCCTGAGGACAGCACCAATTCACCTGTGATGAGTTTCTTCCTGTCTACCCCCTTCCACTTTGTTTCACACATTCCCAGAACCTCGATTTTGTATTCCCTCATTTCTGCTGCTACTTGTGCCACTTTCCCTTGTTCGTTCAATGTCCGAACATTCCAGGTGCCAAATCTGGAAGTTGTCCTAGAAGAAAGAAGGTTAGTCAGCAACACAGACTCCTTTCGGCTTTCTCTGTGTTGCATCATACGCCTCCCCGCGAGAGGACCTTCCCCTGTCTTGGATGGCTGTGTTTTATTTTCTTTATTTGACTTGTCCATATTTGTTGAAGTTTTTTGTGGTTTAAATTTTTTTTTTTACAGGATGGGGTAACCGGCCCCATGCCCAACCCTCCTTAGTCGCCTTCTACGACATGCTTGGCAGGGGACAGTGTTACTATTCTTTGCTCCCCTTTCGGGCCCCGGTAACACACGGGTGATATATATATATATATATATATATATATATATATATATATATATATATATATATATATATATATATATATATATATATATATATATATATATATATATATAGCAAATTTGACACTTGTGTGGTCTGTACAATATTTTATTAATTTATTTCTTAATTACCACGCAACAAGACAACGCGCCTTGCATGTTTTTCAGGTGGTGTGCAATCAAGACTGTGATATCGCCTGGTCGATAGTAAATTATCATGTCCCACCTGTGTTCTAACACGACACACGAGGGCTTCTTGTCAGGCGAGACAATGTTTCTTATCGATTATCCAGGTATAAAGCATGTTCTAAGGTGGGTCCTAGCAGAAGCGGTGAGCAGTTTTTTTTTTTTGCTTTTTTTTTTTAAATATTCAACAACTTGGTTGTAATGTGGACACGAAATAAATTATGTTGGATCCACAAAAGATGGTAGCTACAGCGTGTAAATGACTAGTTTTGTAGTTAAAGGGCCTGTTAGAACATCTCGCTTTAAAATTAACCAGGATCGGGTGTCTAGTTGGTAGGCCGAAAGAAGCCGAACGCTATTATCAGCGGAATAAAGAAAGACATACGAGCGGTGATTCTTAAAATATGGTGCGCGGAAAGCCTATTTGGGGGTCAGCAAGATGAAAACTATGTTCCTTATAATCGAGCACCTTCTACTTTTTTTTCTAACAATTTTAGCCCTGTACAATCTATGCTAAGCAAGAAAGAAGGACAGATAAAGTGACAAATGGCGATGTGTTGTCACACGGTGGTCTTCAAAACCTGTATACAGTGTGTTTGTGGAAACACACACCGACGACCAAAGTTGCGATATAACCGACTGCATCACCAGCTTACTTCTATATGCCAGTGAGAAATATTCGACCACTGCAGAAATATTTAAAGAAATAATCAAAGAAATATTTTACATTAGGACAAACAAAATTAAAACAGGTTAGTAGATATTTACCTACTCGTTGTAACCTTCGAGTAGGACTACAACAGATTCTAGTATCTGTTATAGACGAGCCGTGTTTTGGCCTAATCGGATGCGCCGTTCATGTTCCCGATAACTTGAAGGATGATTTTTTTTTCTGACATGTCACCGCCACGGGAGCCGATATAGGAGTTTTTTCCATGCGTGAGCGTGCGCGTGAACAAACTTAAATTTAATTCAAATGTACTAGTTTTGTAGTAGGCCTAGTCAGCTTTTAACTGTTGGTATCTAAAGATAATTTTAAATTTATATATTAAAAATATTAATAGCTTGTCTTGTGTTAATTTAGCTTTAGACATAGATAGAGCATAAATACTAATTGTAAGTCATCGGTGATAGGAATAAAATAAAGATAGAGGAATTAGACAATATTTACCAAGAATAACGACAACTCGTATACAACAACCTATTTGTACCACAATACGAGCAAATAAATCGAACATAAGGCTAACCAGATTACCGCCAGGGTCGGGCAAAGCATGGTGCGAAGTCTTACGCCGACGATCGATCGTGTTTCTTTCTAGTGCGGGTAAAAAACACGTGTGTTTTGGAACTTTATTAAAAACGGAGGAAAATACTCTCGACATTGTTCCGATTGCAACCTGCAACACTAAGGAGTATCTAGTTGGCGCCATAATCTAATCTACCTGTGACATTTATCTCTACGGTTGTGTTCAATAAAACTGTCTATTTGGACTTGTCCAGCCTGGCCTTTGACATTATTTTTTATGTTGGAGACTACGGCTGTGTGTGTGAGGGGTCATTTACATAGCACTAAATGGGTATTGACCTGAGTATCTTTATTAGTCGTGATATAAAATAAAATAATTAAGAAACAACTACCCCGTGTACATCAATATGTAATTACAATCACCCAACAACGGAAATTCCCTGTCATATTTTTAACAGCAAAAGAATACTTGGGGTCCATCATCTGTCCTGCTTATCTATAGCTATATACACCTTTTTTAAAGTAACTTTCTCCTTTTTTATTTTTCATTTTTACAGATGCCTTCGCGTCGTCGGACCATTCTCAACTCCATCTTAATTTACCTCCGTGAGAACTGGTCTAGGTACTGTGATGGGTGTCTGGATGAACATCACAATCAGGAAGCCCATTCCTGCCTGACAACAACTCTCGCTGATCTCGTAAATATGCAGTTAGAGGACGTATTCCTACGGGTGCTCTCACATGAGGATATCGTCGACCTAACCATAGACGACGTAAGGAGAACCCTTTTGCGGTATATTCATCGCCACGCGGGACGACAACATTATCAACCAGACTAAACACACTACCAAAAGACATGGTCACAAAAATAATCTAACCATCGTCCTCTATAACATTTATCATTTTTTGTGTCTTTTCCTCTATAAGGCTTTGCCCGCCATTTTATCGGATTTTTGCTGTCATTTTTTCCTCACGCCAATACGGCCATGAGTCATACACTTTCTTCTATAAGGCTTTGCCCGCCCTTTTATCGGATTTTTGGTGTTGTTTTTTCCTCACGCCAATACGTTCATGAGTCATACACTTACAATGCCAGCACACAAAAATTTTCACATCGACAACGCGTCAACTATCAATTAGTTTTTTTCGACTAATCAAGCCCTGGCTAGTGCGCAGCAAGTTTGGTCACATCGACAACGCGTCAACTATCGATTAGTTTTTCGACTAATCAAACCCTGGCTAGCACAAGGATGGGCACGTGTCAAAAATCAGATTAAACTGGTATTCCTTCATATAAATAGACACTTGGAAGACCAAGGCCCAGACACTCACGTTCATACTTTACTGAAGCGGTGGTGTGATAACGACAGACACTCGCAAGCACAGCGCATTGAAGATGACTTCCACTGTTCCCAACAATTGGGTCTACATCAAAAGAAGTGATGAAATGCTCGTCCCGTTGGAGAGCGGGTTGAAGGCCACGTCTGTAAGTGTTTACCGAGGCCAACCTTTACTACACGTGCGAAGATACTTTGGTGAATAATACCTAAAGTTTCCTACCAAAACCGGCATTACGTTAACTCGATCTGAATTTGAACATTTGTTGGCTTTACAAGGTGAAATCCTCGCCGAATTTGACCGACTACAGTCACCAAGCATGGATACCTATTCTACTACTTGTACCAGTAACACGTTTGACGACTACATCAACTCCAGTTGTTACCAACCAATATCCCCAGAACCGAGTTGGTTTCCTAACACCAACCCTTGTACGTCAGCTCTCACTACAGACAACCACCTGGCCGATGTCTCTAATCTACCACCGAAGAAGCAGAGACCTACTACTACCTGTCCCAGTAACACGTTTGACGACTACATCAACTCCAGTTGTTACTAACTAATATCCCCAGAACCGAGTTGCTTTCCTAACATTAACCCTTGTACGTCAGCTCCCACCACAGACAACCACCTAATCGATGTCTCTAATCTACCACCGAAGAAGAAGAAACCTACCAAGCGGCTGAGATTAGTGCTTTAGCTTGACATTTCATCTTATTTTAAAAGAATTAAATAACTCTAACCAACGTTTTAATTACAACGCTAGACATGTACAAGCTGTAGCTACCAATGTTTGTGACCTCTACGCCCTTTATTTCGTCTTGATCAAGGGTCGCGGTGGTACTATGCAACGCGTCCTACTGTCCTTTTTGGCTAGACAACACGCCAACGATCGATTAGTTTTTCGACTAGTCAGACCCTGGCTAGTACACCACAAGACTGTTTTTTCGTCATAGACACTTACCCTTCGCATGACTACATGAAAAAGAAGTGACAGACTCAACAAGTAATCCGAACCGACTGTGCTTGGACTCTGAGAGCTCCTAGGCATATGGCCAGCACGACCGTAGTAGTGAGGTTAGACGTCACCCTACAACACCCATAGACCAACTAACTTTGTTAATAAATATGTAAAATCTATCTAGTGTTTTTTTTCTTTTATATGTCTATGTATATAGTCTAACTGTTGTAATATATGTCTAAATATTGTCTAAATTTTGTAATATATGTCTAACTGTTGTATAACTAAATATTGTAACCCCCTTTTTGTAACATATATTGTAATATAT
Organism: Oreohelix idahoensis; assembly: GCA_024509875.1. Lineage (NCBI taxonomy): Eukaryota > Metazoa > Mollusca > Gastropoda > Stylommatophora > Oreohelicidae > Oreohelix > Oreohelix idahoensis. The sequence continues at coordinate 736,549 of JAMPIV010000299.1, read as the reverse complement.
ATATAATGTCTAAATAAATGTAAATATATGTATAACTGTTGTCTACCTGTAAAATAAATATCATCTACATATTGTAAACATAAACACTGGACACTGTTGGACCACTACAGCATAGCAGGGGAGGCAATCCGTGACACTCGTGTTATCAGGCACATACACAAAAAATTATTTTACAATCGATATTGCAAATGAGACTTTTTGGTGCTATTAAAAACATTTCTTGCAGTGCAAATACTAGACTGAATATCATCTGCCTTTGTCATATTTTTTAGTTTCAATATTTGCAGAAATTTTTATGTTTTAAAATTAGTTTTTATTGATTTGTTCATTTAGCTGTTTATATACAGACATATTGATGTACCAATTCTATAACTTGATCTCTGTTTCTTGTATGTGTCAAAACGTGTGGAAAACAAAATTAATACTTAATTTCGCCTCAGATGTACGACTTTTAAACGGCTTTTTTATATTTCATTTTAAAGCTACGTCTATAACACTGTTTCCTTGTTATTATTTCGTTTTAGGCGTAAATAGTAGAATCCAATGTTAATTATGTTGTTGAGGATTGGAGGTTTATTTATGCAGCACGGTCTGAATTTAATAAAACTCTTGAGTTAGCCATTTATTCACGGATTGCTGGTCTATGTCATCTGGTCGGATTTCGTCACAACAAGACGCTACCGAAATATAATTAAACAATACTAATAATTAACACTTAGAAGTATATATTCCATGCTTCTGAATACGTGTATTCGGAATATAATGTATGTTTTGGCTTAATTATAAATCGTCGCGTTGGTTAACAAAAATATTGCTAGACAAGAAATTAACATGAAACATTAAAGTACCTTTCTTAAGTTAAAATCTGATATTCCAGGCATTGAAGGTAAGGGAACACAGCAGAAACACAAAGAAAGTGTATAGCAACCAAGTATATTGACCAAACATTTCCAGCAAAGCTTTGGACACATCCATATACTGATGGTTCGGCAACAAATGCAGTTGAAAATGGGGGTGCCGGCATCCTCATAAAATTAAAGAATAGAATTCACTCTATGGCAATTGCCACTGGAAAATACTGCAATAACTTCTGTGCTGAAGCAGAAGCCATGAAACAGGCAGCTGAAACTCTCATTGAATGCAAAGCACAGGCAGAAAAACAGATAGTAATCTTTTCAGATGCCCTCTCAATAATATCAGCGCTGAAGAGCCACCAAACTAAAGGATTGAAAGATCTGATAATCTCCCTTGAAAGACTGGCCGAATGCTTCAAGAAGTGCACTATCCAGTTGATACCAGCCCATTGCAACATACCAGGAAATGAGGAGGCAGATAGACTTGCTAAGGAAGGAGGTGCCTTACAACAAAATGATATAGAGACAACTTACGCAACGGCAAAGACCACTATAAAGGCTACATTCAAGTCCAAATGGGAAAGAGAGCACCCGGGACATTTGAAAAATGATGCATATCATCAACTATCCAGAAAAGAACAGGTCATCATTTTTCGGCTACGCACTGGTCACAATAGATTGAGATACCATCTATACCACAAATACAAAATTGGTGCAACAGATCTCTGCACCTGCGGTACCAGCCCAATGACAGTCGAACACCTGCTGCAATACTGCCCAACCTACAGTAATGAAAGGAGTAGCATATGGCAACAACCCACTTCTGTCAACGAAAAACTGTTTGGAGATGTCGGGAACCTTGAGTTGACTACTGCCTTTGTTAGAGTCATAAATGTGGAAGTCTGAAGGCGAACGAGGAAGAAGAAGAAAAGTAACTTTCCTAGACCTGACAATGTAGCCTTACTCGCGATAAACTAAATACACGTTTGCTTTGGTTTTAAGGACTGTCTTCATTGCCCACGGACAACTCTTTCTATCAGTGCTCCGATATCCTCCCTTATGTCAAACAAGGCGGATCTCAGCACAGTACACGAACTCCGTATCACCTGCGAAAATCCCAATGTGTGAATATAGGAATCACACATTTTATAAATATTTTTGACGTGGGTAGGTTTCAATTTTTTAAAATTTTGCTATGGCAGCGACCCTATGGCCTCCTCTTTACGATTTCCAGCAGCCGTGGAATGTTTAACGTTCGCAACGCGCATTCGGGATCTCCTATATTTTCGCCCTTATCCGAGAACGCAAGGCATCCGATCTCACTACCCATGAGACCGGGGGGGGGGAGTATTACATCATTAAGACCACTGGTTCTGAAAAAAAAATGTCCATACATTATATTCCCTCTACTGGGAATCGAACCCGGAACCTCTAGAATTCGAATCGGACTCCATACCTCTAAGCCACTTCGACTCTCAAAAATACAAATACACGTTAAAAGCTTACAATAGAGGGGAGTGTTGCAAAAGATACACAAAGGAGATTGTGCAGCCCCGCAGCATAGCTTAAATCTGAAAGGCTAGTGATAAAATAAATAAATAAATTTCAGATCGTCAAATATTATACGTATTTAAGTTCACACAGAGTTTAACAACATTTGTATTACACACAGAACTTCACAAAATGTTACGAGCCTGTCGTACACTACTTTATGGTTAGTCACATGTTAAGTCATTTCGTAAATTTTCCTTTTATTTTGTTCCTACAGAAAAGCTTGTGAAATAGATCCCTGTATTTACTGCTCATATAATAATAAATAAAAATATTCATAGAAGAGTTTATGCTTTCCATTACATGATCAACTCCACCAATTAACAATGAAATCTTTAAATATTTTCCCTGAACTGACAGCGCCGGCACAAACGCAACTGCCAGCATAATGATGTTAATTGGAATAAAGCAAACGATAAATAGAGTGGAAATGATCACAATCATCTTTCCTGTCTTCTAGTTACGGCTGGAAACTTGGTCAGTCTGTGCTTGAGTAATAATTTGCATTCTAAATTTCGTTCTGCTTTTTAGTTTAAACGAGAGTATTATCGTACACACAACAATAATCACAATGGCTGCCAAAGGAATAGAAAAGTTGTTGATGATAAAAGAAATCTGCTCCACGTTTTCTCGATCTCCCATGGAAACAAGAGGAAGAATAGTTTTGTTTCTTGCTGAAAAAAACTTCATGTCCAGTTTGTTGACAGTTTACTGTACTACAGAAGGAGGCGACGAAGGTAGAGATAACGACTGCAGTCATTCCATTTGGAGTAACGATATTTGTTACCTGTACAAATAGAAATGAACATTCAGAAATACTTTAAGTATTCCACATACAAAATATCTTAACTTCATTTTGTAGACAAATGTTTAATAATAAAATATTTAAAAAGAAAAAAAGAGTGAATACAAAAAAAAAAAGACAACGGGTACAGTACTAATGATGGGATATTTAGCGTTAATATTATTGTTTTCATGAACGCACATGCATGTTATAATACGTAAAGTTATTGTTCAAGGTTTTCATGACATGATCGGTGAAATTCTCTGTGAATGTATCTCGTCCTCTTTTCTGTGATACTTACATCCCTTCGATTGTCGGGGAAACATGGAAACTACGGTGAAAACACGGTGTGCTTACGTATCGCCTAAAATTTCCTTTATTGACACATTTTCAGTAAATCTAACACACATGTTTATTTGAATTATCTCGGTGATGATAGCTTGGAATCAGATCATATTTTAAGAATATTAAATACTTGTACAACCACTAATACATGCATGAATAACAGTTGGAAATAACTCTGTTATTTGATGTTTAAGATAATGTAAAATGTGTGGCAAGATTTGCACAAACCAGCTGAACTCGGTAAAAATTGAGTTGACGGAAGAAATTGTCTACGGTGTCTCCGATACTCAGGAAAGTCGACTATAGAAGACCGCTCAGATTTGAAATCAGTCAAACTTTGCAAAAACTAGTCGACAAAGCTGCTTAGAGTATCCAGTGAGCTGAGAAGAGCTTAGGTCTTATTGATAATCATCGAATGCTACCACAGAGAGAGAGAAGTAATACTGCCATTGTGCGCATTTAAGCTTTATAACAGCTGCATTCGGCGTAGTACTAAGTTGACTGGGGGTAGATTTATGAACGTTAAGCTTCTAGAATACCTTAATGTTTTGAAAATTAAAATGTACATTTACAAATTAAGCTCACAAAATAAATTGTTATTTTGAAAACTTATGTACATTTACAAATTGATATTTATTTTGTATTTGATTCTTCATGACGATATTCATGATACCTGCCCATATGAAGATTGGCTTCGCCAGAGATAAAACCAAATCCCATACAGCAGTGGCGTAGCTAGAGTCCTTGTCAGGACTGGTATTCTCAAGCAGATGAAGAAATCAACTCTTTTCAGAACTTGGCTTTTAATATTGTGCTCAAGAGTGCGCCCATTCCTTTTCCATCTTTCTTTATTCAATGGGCACTTTTTGTCTTAATGGTGAAAAGAAAGAAATGCATTATAATGTATTATATCATGTACGACACACCTCCTTTACGAACAGACATTAACATATTACTGAAATTCCAATGTGCAATTTGTGTTTATACCAGATGCCATTAGTTTTAAAATATAAATCATTAAACACCTTGATTTAATTTTATACCTGAAGTTATTGAGTTATTTTTAATTGTTCAGTATTTTAAAGTAATCTTAAAGTAGTAGGGATTAATTTCGAGCTACACTCACATCCCTTAGAAGTAAAGGACAGGTCTAGCGAGAAGGTGTCTTACCTGCCAGTTTTCTTCGTCCATACTTCTTAACTGTGAGATTGACTACGACTGTATCTTGTGCTACCATAACATAGTTCACCATTTCTGGGAACTACAATACTATTTCAACAAATTCAACGTATCTATCTCGCACACTGGTAATACCTTTCTTTAACTATACGTGGTTAGATAAAACTGCGTCGATACGAATTAACTTCTTTACTTACTTACTTAGTCGTTCCCCTTCTACCGTGAGGTGTAGAGGTTTGGAAGAGAGAGCGCCAGACCATTCTATCAGCTGTCTTCTTCCTGGCCTGGTTCCATTCTAGTCCTCGGTCCTTCAAAGATTGTCTAATGTTGTCCTCCCAGCGAACTCTGGGTCGTCCTGGAGGTCTGGATCCCTGGCTCTTTGTTTCCCATGCTTGTCGTGGTAGCCGATCTTCTCCCATTCTGCAGACATGGCCAAACCATCTTAGTTGGGACTGTTCTATTTGGGTCTGCAGCGGATGGGATTTTAGGCCTTGACGTATCGTCTGGTTGCGGACCATGTCTCTTCTTGTTACTTCAACCACTTTCCTCAGATACCTCATTTCTGAGGTTTGGATCTGGCTTTTGTGGGTTGTAGTCATTGCCCACGACTCGCATCCATATGTCAAGACTGGGACATAGGTGGAGCGGTATACAGCCATCTTCGTTTTCTTACCAACCTCTTTCTTGCTGAGGAATCCACGATTTATGGCCTGAAAAAGTCTCCCAGCCGCTGCTTTTCGAGTGGCCAACTCTTCTTTGATGCCTCCCTTTCGGTCTATAATAGCTCCGAGATATTTAAAGTGGTCGACCTGCTCCAGGACCTGTTCTCCCAACTTAATCTGATGTTTTCTTTCTTCTCGTGATATCACCATGGATTTTGTTTTAGAGCTGCTTATGACCATCCCTCTCTTCTCCAGCTCTTCCTTCCAGACTTGCAGGTTGGATTGGAGATGTGCCTCTGATTTAGCAATCAGGGCAACATCATCAGCAAATGCCAGCTCCGAAATATAGACCTGTCTCATCTTCCAGTACCCCACTGAATACTTTCTTGTTCTCTCCTTACATGCCTTGATGACATCGTCCATGAGGAGTATGAAAAGATAAGGTGACAGGATATCACCTTGTCTTACACCAGTGGTGGTCCTGAACTCTTCTGACTTATGGTTTGCTGTCCTCACATAATTTCTGCAAGACTTGTAGAAGCTCTGTATAGCATGAATCAGAGGTGCTGGAATATTCTTCCTTGCCAAACAGTCCCAAAGTTTGCTCCAGGGGACCCTGTCAAACGCCTTTTCCAGATCTATGAAACAAAGATGGATCTCACTCTTATACTCAAGGGCCTTTTCACTCAGCTGTCTGAGTGTGAAGATTAGGTCTTGAGTACTTCGGTTTGCTCGGAATCCGCACTGGACCTCATCCAATTGTGGCTCAGCTAGGCGTCGGAGTCTCTGCTCTAGGATTCTAGAGTAGATTTTACCAGGGACACTGAGAAGGGATATGCCTCTATGGTTTCCACATTGTCGATTGTCACCCTTTTTGAAAATTGGTGTTATGATGGCAATCTCCCAATCCTTTGGTATGGTCTTGTTGCACCATGCTGCCTGTAGGACCTTTAAGAGTAATAGGTCGCCTGATGCTCCCATGTACTTAACCATTTCTGGTGTTATACCATCATGCCCTGCTGCTTTGCCCATCTTGATTTTCTCTAGTGCTGCCCTCAGTTCTTCCATCTTTATGTCATCTTCACCATCATTGGTTTTCTCTTCTGTGCTAGTGGTTATCATTTCTGATGCTTCACCATGCTCACCATCCATGAGTTCTGAGAAATATTCTTTCCATCTTTCCATTACTTCCTTCGGGGCAGTAAGCAATTTGCCTTTATAAATTTGAGAGGGCATTGTTTTTCCTTCCTCATGTTCTTTAGGGTCTTATAGAACAATTTCTGGTTTTCTTGTGCATCTTTTCCTAGCTTTTCTCCAAATTCTTCCCAGGACTTCTGTTTTGCTGCTAGCACTTTGTTCTTTGCTTCTGTTCTGAGTGTCACATATTCTCTATATTTTTCCATTTGTCCTGTTGTGTTTTTAGCTCCTAAGTATTGTTTCCATGCCATTTTCTTCTCTCTTATTTTCTCTTTGACTTCCTCTGTCCACCAAGGTGTCCTCTTTCTCTGGTTCCCAAGTCGGACTTCACCGCATGCTTCTGCAGCAGCTGTCTTTATGATATCCTTGAATTTATTCCAGAGGGTTTCCAAGTCATCAGGTCGTTCTTCTGTGTTGCTCACTGCTGTAGCAATAAGCCCCTGATATCTGGTCTTAATTTCTGGCTCTCTCAGCTTGTAGGTCCTAATGCTCATTTCTCCTGCTCGTTTACTTGGTTTCTTGCGTGATGTTGGGCAGTTCCTAGGCTGAGCAACTCTTTCAGTTGTTCGTTTGATTGTTAGCAGGTAGTGATCACTTCCAATCTCTGGCCCCCTCCAGACTCTTGCATCTCGGACATATCTGAATGAGCTTCTCCGAACAATGGCATAGTCGATCACTGACTTCTCATTCTTGGTTGGTTCACATCTAGTGTATGCATGTATGCGCTTATGGGGGAACTTTGTGTTTGTAATGATCAGATTCTGCTCACTGCAGAATCTAAGGAGTCGCTTTCCATTGTCATTGAGAGTATCTTCTCCATATCTTCCGATAACGCCACCCCATCTAGCATGGTCATTTCCAACTCTGGCATTAAAATCTCCGAGCATGATAACTTCATCTAGGCAGTCATCCACTGTCCTTTGAAGCAGCTCGAAGAATTCCTCCTTGACCTCTGCTCTCTCATCCTCATTTGGCCCATACACTATGACCAGGTTGACTATGGTTTCTCCTTCTTTTAGTTTTACAACCATTATGCGCTCCGAGACAAAGTTCCATCCCTTGATACTATCTTTTTGATTTTGGGCCACAATGCAACCCACGCCCCCTTTAGCTCTTTCAGATATGGGTACACCACTGTAGAGCAACGTGTTGCCATCGAGATCCATGACTCCTTGTCCTTTTTTCTTCGTTTCTGTTATAGCCAGGATTTCTAGTTTTGCTTTCCTCATCTCTTCCACCAGCTCCTCTTCCTTCCCATTTATACTTCTTGTGTTCCAAGTTCCATAAGTCGTAGTCCGTAGTCCGTTCCAGTTCGTCGCCTTTAGAATCAGTCCGGTTTTCTCTCTTGTATTTCTCGTAATCATAGTTTAAGACAAACAGGTGATTGGCCTGTTGTGCCTTTGCATGGTGGAGGGGCTGCCTCCTTACGGCCTCCATGCAGGCCGCCCTCCTCCTTTTTCATCCGGGCTTGGGACCGGCATGGGCGGAGTTCGAATTAACTTCAAAGGAAGTTAATATGTACGAAATATTGATAAAAGACAAATATATGTAATTTAATATATACAGTGATTCAATCAATCAATCAATACTCTTTAGCTCCCCGAGGAGTATAGGCCTTCAACAAACACATGCCAAGTCTTCCTGTCCTGTGCCATCCGCACAAGTTCTTTCCATGTTTTCCTCATCATCTCATCTCTGTATTCAGTTCTCTTCTCCGTGTGTTTTTGGTCTACCTCTGCGTCTCTTTCCCTGTGGATTCCAGAACAAGGACTGCCTTGTAATGTTATCGACAGATCTCCTCAATGTGTGTCCTATCCATCGCCAGCGTCTTCTTCTCAACTCTTTTTCCACTGACACTTGTCTGGTTCTTGTCATCAATTCCACATTTGTGTCTTTGTGTCACAGAGTGCTCGAAGGTTTCGTCTAGATTATGCTAAAATTCCTTACTTTTCCATTCCTTCACATTTTGTCTGTTTTCTCTACGAATATTTGCACCTGCGATCTGTTCTTTAGCTGTTTTTCAAGTTTTCACAAATAGTCCTGTCAAGCGATCCTAAAGCTATCTTCTACAAAGGCATTGGAAGTTATTTCTTTGGGACGTCTATACGATTTATTCGCTTGGTCGAAACGATTTTGGTTCCCAAAGTATTACATTTCCGTGTTCAGTGGTCAAATGCAGACCGCCACGAAAAATCTTCCGGCATGGCTGAACGAGAGACGGGAAATAATTAACTTGGCGTGGGAATCAGAAATGTCTTAACTTCATGCAAACAAACGCTGAGTTTTAAAATCACTTGCTGATAACCGTTGGAAGAGAAAGCACGCTTATAGAATATAAGTCTCATACCACCTCATATCTACAGTATATGTGCTTTGAGAGTAAAGGCTACTCAACATCTATTTTCTTAAGCTGCTGATAAAGTCCTGATCGGTAAGCAAACTCTCAATATTCGCTTAATTAGCTAACTCTAATATCAAGGGATTAGTTAATTGATGTAAAGTGTGAAATACTTAATATTGTGGTTTTTTTCTTTTCATTAGATTGATAGCTATTTTGCATTTATGTATTATGAATGTTATTGATGCATTATAATGATGTAAGTACTGGCTGATATCTAAAAGTACTACATTCTAATGATTTTGGGAATGTGATGAAGAAAGATGTCGTGAACGAGAGAGAGAACTATGTTGTTCAATGGACGAGTGAATGAAATAGCATTCCTCCAATGCAGTCACGCATGGACGCACACGGCCAGGCGTCTGCTTATAACAAAGGTTGACCTGACTGACATGACCTGATTGTGAGACTACTGCTAGACAGGAATTTGTAAACAAATGGACAGTCAAAAGATTGACGTTACGGTTCAGGTAAATATATTATTAGGCACCATTCTGAGACGAAATGTCCAGAGCGGCTGTAGTTAATATATCTGTATAAAACAGAAGATTAATTACCTGTATTATCTTCCACAGCGCAGTTGCAGAATCCTAGCCAGTTTCTGGATTTTGATTGCTGTAAATTGTTGCAAGTAAACCGCCTAGTTGCTCTATGCTACAGAGAGAACTAGTGCTTACGTCTCAAACCCTGTAGTGGTGATCACAAGTCAGCAACCCTGAGCAGTCTACAGCTTATAAGCATTCAGCACCTCGTCAGCACCTGAACATCATAAACTCCACAACCAGGTTAACGAAAAGCCTAAGCATCTCTTTTACTGTAGCTCAACTGAAGCACATTATCCAGTTGGTAATTCCTACCTACTGGGACGCCCAGGAGAAGTCCAAGCAGATAAGTCTACTTAAAACCCAGACCAAAATCACAATTCACTTATCTAAGAAATACCTATATAAATAAACTTTCGTCAGTGAGGAAAATAGCCGCTTATTCTTATCTGAACCAAAGACACTGACAATTTTAAATTTCCTAGTATTTCTTTTTTCAAAGTACATGACAACATTGATTTTATTTTCCACTGTAATTAAAGTAATTATGTACATTCTGTAATTCACCATCATTCTGAGTTTGACTTAGTAGATTATATGTTCTGTTCAGAAAAACATACTCAACCCTCATTGTATTACTTGTTACTACTAGTTCATCTTCAGAAAAGATTTGAGTAAGAAAGAGTTAGTCGTCGCCAGAAAATTACAAGAGTTGGTAGTCTAAAAGGTGAGAGAATCACTGACACCAACCTGTGTCCTTCTGTTTACTCTTTCCCTCAACACTAGCTCACATCTGTGAAAACTAGTGTCTAAAGGTCTATGTGCTTTCTACACATTCTTCCTTACTATACAAATCTCTCCGACAATTGGAGTGGTTGACCGATCATTTACAACTGCGACAATTGGGTTCTCAGTCCGGAATCTTACCTTTGGTGACCTATCTGCAGAAGAATAGTTGTATCTTTAACTAGTAGTCTATCAATACCTTGAAGTAGAATCTATTATATAGCCCTAGACAACGAAACTTCTTTTACTTTCTGAAAAGAATTGTGGAATTACACAGTAGAATAAGGAAAGGGAAATCTGAATGGTCCTGGAATTAATTAATTAATTATTTAATTAATTAAGTTACTTAGATTAATTAAGCTCATTAAGTTAATTAGTGGCTTAAGATAACTAAGTGTACAAGTTGATGATTGTGTGTGAAAGACTGGCTGCAATTGTAATACCTTACTTCAGAAGAAATAAGAGGGTTAAAAATAAATAAATTATTCTTGAGTCTGGCTCAAGTTAATAATATCTTAATTCAGTGGAAATAAGTATATTATTGAACTATCAATTATACTAGTCTACTGAAAAGGGATACATTACGTCAGTAGACTTAATAGTATTACCTCGAGCCTCAGTAAATTGATCAGTGGTTATTATTACAATACTTCATAGAATTATTAGTAATAATCGGAAGCAAGTGTAGCATCTGTCTAAAGTTAATAATACCTTAATTCAGCAGAAATAAGTATTATTAAAATATCAGTTATACTAGCCTCAGTAAAAGGGATACATTACGTCAGTAGAATTAATAGTATTACCTCGAGCTTCAGTAAATTGATCAGTGGTTTATTATTACAATACTTCATAGAATTATTAGTAATAACTGGAAACTAGTGCAGCGTATACTGAGAGATTGAACTACCTACCCAGCGATCTAAAATGAACGTAGTAGCTGAACTAAGAGCTCATTTTTTTCCAAATCTGATAGATCACGAAGAGAACGATTTCATAAAAATTATAAGATGTCTAGATACATGGATAAGTGACTCTTATTTGGAAGGCAAGGAAAGAGGTTACTCGAGAAAGTTAATTGCGAAACATGTCTTAGAACAGGCAGAACTTTTCACGAGAACAGAGATGAAAATGATAGAGAGTGATGAAAAATGGACTCGCGACTGGAACGAGAACAAGTGGAAAGAAGAGGCCATAAGCAGTGAAGCAGCATATGAGAGGGAACAGCTGGAATCTCAACCCTACCTTAAGTTGAAGACGCCGCCACTGGAAACTCAAAACTCGCCAGGAGATTTGAAACCCATGTTCAGTCATAAGGCCACGGAATCACACAGCCCCACTCCCAGGTCAGATGAACAATTACTTCAGAAGGAAGCACCCTCTGCTCCACAGGAAGCGCAACTTAGTACTCAGAGCCCACGTGTAGCCAAAGCAGAGAAGCGGACATCGAACTCGAAAAGTCATGACCCATTTGTGAAGGTACCTACGCAAGTAAATGCTGGTATTATGAGGAAAAGTACACTCTCGTCAGGAAAACCTCAGAAAAGGAATTTCCGAGACACACCGAACCTCTCTAATGAGCAACAACATGCCTTCGCTCAATCTCAGAAAGCACACAAAGACCGATTACATAACCACAACAAAAGCGCTCAGGACTACAAAAACAATAGAAACACGGTAACCCTTCAAGAAAGGAAAAATCCGGAGGAATGGAGACTGTAAAGAAACGTCTAAGCAGACAGAAAATTTCAGTAACGGCCCCATCCCGCCATTAATGTCTTGTTGGCAAACAACGTCACATGAGCAACAAAAGAACAGAGAGCTTAATAGTAGCCCAGAGGAACCTCTCATTGTTGACACTAACGGAGTGAACGACAAGGGAAGTTACATGGTTCTAGGAGAACTGAAAAAGCCTTTAATGGTACACGCGGTACCACCAAAAGGTCAGATTAAACATGTGACTCATAGAGACACAATGGGCTCTTTAATTAGAGTCGTAGACCAGGTTCAAGAGAAACCCCTTTACCTGTGACTTTATCCACTGGGATGTTGGAAAAGTATAAACCGGCAGAACCTTGCCATATCACTGGGTTTAACCCAGCACCAAAACCCCCACCCCTTCTCTGTGAGAGACAAGCGAACATGGCACCCTGCGAACATACTTCACATGTGCCCGGTGGACATAGTTTCTTCTGTGAAAACCTCATGCAAACGGAAATTTTAGAGAGGAGCCCACCCTTACTAAACACTGGAACAGAGGAACAGGCAACCCCTCATATAAAAACTCCACAAAATATCGAAGGCGAGAGAAGCAATGGAACGCGCGTTGTCAGCTCGAAGCCTGACCTTTTCATGCATCAGTGCACTGATGAAAATGAGAGAGTTCATACTTCTGCTGAGAAGCCATTGTATAAAAATTTCCCTAACCCCAAGGAGACGATTAGTTTTACAGAAGGAGATGCATATTTTCAAATTAGTGGCGATACGCCAGGGTCCTTCAAAGATCCAAACAAAATTGTGCTTGATAAAATCACAACAGTGATTGGAACAGCCCAAGCTGAGAACCATTCAGCAGAGACTAAGATACAATATACGCCTATATTTGAGAAGGGAAAGGATAACGTGTATGACCAGCAGATGAACAGAAAATTGAATGGAGGTAATGGTTCTCTCATTAAACCACCTGTGCTCACAGCTATAAATTTGACTTTCACCCACCCCACACTGCCTCGTTAATACCCTCAATCGTGGCGTGTTTTATCAATGAACAAGTTATCTGAAAACTTGGGATGTTTCGGAAACTTGAGAGTTGCTATTTATAACCCACGTAGGGCATGGACATTTTTCAATCCAGAAAGAAAGAACGGGACTGCTGACTGTCTGAGCAGGTCAAACATAGCAGCAGAATTAAGCAGATACCTGAGAAGGTACTATGCCTCATGGGAGAAACACCGGCAAACATCTCATTGTTATCGTGACAAAGGATGTTTTGCACGCCCATTCAAGCGGGCCACGGAACAATCGCAGACAAAGCGCAGTGAACTCACAACAGATAGTGGACGCTCAGAACTAGTTCATACGAAACGTCTTTTGTATGAAGAGGTGAATGAGTACATCACTTTGACCGAACAACCTGTCCAAAAAGGAATTACGAAGGTTAGCTCATTGAGAACTCAAAATGACCTCAGGGATTCTCAAAATGTAGAGCCATTGCCAGGTGTACCGTTAGCAAGCGGACAGAGGTCGGGAGAATTGAACAGTTCGGTGACACAAGGGATTTATAATTTAGACAAAGACCTTCTCTCTTTGAATAGTTTGCAACTATTTTAAATTGGGGAGTATCAGTCACAGAATGCTCGAAGGTTTCGTCTAGATTATGCTAAAATTCCTTACTTTTCCATTCCTTCACATTTTGTCTGTTTTCTCCACAAATATTTGCACCTGCGATCTGTTCTTTAGCTGTTTTTCAAGTTTTCACAAATAGTCCTGTCAAGCGATCCTAAAGCTATCTTCTACAAAGGCATTGGAAGTTATTTCTTTGGGACGTCTATACGATTTATTCGCTTTGTCGGAACGACAGTGGTTCCCAAAGTATTACATTTCCGTGTTCAGTGGTCAAATGCAGACCGCCACGAAAAATCTTCCGGCATGGCTGAACGAGAGACGGGAATTAATTAACTTGGCGTGGGAATCAGAAATGTCTTAACTTCATGCAAACAAACGCTGAGTTTTAAAATCACTTGCTGATAACCGTTGGAAGAGAAAGCACGCTTATAGAATATAAGTCTCATACCACCTCATATCTACAGTATATGTGCTTTGAGAGTAAATGCTACTCAAAATCTATTTTCTTAAGCTGCTGATAAAGTTCTGATCGGTAAGCAAACTCTCAATATTCGCTTAATTAGCTAACTCTAATATCAAGGGATTAGTTAATTGATGTAAAGTGTGAAATACTTAATATTGTGGTTTTTTTTCTTTTCATTAGATTGATAGCTATTTTGCATTTATGTATTATGAATGTTATTGATGCATTTTAATGATGTAAGTACTGGCTGATATCTAAAAGTACTACATTCTAATGATTTTGGGAATGTGATGAAGAAAGATGTCGTGAACGAGAGAGAGAACCATGTTGTTCAATGGACGAGTGAATGAAATAGCATTCCTCCAATGCAGTCACTCATGGACGCACACGGCCAGGCGTCTGCTTATAACAAAGGTTGACCTGACTGACACGACCTGATTGTGAGACTACTGCTAGACAGGAATTTGTAAACAAATGGACAGTCGCCTTTAAGGAAAAGACTGACGTTACGGTTCAGGTAAATATGTTATTAGGCACCATTCTGAGACGAAATGTCCAGAGCGGCTGTAGTTAATATATCTGTATAAAACAGAAGATTAATTACCTGTATTATCTTCTACAGCGCAGTTGCAGAATCCTAGCCATTTTCTGGAATTTGATTGCTGTAAATTGTTGCGAGTAAACCGCATAGTTGCTTAATGCTAGAGAAAACTAGTGCTTACGTCTCAAACCCTCTAGCGGTGATCACAAGTCAGCAACCCTGAGCAGTCTACAGCTTATAAGCATTCAGCACCTCGTCAGCACCTGAACATCATAAACTCCACAACCAGGTTAACGAAAAGCCTAAGCATCTCTTGGACTGTAGCTCAACTGAAGCACATTATCCAGTTGATAATTCCTACCTACTGGGACGCCCAGGAGAAGTCCAAGCAGATAAGTCTACTTAAAACCCAGACCAAAATCAGAATTCACTTATCCAAGAAATAGCCATAGAAATAAACTTTCGTCAGTGAGGAAAATAGCCTCTTATTCTTATCGAACCAAAGACACTGACAGTTTTAAATTTCCTAGTATTTCTTTTTTCAAAGTACATGACAACATTGATTTTATTTTCCACTGTAATTAAAGTAATTATGTACATTCTGTAACTCACCATCATTCTGAGTTTGATTTAGTAGACTGTATGTTCTGTTCAGAAAAACATAGTCAACCCTCATTGTATTACTTGTTACTACTAGTTCATCTTCAAAAAAGATTTGAGTAAGAAAGAGTTAGTCGTCGCCAGAAAAATACAAGAGTTGGTAGTCTAAGAGGTGAGAGAATCACTGACACCAACCTGTGTCCTTCTGTTTACTCTTTCCCTCAACACTAGCTCACATCTGTGAAAACTAGTGTCTAAAGGTCTGTGTTCTTTCTACATCATCTTCCTTTACTTACATCATCTCTCTTAAAGTAAATCTCATATATTACTGCGACACTTTGTCATACCATTTCAGGGACCCCAAGATGCAGCAATAGTGAATGCAGTCAGCGACCCATAGCTGTACTGCCTGCATCAGGACAAGCAAACCAGAGCTGGTCAAGACCGCACTCCACCTCCACGTGGTGGTCCTGGAAACAGTCTGCAGCAGTGCAGTCTGGCTGAGCGAGTTCGGATCGAAATGGGAAGGCAAACCCGGTCCCTAAAAAATGCCGTGCTGAAGTCGGATGTGTCGACCGAAAGGTGCAAATATCACAGTTTAGGCGTAAACAGACACAACGCAACCACCGTCCTTTTCAGTGCGAACGAGGAAGAAGAAGAAGAAGATACCATTTCAGTCCTTCTATTCTACGCAAGCACCCGTTTATAAAAGTATGTAGGTTTTTAGTTGTTGTTTTTGTTGCACTCCATGTCTCAGAGCCATACAATAGGACTGACTTGATATTTGAGTTGAAGATTCTTATTTTCGTGTTGGACTTGATTTCTCTTGTTCTCTATATGTTTCCCGATGCAATGAACGCTACTATTGCTTTTTGTATTCTTATTTTGATATCTCTGTATGTCCCTATAACGCAGTCTATATTACTGCCACGATATGCAATCAGTTTTACAAGTTAACGGTACACAGGAAACACGGGACGTTTCGGGTTTCACCCTTCGTCAGCCACAATTACAAACATGTGACAAGGACAAGAATTACATACAGGTCAAAGAAATACGAGGATGAGAAACATATACAACAAAGATCAATGCAAGCAGATGAAAAAGTAAACAACACAGGCGATGAGCGAAAAAAGAACAATAACAACGCAAGAAAATCGCAAAACCAGAAAGAAATATCGAAACAAGAAAGTAAATGATCAATGAAACGTTTAGCAATTTTGTTAATTCCTTTTGCGTGTTGTTGATTATTTAAATTGAGGCACAGAAGTTAGCTAATAGTTCCCCATTCTCGTTCATCATACCTAATGCATGCTTTCCCATGATTTCTTCAAAGCCGGTGTTGTCTGTTCCTATTTTTGCGTTTAGGTCCCCCATCAAAATTGTTATGTCCTTTCTTTTCTTTTTGTCCAAGACATTTTGTAGTCTGGTGTAAAAAGTCTTCTTTCTCTGATTCTCCTTTATCATTTGTTGGTGCATAACACTGGATGATGTTTGTATTTACTTTCTTTTTGGCTGATTTAAACCTTGCTGTTATAATTCGGGGTCCCATTGCTTTCTATTCTATTAGTGCCTTCTGTGCTTCCCTAGACAGCATTATAGCCTCCCCTTCACTCTCCTCGTCATGTCCTGCGGACAACACCATTTCTCCTGTGAACAATCTCCTCCTCTCTATGCCCTTCCACCGTGTCTCGCAGAGACCCAGGATATCAATCCTGTAATGTCCATTTCCGCTAATGTGTGGCCGGGCAGGGTAGTGGGGGTTGCTGTTTAACTCGAGAGTATTAGATTTTGATTACTAGCTAGCCTGCTAGAGGTGATGATTTCTCTCTACAGACTTACAGGAATTTACCAGGTTCGGGGACAATCCTCTATGATGTTTTATTTTTAGAGCATATGGTTATTATTTGTGTTGCACCTGCAACGATTAGCTTTGGCATGATCCTTTAATAATTGGTATGATGGCTAACTGCAAACATATGATTCGTCAACAGCATTTGTGTTCAATGAAACAAATGTTTATTCAATTTCCAACAAGAACTGGGTTAAGTCAAATGGTAACCACACCAAATTTGCATAATAGCATGTTGACATTTAATAAACAAGCATAAAAAGTCAATGCATTATTTTAATGATGCAATATTCCTTATTGCATCTCGTAATCTTTTCAAGTTGCTAAAACATGGCGTGGCTCCTCTATCCTTCTAGTGTTCCTTCGTTTATTTGTTAATGTGGTCTAGATTTCACGTTTTTCTTATCTCTTCATTTCAATGAAGAGCCAAACTTTCTCTTATTCATTAGTATTCCTTAGTTTGACTTTCTCTCAGCTTAAGGACCTTCATTCTTGGTAAAAGGTTCAGATATATGCCTGGGTTTACAATTCTTTACCCAGTTTTCGAGCGTAGCTCCGTTTCAGTTATGACTGTGGGCTCTAACAGTTATTGCATTCAGTATTTAGCAATACTTACAGTTTTCATGAATTCACAAACAAATTATTCTACGTTTCGAAATTACACAGTTGCTTTAATTGTGCGAAGTCAATCTCCTCTATAGAATATCACTGAGCAAAGAGAATTACGTCTTGTCTCCACCGCTCTAAATTCATTACTGACTAAAAAAATGGCTTCGTCTCTTGTTCATTCCGGGGAAAGAAAGACTCAGACTAACCATTGGTGGGAAAATCACGTGACCAATGCTTGGCGTTACGAAGCGAAGCTTAGCCTAAAATAATGCGTGGCTTTTCGAAGCTAACCTGGTTTAATTAAACATCTGCGCCAAGACTTTTTTAATCTTCTGTTTCTATAAAAATTTATTTTATATGTTAATATAGCCTGTATCTGAAAACTTACGGTATACGCGGTTACAGATACATGTCAAGTTTTCCCTTGTTCACATTGAGTGCGAACATTCCCGGTGCCAATCCTGGAGATTTTCCTAGACGAAAAATTGTTCGTCGGCAACCCAGACTCCTTTCGGCTTTCTCAGGGTTGCTTCATGCGCCTCCTTTCCAGAGGACCTTCTTCTGTCTTGGTGCGCTGAGTTGGTTTATATTCCGTATTTGACATGTCCATGTTTGTGTAAGTTTTTTGGTCATTACGGGTTGGGGGTAACCGGCCCCATGCCCAACCATCCTTAGTCGTTTTTCACGACATGCATTGTAGTGAAGAGAGTTACTATTCGTTGCCCCCCTTTCGGGCCCCGGTAACACATGGGTGATATAAAGTGACTGCTTAAAGAAAACTCCTGGTGAATCATGAATGCACTCCTCTTCATCTGTTAGAGACACAAAGAAATAATCAAACTGCTAGTGTATTGTAACCTGTAAAAGAACTGTAATGCACAAATATCTCACTATTGCAATCACGGCGGTGATAGAACTGCTCACTCGGGTGAAAGCAAAATGTAGCATTGTTGATGTGAGGTACATGACATCTAAGCGGAAGGCAAATCTGCGGCGATGACTGCAGGAGTTAGGCAGATGCATGACCAAGCCATCGTTGTAAGATTGCATATATCAGAGACAGATAAACCTGAATTTGAAGAAGAAAAAAAAAAAAAAACTTTGCTCATGTCAACAATATTGAATACTGAAACTGGTATCGTGCTTATACCTTGCATCCCAGATGAAAATGTATAAAACATGTGTCAACATTTTCAAAAGTACATCGTGCTCAACACTTATTTCTCCCAATGATAACTTGCGGCTGCAGCTGCTAGTCACTAATTTCTAAGTATGGTTCTTAGATAGCTCCACCCTAAAGGCCCTGTCTGCTTGGACTTGCGCTTCTACGGTGTAGCAGGCTCGTTTTCCTCATCACTAATAGTTTTTATTCAGTGAGTTATATTTCTGGTTTTTACCTGTTGATTGTTTCATACATTTTTATTCGATAATCTACATAATTCGCTTTATAACTATTTATTTCATCAACAAAATATATGATTGCTTCCACGTAAAATTGGATACAGATTCATGAAGCCAGGTAGTAAACATACAGATTCATGAAGACAGGTATTAAACATACAGATTCATGAAGACATGTAGTAAACATACAGATTCATGAAGACAGGTTGTAAACATACAGATTCATGAAGACAGGTTGTAAACATACAGATTCGTGAAGACATGTATTAAACATACAGATTCATGAAGACAGGTAGTAAACATACAGAATCATGAAGACAGGTATTAAACATACAGATTCATGAAGACAGGTAGTAAACATACAGATTCATGAAGACAGGTTGTAAACATACAGATTCATGAAGACAGGTAGTAAACATACAGATTCATGAAGACAGGTAGTAAACATACAGATTCATGAAGACAGCTAGTAAACATACAGATTCATGAAGACAGGTAGTAAACATACAGATAAATGAAGACAGGTAGTAAACATACAGATTCATGAGAACATAATTCTTAACATAAATAAAATAATTTTAAATTGGATGAAGATTATTTGAAGTATAATAAATCTTATAAACAACAAATACGTTCTTTTTTTTTTACGTTGTGTACTTGTAAAATGTAGACGAGCATCCGATTGATAGAGGGGTTAGAGCTCAAGTCTTTCGCGGCAAAGGTGCCAGGTTAGATTCACGGTATCCACACCTTCCAGTCTACACAACTTTAAATGGGCACCTGACTTTACTCTTGAGTTAGGGAAGGGAAATGCTGCGAGGAAGGGAACTAGCGAACTGTTACGGTGTTTTATTGGCGTCGTCTGCTATATTTGGCAGCACGCATTTTTGATGATAAGAGAATTAATGTAGAATCATTGTTATACTTCATGGTCTAATGAACGCAATCCGCACAGTCGGATTGTGACGCGTGAGCGTTGGTATGGTCACGCGTAGTGACCAATTTAGGGGACCCTTTTGTATTTGACCGTCACGCCATGAAGTCGCATTGTTGAATTCTTCCAGAGTTAGGCTACGTATTGCAGAATTATTATTATTGATGGACGCGCAGGGTCGGTCCATAGTTCCTTAACGGATAATGAAATATAATGTTAGTAGATCAGTGGATGATCTATATATTAAATATTCGTCAAATACACAGGCGTATCATTACCGTCTGTCTGGATGACAGCAGAGCGTGTACATCGCCTGTGTATTTGACGAATATTTAATATATAATCAATTATTTATTTATTTCTCTATCATCTAATAAAAAGACAGTGTCGGTGTTGAAAGGGAAGGTTAATTCTTTGACAAAGAATACGTATCATCATTGTCCACTATTTCGTGACAATGATACTACATATATTGGGAAAAGTGCGTATTCTCGCACAGTATTAGTGCGAAATCTGCCGCAGGATACTACCTGGCAGGCACTTAGAAATTTTTTTGATTATACAGCAAACGTTAAGTTTATTCGTCTTCTACCATCATGCAATGGGCAGAATAGACAGGCGATGGTTACATTTCGTAACAATCGAGACGCTCGTTGGGTAATCGAGCGTGATAATGGTGTTTATTTTCATCACCGTTATCTAAAGTTACAATTAGTACCTGATTCTGCGTTACGCAGATAATGGTTTACTTTCACACTTGTGTTTTATTTCCTTGATGACTCAGCATTGTCACCTTCACTGGCATGTCCTTCTTTAATAATGAGGACAAGACAGCCGTGATAGATGACAAGTTAGGTACGAATCTACTGTAATATTGGACTAGACCTAACAAGCTTCTAACCTGTTTCTTCGTTTGAGGAACGGAAATGTTTAAAATTTTAGAAACCGTACTGGGTAGTGTTCGGATATATCCTGCTCCAATAATGTGACCCAAAAAAGTTATTTCATGAAATGCTACTTGTAATTTTGTGGGTTTAGCAGTTAAATTGTTCCTTCTTAATGTGTCCAAAACGTTTTCAAGACCCAAAAAATGTTCCTCAAAAGATGAACTAAATAAGCATATGTCGTCTATGTATGTAATAATGTCTGGTCTACCTGAAAAAATGTGTCGCATCATGCGAACAAAGGTAGCTGGAGCGTTAACAAGCCCAAAAGGCATAACATTCCACTGGTATAGACCTTGCGGAGTGGAAAACGCTGTGTAATATTTAGCTTTTTCGGTTAGTGGTATCTGCCAATAACCTTTAGTTAAGTCTATCTTAGTGAATATAGTTGCGGTCGATAGACGTGGCAGTAAGTCGTCGAGAAGTGGATGTGGTTCGCTATCAACTATCGTTTGTGCATTTAATTTTCTATAGTCGACGCATAGTCTAATGTTATTGTCCTTCTTCCGGACAATAACTAATGGAGAAGAAAATGGGGAATTACTAGTTTCAATAATTCCTAAAGATAACATCTGTTCAAGTTCCTTAGTAGTTTTAGTAAGAAAGTGTAGAGGAACAGAATATGGATGTACCCGAATTGGAGTATCATCGTTAAGAGTGATGTCATGACTAATGACTGATGTGCGACCTGGAAAGTCGGTCAACACATCTGGATAAGATTGTAGAAGTTCAGCAATCTGTTGATGCTGTTGCGGTGTAACCGACGAAGAGATGGTTACGTCCCGCCAAGATTCACTAGGCTGTACTACAGGTACAGGTAAAGCTAACTGTACCTCAGGAAAAGAAGATTCTTCTTCCTGGATAACAGACAAATTAGAAGAGACTATAAATGACTTGCGAAAGGAGGCGAGTGTACTGAAGTTTGAAACCAACACTGATGATTCGAGATTGAGGACACTGGAAGTGAAGCTTGCAAATTCCAGGACCTCATCAGAATCCACTATGGGTATTTTTGAACATTTTCTCCAGGAGGGAGATAGATTGGGTTTACGTGGTGCAAGCTGTGAGGAGTATGCCATGGAACATTTTTTAATTCAAATGAGCCATGATCTTGAGGAGTTTAGTTGGAATGTGTGTAGATATGCCCCTTCACAGAAGAAAGCATTGAGACTTTATAAAATATTATCCACTATTTTTTACGATGAATGTAAAATGACTACTCAGGAAGGTAGTACTACTGAGTTGAATGAGTTGATGGAAACCATAACGAGGCATAAGGATAGGGAGATTACCCTTAATAATGAGCTGATACATCAAAAAGGTGAATATGAGAAGAAGCTGTCAGCAATGGATTTTGAAATTACAGGGTCGAATAATAGATTGTCGGAGTTGATAGTAGATATTACTAAATGTCGTAGTCAGAAGAAGGAATTAGAAGCCTCATTAGAATCCACTATGGAAAAAAATAAATCTTTGGAGTCTGAGGTTGAGAAACTCTCATTGAAGATTGCACAAGATAATGCCTCAGCTTACCAAAGAAAACTTCATGCACAGAGGGCGCACATTCAGTCGTTGTTGTCTGAGGTTGATCGACTGAAATTACTTGATCAGACAAATGTAAAGTTAAAGATAGAAAATCATACACAGGGTGTTAAGATGCAAGAGCTTAAAGCTGAAATTTCACTTTTGAAATCAACTGTAGATATGCAAGTGCATAACCGGAGTCGAGAATGTATAGACCAGGCCATCCAATGTGAGTTGATTCTCACTGATGATGTGCAGTTACGATCCCTTTACTATGATACGGAACAATATAAACAGTTCTGTCTAAATAGGGGCATTAAGACAAATATTGAAATAGAAAAGAGGGAAAATGAGATTGTATCATTTGATGACAATGATATAATGGATTATGTCTTACAGATAATGATAAATTTTATGAATTTTGTCTTAGACAGGAAAAAAAGCTGGACGATGAGGTAACCTCATTGAAACTGATGCTGAACGACCATATAAGTAAAGTGAAATCTTCCACGCTTGACTTGGCATTGTTGCGTGAAGATAATAAGACACTTTTGTTTAATTCCCATAGGGGTAACGAAACAAATAAGAAAGTATCTGATGAAGTGCAATCGGAAAATGATGAGAATACAGAATCTGGTATTGGTGTTACTATATCTTCCTCGAGTGATGATTGTCTCATTGATGACAGGGTGACTGCATTAGAAGCGTCCCTCCTGAATGAGAAACATAGCTATGCCGAACTTAAAAAGGAAACGCAACTACAAATTTATGAACTTTCAACAGCATTGAACACATTAGATTCTTTATTTGAGTGTGAGAAGAATAGAACCATTAAATTCGATAAGGAAAATAAGAAGCAGAGACAGGAGATTGCATTCCTGACCTCTGAGAGTAATAAATTAAGAAAGAGGGTTGATTGTTTACTTGATGTAATGGCAGGTAAAAATATAGTGAGGAACAACAGTTGAGAGAAACGTACTTTGCAACATGATTTAAGTACGAGGACTGATACTAAACTATCAATACACCCATTGGTAGTTAGGAGGTCATTCCGGGGGAAATATACCTTCCCTCGACAGGATGCTACTGCCAATTCTGATAATAAAAGTTGGCGACAAGCTCAGATTACAACTGATCCTAAGAAAACTATTAACACTGTCAGTAGGGTAAAGGATTTTACTAAGAAAAGTAATGTATGGAAAAATAATGTTGGAGTCAAGAGTAATGAGAAAATACCAAATAAAATTACTACCAGCCTACTGAAACAAAAGAACGTATGTAGTTCTTCTCAATCTTCTACTACTACACGTTCTACAAATGTATCATTACAGGATAAGGGTCATTTTACTCAAGCTCAAGATAATCATACAGTCAATAGGAAGAATAATAATGACATGAGGGACATACATTGCAATGTACCTCAAGCAACTAAGGTTGCACATCAACCGTTTTCCCATATCAGTGACAATGGTCCTACATATATTGGGAAATATGCGTATTCTCGCACGGTGTTAGTGCGTAATCTGCCACATATAACTACATGGCAGACACTTAGAAATTTCTTTAGTTACACGGCAAACGTTAAATTTGTTCGTCTTCTGCCATCATTTAATGGTCAGAATAGTGAGGCATTGGTTACATTTTGTAACAATAGAGACGCTCGTTTTGTTGTCGATCGTGATAATGGTGTTTACTTTCATCACCATTCACTCAGGCTACAGATGGTACCTGATTCTGCGTCACGCAGATAACATGTTGTAGTAACACTGTTGTCACATTCTTTGATGACTTAGCATATGCAGTCATCGTATCTTTTCTTTACTAATCATCTGTTCTCATCTATATAGATTGGTTGGTAATATTTCTAGTAGAAAACATTATTTGTGACATTTATATTTTGTACACATGTTTTCTGTCTTATTTGTTTTTACCATGCCTACAATATACAGTAACATGGTTATTGGTTTTAACTATGCTCAGCCCAATGCAGCATTAGTTTCGTATATCGTCTATTTGTCTATATCAAAGACATGCTATTGAAAGTGACATGGTATCATCAACGCTTTCAAAATTTATAGGGAACATTTTTATTAAATACCTCCTAAATTTGAGGTAAACAGATGCTACTAAATTATACATAAATATATCTCCGTCAGATGCCGACAACTATCACCGTCAGTGACGTTTACATTTAAGGACTTGCAATCGTTTCATGAACTTCAAATTCAACTAACGTGACTGTTCTACTACTTCAAACGTGGAACGATATTTCAAATTTCGTTAACGATAATATTAAATATGTCACGAGTCTACGGGATGTCAAGTTCTCCTAGGACATACAACGCTTTATGATACCGAAATTCGTACCTCAAGTAACGTTGGTACAATCGATGATGTTGAATATCACGGTTTCAGCAAACAAGCTAAATTTATGTTTACAATCCGCAAGGAGTCTGGACATTCAACTTACGTTACATCTCTTCGTTTATGATGATATTTTCAAGTGAAAAGAAACTAGAATTTAATATGTTAAAGAGATGCTGAACAATAAGTCCTTCGTAACGATTACGTACTTCGTCAATGACTGTTTACATTGCATACTTATGATTTATACTACGAATGAAACAATTCATGGATACGTTCTTCAAACGAAATTGATTATAACAAGAGACAGAATTCGATTTTTCATTACGAATGTTTGACTTTGGTTAGTGTCCATTCGTGATGCAGCTCATTTCGAAATAATCGGGAAGAATATCTGAATTCCGGCTGGACAAATACCGCTATACTTCAGCAATTGAAATAACTAATTGAACACTGTGAATACGGATAAACTTTTTTTTCCCGCTCAAATTTAACTAATCGTATATTCAAATGGAACTTATCGTAAACTCAATGGAACTAATGGTAGATTCACCTATGGACAGACATTACTACGTTTGGATCTTCTTATCCAATATTAGTTAGTTCTACTTATTGATTTCATTAATAAATAAAGTTGAAGTGTGAAAAATAAAAAATGAAATGAAATATAAAAGAAAGAAAATATATGAACAGAAAATAATCTCACACCACTGAATAATATACTTAGATTAATGATTATTCTTATATATATTTGGCAAATATGTTGATAGAATATATTACATATTATTGTTTAGTTAATTAGTTATTAGTTACTTAATACACATGATTAATTTTCAGCACACATCAATAATTAAATTTATACTTTACTTTTTCTCTACTTTACTTATCTTTACTTCTCATTTCCTTTACTATAACAATATCATTTAGTTTATTTAATTAAAATTTAATGATACCTTACATATATACTATAATTAATTAGTTTCATTTTAATTGATTGGAATAATTTTCTTCACTTATTATTTAGTCACGAAAAACTTTAAGTTAAATTATTTAGCGACAGTTGACACTCCTTTAGTTATTATAATGTCCATGGATAACATAACTGTTAATATATTACATGATTAGTATGACTGATACATTATCGACATGACCACGACGATTTTCAGAACATCGTAGGCCATATGTCGGGTTTTGTTTAATTTTTTGGGATCTCTGAATAAGATAGTTCAAAAAAATCTATGTAATAGATTTTTTTTTTTCCCCGGCGTGAAGGGAACTGTTACGGTGTTTTATTGGCGTCGTCTGCTATATTTGGCAGCACGCATTTTTGATGATAAGAGAATTAATGTAGAATCATTGTTATACTTCATGGTCTAATGAACGCAATCCGCACAGTCGGATTGTGACGCGTGAGCGTTGGTATGGTCACGCGTAGTGACCAATTTAGGGGACCCTTTTGTATTTGACCGTCACGCCATAAAGTCGCATTGTTGAATTCTTCCAGAGTTAGGCTACGTATTGCAGAATTATTATTATTGATGGACGCGCAGGGTCGGTCCATAGTTCCTTAACGGATAATGAAATATAATGTTAGTAGATCAGTGGATGATCTATATATTAAATATTCGTCAAATACACAGGCGTATCATTACCGTCTGTCTGGATGACAGCAGAGCGTGTACATCGCCTTTGATGTTCTGACATGAACTTATTTGACTGGAAGAGTGACGGTATAATGGATTCCCATTGATTAATGCAGATGTACATTTCTTATATTGATGAATCACAGTATGATGTTCTTCACATGTCTTGTCAAATAAATGTATATATTGGACTCAGTATGAAAGACTTACCGCATTCGTCATTCGACTTGAAGGTTGGCCTGTATGCCATCTTATATTGATTGTATTCGCATTAAACTAATCTTCTATGAGGAAGACTTCTAACATATATTTATGAAGAATGGTATTCGCACTGAACAAACAATGAAGTGTCAACGACTACGATACAGACCAGACAATATCTCAATTAAATCTTTAATAATTGTCTGAGTACGAACCCACGTACGGACGCATATAATCAAGTGATCTGTGATCAAACTGATAGTCCGCATAAACTCAACTGCGATATCAACCATGCTTACTGTATCACCACCCCACTTCTCGATGCTGGACCTAGTTTAGGGAAGTCTCTAACAATTCACACCACTATGGCAGTATCTGCTTTAAGGCTACCGTTATCTTTTCTAATATGCAGACATAACAAAATCTAACAGCAACTGAACGGGCAAATAATGTGCTATTTTGTGATGTACCTTGTGGCTCACGGGAAGAGTTAAAATCCATAAAACGCTGTATTTCTTTACACAGAAACTCAATAATAAAAGAGAACCTGGTTTTGTATGGCTAATTTTCTTGTCACTGTCTTCTTTATTTGACAATATTATTGAGATTTGACAAACATACTTTAATCTCAGTGTTCGGAGCATATTTCTGATATATTATAAACATTTTGAATTATTTCCCATAATGTTGTAACATTATGCAAAATGTGAAACTAATTTTTTTTTTACGAAATTAAATAGCCTTTCAGCTCTTAAAATTTTACACTCATGAAAAAATTCAACATTTTAAACTCATAGTACATGTAATGAAATGTTGTAAAAAAATAAAAATAAAACAACAACAAGAACAACAACAAAAAAGCCTTAGCTAACAGAAATATGGTACTAATATCCAATATACGCCGATACCATGACAACCACCAGCTCATTACTACCACAATGTTTGCTACGCACAAATCTTATTGTTGTAAGTGAAGGTTGTGCACGTTAATTTAAATGGTAACTATTTATGTATTTAACAAATAAAAACACTTTTCAATTTAGCTCCTTCCCTTCGTTACTCTGCGATTATTCCGAGTTGTGCTTTTTATCATTACGCAGTCCTTCCATTAAACGTTCTATTGTTCGTTCCTTTTTTGTTCGTGACAGACTTATTTATTCGTTAAAATAGCATTGTGGTCATAATTAGCCACCCCCACCCTTTTTTTTTACCCCAGCCAACTCTGTTTCGGAGCCGAGGTAGCGCAGTGGTTAGAGCACTGGCTTCCTAGCTCGGTGGTCTATGGTTCGATGCCCAGATGAAGTTGGATTGTTTTAGACCTCAAACTACTCCAAGGTCGACCCAGCCTCATGAATTGGGTACCAGAGCAACTATGGGAAGGTTAAGGCGACCGACGTAATGCTGACCACATAAACCCTAGTTTGCCGATGGTCAAGAAAATATGGGCCTAATACCATATTCCCGATATAAACGAGAGCAGGTAGATTTGAATTGCCCGCCATTTCTGTGGATTTTGTTTCTGTCACTTCATATTTGGCAGACGTCAAATAGAGACGTGGAGAATTCATTATTGAGGGGTACACTTATGGACAACGCGTTTCAATAGTTAAAACTTATTCTCAAAATCAGTGTTCAATTGCGGTGACTCGGCGTAAATTACGTGAAAATTTGAGTCTTAATCATGGGCCTGCAGTATGCACAATTCAGCGTTTAGTGGCGGTATTTAAAGAAACTGGTTCGGTGGTGAATCGCTCAAGGCCTCCAGCACCTCGGAGCGCTCGTTCATTGAAAAACATTGCTGCTGTGCGTGAAAGTGTAGCTGAAATGCCGGGCACCTCCATCAGACACCGTTCACAATAACTTGGCCTATCTTGGTCATCTTTACACACAATTTTGCGTAAAGATCTACACTACACCCATATAAGATCCAGCTGACGCAAGCTGTTCAACCTGCAGACCACGAACGGCGTCGTAATTACAGTAATTGGATGTTAGAAGCCATTGAAAATGACCCTGAATTTTGGAAGAAAATCATTATGAGTGATGAGGCTCACTTCCACCTCAGTGGCTTCGTAAACAATCAAAATAGCCGTATTTGGGGAAGCGAAAATCCACGAAAGCTTCACGAGAAGCCTCTACATCCTCGGCGAGTGACAGTCTGGTGCACTATGTGGGCTGGAGGCGTGATTGGTCCATACTTTTTTGAGAACGCTCATGGCAATGCTGTTACGGTCAATGGCGAACGCTATCGGGACATGATTAACAACTTTTTCGGTCCGCAATTGGAGGATTTGGACCTACGTGACATGTGGTTTTAACAAGATGGCGCCACGTCGCACATTGCACGCGACACAAGAGACATTTTGAATAGGATGTTTCCGGACAAATTAATTTCGAAATTTGGCGACATCGACTGGCCTCCAAGATCGCCAGATTTAACTACATTAGACTTTTTTTATGGAGTTTTTTGAAAGGGAAGGTCTATACCAACAAGTCACAGATTATTGAGCAACTCAAAGTCAGTATTCGAGAGGATATCGCCGCTATACAAGTTGAAACATGCGAAAATGTCATGCAAAATGTGCTCCACAGGGCGCGCATCTGTATGGCTAGCAGAGGCGGCCATTTAAATGATATAGTGTTCCATACATAACTGCCACGTCTAAATAAAACATACGTAACATAAAATTGACAATTGTTTCACTTTTAGACTAGTTATTCAAAAACAAAATCTACCTATTCCTCAATGGGCGTGTAACGGGATCCTTTACCCTCCTTTCCAACTCTTTTTATTTAGCGCTGTATCCCTTTTTAAAGATGGCGCTTTCTGATCTTTGATAATTCTTTATGTGGATGTGTCACCGTCCATTTCCAGATTTGTCACAAGAGGAGATGCATTATTTATATAGTGTAAACTTTCACGTTATTTGGAATGTTCATCATTTGTAATGTTTTGCCTATATGACTTAGAGGATTTTATTGCATATAACGATCTTTGTCTTAGTGGAGAGTTTTCTATTTTTATTTAGTGATTCATTTTTGAAACTACAATGGTTATTTTGTATATGTTGATTTAATTACAACATTCTAGTCATCATGAGAGGAGTAACTATTATGTTATCTGGTGACTGTCGACAAACTATACCAGACATTCCAAAGAGAACAAAAGCAGATTGCATCTAAGCCTGCCTTAGTCTTCTTCTTTGTTGCATCATAACAGGACATTGAACATTTCTATAAACGAGAGAGCACATATGTTTGGAGATCAGCTATCTTTCTAGTTCCCACAAAGTTGTTACAGCTCAGAAAACGAAAATTACTCTTGATAGTGATGGTACGTTGAACCTTGCTCCAATCAGCGCAGTAGTCAAGTCAGTTGATGAACCTATCTCATGGGTATTTCTAAACACACATTACCATAATCGTACGTGACCTTGTGGCAGAACAGGTGTGACCACTTGACATACACTGCTATTAATACGTGTTAAAAACCACATACAATGAGAATAACAGCGTTAAAAGCAGTTAAGACATTTTTGCACAAAACACAGTATCATGAAAAGTTCACGGCTTTGAGAGAGGCATTGTAAAGCTGTCCCAGAACAACAAAATAGTAAATGCGTCTTTGTGAATGGAACATTTTGTGAAAGTGAGAGTTGCTAATCTGGTTTTTTTTCCGTTGTTAGAGAGAGAGACGTGTGGAAAAAGTCGAAAAGCTGAGAAAGCGTGTGCAAATGTAGATAATTGTACCGTGTGAAAAAGAAAGCATCGTGTGAAAATTGGCGGGGAAAAAAGAAGAAATAGTATAAAAAGGAGAGACGTGGGCGATAGACAGGCTACGACACACACACCACATCATTCACCACTTCCGTCTACTACAGGGGTAACACGCATTTTTGCTTACCTCAAACCACACAAGCCTGATACGTCCTTTTTAGGACGAGACACAGTGAAGACATCCTTCGAACTACACAAGTTCTCAGATAAGTTGATATTTTTTATCCATCTTCAGTGTTAGCTTATTGCAGTTAATTTTAGAAATTAAAAATAATAGAAATTAAATAGCGTACGTGGCAATTCTTTGAGTGAGATCAGGCAGCCATCTTGAAAGACATATTTAAGTGGTGAATAATTTATACTTTTGTTGTTAGTATTAGAGTAGGCCTATTGTAGTTAAGGTTAAGTATTAGGGGACTATTTAATTTAAGAATCGTAGTGGGGTAAAGATATATATAACAAAATAAGCGAAAAGCCAAAGATTACATATAATAATATTCAATCATCAGAATATAATTCAAAGACAACAAATAGTACCATACTAACAGACAGGGAAAATAACCAATGGTAGTATTCACCTAGAAAACAGTCCAGGGAAGGAAAAGCGATGGCCAAAACTCCAGAAAAAGACAAAACATTAAACCGGACAGAAAGAAACAGGACCACGAACCCTGAAATCAGAAAAACAGAACTAAAGGACACGAGTGAAACAATAATGGAAAATCGCGAAGGAGGCGCGGAAGGTAAAACAACAAAAAGCAGAAGCAACAAAGGAGAAAGATCAGGAACCAGCACAGCGAACGAAAAGAAAGGACCCAGGGAAAAGGATAATCAGGACAGCCAGGTAAACGCGGACAAAACAAGTCATGAAACCAGAGGAGAGGACAAAGAAGACTCCAGCGGAAAGGGAACCCCCAAATCCCCCAAAAAGTGAAAATAACACAAATAGCTGGAACGGAAGCCACGCTTCGATCTCTCCCGGACAACAAAATTCTGGTGATCCTAGAAAAAATCATCGACAAAAAAGCCATTGCCAAATTGCAGAAACATAACAGTGGGATAATACTCACACTAAATGTAACAGAAAAAACCAAAAATTTACTGCAAGAACTGCGGGACAGACCAAGGATGATTCAACTGGCCCACAACATCAAAATACAAATAGAGATGTTAAAAGAAACCAGAAAAAGTGTGAGAAAAGGCATAAACCCAACCCTGACAGAGGAGGAAGTGTTAAACAATCTGTCCAAACTTAACCCAGATTTAAAGCTGGTGTACGTTGAACGTATAAAAGTGAAAGGGAGTATAGTAACCCCAGTGATCGTGATTACAACAGAAGGTAGGGAACCCCCACCCCCCCCCCCCCCAAGACGGTACAATTTGGGAAAGCACAAAAAAACACAGAAGCCTTCATTCCACCAGTGCTGCAGTGCTCCAACTGCATGAAGTTTGGCCATGGCCGACAAAGTTGCAGGGGGAAGGCAGTATGTAGGTTTTGTGCGGGGGCACACCCTTTCACACAATGCGAAAAGGCAAAGTCAGATACTGACTATAAAAAGGAAAACGCAAACAGAAAATGCATTAATTGCAAAGGAAACCATAGCGCCAGATTCCAGGGCTGCCAGTATATCAGCAGACCACAAAAAGCATTGAGGGAAGCTATAACAACCCAAACCCCTTTCAAAACGGTCATTAAAGAATTAAAGGAAAATGATACTTATACGAGCAATAAAGTTATAACAGAAATTAAGAGTGTGCAAGAAGATGTCAAAATGATTAAGTCACAGATGGCAAAAGAAAGTAAGAACAAGTTAGAAAGTAGTAAAATAGTACCAAAAAACCAGTCAGATGATTCAACTACATCCTCGGATGACACAAGTGCACTGAAAAGTGCAGAGGCATTGCTTCAAGAAGTGAAAGCCATACAGCACCAAATTTCCAAGGATATAGCTAAACTGACTGTACTGAAAGAAGAAAATGAAATGATACTAGTCAAACTGTCTGAACTAAAAGAAGAAAGTTAAATAATACTAAAAAGAATGGAAAGTGAAAAACAGGAGATTAACATAGGGAGAGAAGGGAATGTAGCATTGGATGAAAATAGGAAAGTTTTAAAAAAGAACAAAAGGCAACAGGAAAACAAAAGCAACCTAGAAGAAACTATTATAGAAACTATCAAAAAACGATTTGAGGGATTTTTACCACACTTAGCGGAAGAAGTTAGAGATATAATGACAAGTATAAATGTGAAGTTTCTTGAGAACTTGATAGACAATGGGTCCACAAGTACAGGAAATGCAGAATAAGAGCAAGTTAGATAGTTAACCAAAATAAAAGGTATACTAGATGATGATAAAATTCAATTTAGAAAGACTTAAAATTATACAGTGGAATTGTAGGGGTATCAAAAAGAATTTTGCACCCCTACTATCAGAGACAGGATTAACTACAGATATATATGCGCTTCAAGAGACCCATTTAAACCCAAATAATAGATATAGTTGTAAATGCTTTAAAATACTTAGACACGATAGGAAAGAAGGTAGAGGAGGTGGGATCGCAGTCTCAGTTAGCGAAAAATTTAAATCATAGACTGGGAAGTATTTAATACAACCAATATAGAAGGTATCCAGGTTACTATAGCAGCTGAACCAAACAATCTAACAATTCTAAATGTATATGATAAAGATGGCACAATTAAAGATGAAGAAATACTAGCCATAAGCACCAGACTAGGCCCCAAAACAATCATAGTAGGCGATTTTAATTCCCATCATTATGCTTGGGGTGGACAACATGCAGACAATGCAGGAAAATGCCTACTTGACTTCACAGAAAACAATGAACTACTAATACTAAATGATGGATCTGCAACTAGAATTAATCCACAAGCTAATAGGGCAGACTCAGCAATAGACATAAGTATAGCAACTAGCAACCTAGCGAATGTAAATTGGGAAGTGTTACAAGACACAAACTCAGATCATCTGCCCATTATAATAACCATGCATGAAAATGTCATTCCAAACCCAGAACCAGAGAGACCTACCTTCAACTATAAAAAAGCAAACTGGGAAGCTTTCCAATCAGAGCTGGAGGTGATGGAATATAAAGACATGGAATCAGATGATACTGACTTGTGGGCAGAAACACTGACCAATGAAATTCTGAAAATAGCAATAAAATATGTACCAAATAAAAATATGCCACAGCACCTTAAACCAATAAATAACATTAATAAGAAAAGAGAAACTCAATGGAATAAAGACCCAGTTGCCTGGTGGAATAAAAGCTGTACAGAAATTCATAAGAGAAGAAAAAGGGCCATACAAAAATATAGAAATAACAGAACAGAAGAAAACTATGTTGAATATAAACTTATTAGGAATGAATCTAACAGAATAATTTTTAAAGCTAAAGAAACTAACTGGAAGGAGTTTTGTCAGTCACTTAAACCTAGTACTCAAATTAGAGAAGTATGGAAAAAGCTTAAGGCAATCAAAGGGAACAATAAGAAAACAATAATGCCAACAATCAAACCACCAAAGAGAGCAGAAACAGATAAAGAAAAAGCTAATGCCCTTGCCGAGTACTTCTATAAAGTCAGTGCAAAAAGTAGTCTTGGACAGGAAGCAAATGAGAGAAGAGAAAGACTTAGGATACAGTTTTCAAAAGAACTACCAGACCAGATAGATGAAAAAAACTATTTAGATGCTGATATAACAGAGGAAGAGGTAACTAATGCAATAAAAGATAAATCTAATACTGCCTCAGGGCAAGATATACTTAGCTATGAAATCCTTAAGAAAGTACCCAAAAGAACTATAAACATAATAACTAACCTTTATAACAAAATCTGGAGATTAGGAAAGATACCAAAAGCATGGAAAATAGCGATGATAGTACTCATCCTAAAACCCAATAAGGAAGCCCATGATGTAAGTTCATATAGGCCTATCTCCTTAACATCACAACTAGGTAAAATACTGGAAACTGTTGTGAATAAAAGAATTAAATTCTACCTAGACAAAAAACCAGTTATATAGCCCAAACCAGTCAGGGTTTAGAGCAGACAGAAGTACAGTAGACCAGCTTGTAAGATTAGAACATGATGTAAAGCTAGGGTTCAAGAGGAAAGATAAAACAGTGGCAGTCTTTCTAGATGTAGCTAGAGCATATGATGAATGCTGGCGAGACGGAGCTCTGTACAAAATGAAAAAGATTGGCATTACTGGTAAAACCTATAGGTATCTAGAAAACTTTTTACAGGATAGGTATTTTGCTGTACAGGTGAATAATGATAGGTCAGAAATATATGAACAACAGAATGGGATTCCTCAAGGATCAGTGATTTCTCCTTCAATTTTCACTATAGCTGTAAATGATTTAGCAGATGAATTTAATGACATAAAGAATGCGGTATCACAATTTGCAGATGACTGTGCCATTTGGCGATCTGGAAAAAACTTGGACCATGTTTACAAAAAACTTCAAAATCAAATAGACAAAGTTTCAGACTGGATGAAAAGTTGGGGCTTCCAAATTAACGTAAACAAAACAGTAGGTATGATTTTCAGCAAAGGAAATTTAAAAAAAAAAAAAAAAAAAAATCAATATAACCATTAGGGACAGAAAATATGTACCTCCTCAACAACAAGATTTCTGGGCATAACTTTAGATAAACAACTAAATTATAATAAACATATAGACAAATTGGTAGAAAGCTGTAGGGGACCTCTAAATATACTAAGGATTGTAAAAGGTAATGGATGGGGGGCCAGCAATAAAATAATGCTTATGTTCTACAAGTCTTTCATCAGGGGGAAACTGGATTATGCCAGCATAGTCTATGACTCAGCTGCAACTTCTAACAAAGCAAAACTCTACTGGATTCAAAATGCAGCCATGAGAACCATTGCAGGTTCATTTATATCAACACCAGTAGAAGCTCTAGAAGTAGCTCTCGGCATACCTCCCCTTGGTCTAAGACGGAAAGAACTGAGATTAAATTATTGAAGTAAAGTAGCACAAGAAGTGACCCACCCAGCACATAAAGCATTTGTCAAATCCAACCAAGTGTATGGGACGTCCCCTTAAATAAAGATAGATATCCAACAGGGTGGAGAACTATAGAAGACCTAACGCAGTTCAAAGAACTATCAAACACAATTGAAAATAGTAATAAATACAGAAGCAAAATACCACCTTGGGAACTAAAAACACCAATCATAGACTACTCACTCACTGAAAAGATCAAACAAAATATAGAAGATAAGGAAGCCAAAATGATAAGTAGAAAGTTCATAGATTAACTAACTAAACAAAGTCTGGCCGTCTACACTGATGGATCCAAGGGTGATAGTGGACAACTAGGTGCTGGAGTTGTAATACCACAATGGGGAATAACAAAGAGCTACAGTGTAACGGAAGGAGCATCGATTTTTACCGCAGAGATGGTAGCGATTCTTAAAAGTCTAGAAATAATCGAAGATAACCCACCAGAAGCTGTTGCGATACTTACAGACTCACTATCATCACTACAAGCACTAGAACACCCAGGTAAATGTAGCCGGCCAGACATAAAGGAAGAAATTCTAGCAATTAATACATCACTAGGGAACAGAGGATGTAGTGTGAGGCTAGTGTGGGTTCCAGCACACATAGGTATTGCTGGCAACGAGTTGGCAGACAAGAACGCCAAGAATGGATAAACAAGTAAAAACAATATAAAAGCAGGACTGGGAAGGTCGGAGATCAAGAGCCAAGTGAAGGAAACTATAAACGAAGAATGGAAGACAACATGGAAGGAGAGTAGAAAAGGCAGACACGTTCAAACTGCTGAATGAACCAACGAGGACGTGCCAGGTCAGAGAAGAATTAAAGATACCTTCGAACAAAACACTCTGGCGTCTCCGTCTCGATGCAGCATACTTTATGATAGAAGAACCACACTGCCAAGAATGCCAGGAAGAGAATGACATAGACCACTACCTGATCCACTGTAAAAAGTATGATCAACAAAGACTTAAATTAAAAACTTACTATAGAAATCACAATATAGACTTAACAGATGATAAGGTTTTAAGTATAGATGCCCCAAGAGATGCCCAATCAATACTTAAAAGATATATACATAAAACAAAGAAAAACATATAAGCCTAGTACCTTTCAGGAAAAACATCCAACACAAAAAAAAAAAAATTAAACAGCAATAACTAACAAAGCATTAACAAAAAACTAACTACTCATAGGACAAGGAAAGACAAAGAGGTATAGAATAAAATAGGGTAACAACTCAAAAAGAACAAATGCCAATACAAATTAAAACCAAGTGTAAAGGACAATAGTGATCTATAAACAACACAAAAGAGAAAATAAAATGGACAAATAGTAATATAAATAAAAATCAGCAACCGCAAAAGACAATAGATATTTAAATTGAATACAAAATTAGAAAATAAAATGACACTAAATACCCCAATTATAACCAACTTTCAGGTTGAACAGGGTAGAACAAGATGGAATGAGAAGAGGCAAGAATGGAAAGATAAGAACCCTCTCTCCACCCATCAACGCATCAAAACAACAACAACAACAACGATAGACAGGCTTTTACAGATTTTTAGGATTCATTGTGCGAGAGGATTTTACAGATAGTGTTAGGTGACCTTCGTCTTTGAGATTATCAAGACAAGTTTTTAACTTGACAAGTTTTCAAGTTAGACAAGTATTTTTAAGTAGACAAGTTAGTTTTTAAGTAGACAAGTTTGTATTTTATTCTATTGGATATATTATTCCTGTGGATATACACTTTCATTTTTAGATACTCACTACTTTGTGTAAGGAAGAAACAAGTACTTCACCATTGTGTCAATAACATTGCTGTTCTAATGACGTTAATAAACTATATTTTATTTTTCTACATTGCTGAGTTTTCTTTGGAACGTTACAGTGGATAAATTTGACAAACCATTATACGAGGTATTCCTTTTCACTAAACCTAAAAGGGTAAGAACGAACTTTGGGAAGAAGAATAAACTAAGGTCCGAAATTTCCATCTCAGGCGAAAGGCCTGTAACGACTTGAACCAGAACCAATATTTACCTGCGCACAACACAATTAACTGAACTGACCCCAGCCACACAAGTATTATATCGGCGCCGTGACCACCCCTTTTCTTTAGTGAAAGCATACTATAAACATTAACGCCGAGACCAGCCCTTTTCGTTCGTAAAAGCATACTCATTTTGGCGAGCGAACAGCCACTTTCTTTTAGTGATAGCAAACAGGCCTAATCACTAATCACTATCATAGATCCACAAACGTTGCAACAGCAGCTTGATCAGCAACAATTACTGCTACAACAGCAACAACAACACTTAATTAATATCCAGCAACAGCAACAATCAGCTCTACCAAGTCACACACCCCTTCCAGACGACGCAGAGCCAGATGATTGCTCTACATAAAATTACGGAGACCTTGGGTAATGTGGACCATTTCGCCAAGTACCAACAGGTCCGAACTGTCGTAAATCCATTTGCTGGGGATGCTAAGTCTTTCAGGAAATGGCTAGTAGACATGGACAAATTTGCTTCTCTTATAAACGCTGCATGTGATGAGGACCGCAAAAGAATAGCTTACCTTTCTTCAGGTTCTTTGGTGACCGATTTTCTCCGTCGTAGATCTAAAACGTATCCAAATGAGACCTTTGATTTACTGAGGAAAGAGCTTGTACAACGCTATAGTGATATAACCGATGGACAACATGCTTGGACTTTACTTCGCAAAATACATCAAGACAGACTTCAACCAGTACAATTCTATGCAGATCGATTACTCAAACTTGGCTGAAGATGCTTTTCTAGACGGGAACATCCCTTCCAAAGAGCTTGAAAGACATTTAGTTGGCATTTTTATTGACGGGTTACACGCAGATAACCTTAAACTCCATCTTCTTAGAAAGGATACAAAGACCATTACAGAGATCATTCAACTAGCGGTGACTGAAGAAAACGTTCGTGAAAGGTTTTAGCAATGAATTGGCAGGGAACCAAAACTAGACTACTCCGAAGAATACCACGAGCCGATGGAAATTGGCCACTCAAAACCACATTGGAATAAAAACCGCTCCCACAGAGTTCAATCAAATTACAATCATCCCAACCAACATGCAGGACAGTCTCATTCTCATTAGCAACAAAGAAGACATCAACAGAATGTGCACCAGGTTACTGCCCTTACTTTTTTTATTTGCAAACGCCAAGGACATACTTCTTACGAATGTACACAAAAACAGAGTTACAATCAATACAGAGCACATCCGCATCAGTATGAGAACCACTCACCACGTTATTATTATGCAAATGGTGATCAACACAGACTTCACCCACAACGAAATCATTCCTTCAATCGAAGTCAGCCCAGATCTTACAACCCAGGTCTGGAAGACGCTTTTGTCAGCCGATAAATGGGACCATTCGGTATGACCACAACAGACATAATTTTAACAACAGTTATGAACAAAGGTCCTACACCACCAAAAACAAACCTCAACATCATAGTACCGATTGCAAACCACAGCAAACAGAAATCAATCACATAAATTTATCACCTGATCCCAGTTCATGCTTAATATCCATCAATAACAAAAATTACAGAGCTCTGATAGATACTGGAGCCACCATTAGCTTGATGAGAGAGCAAATATACCTACAGATCAAGAAACATGTCAGATTTGCACCTTCGAAAACTTATATGGCTTCTGTGACAGGCCAACAGTTAAAATCGATTTGAACTGCTTATGTGACATTTCAGATCGGACATCAAAAACGTATTCATCCTTTTATAATTACAAGAGGCATGTCTCGAAATTTCATATTAGGACGTGATTTCTTGAATAAACATCAGGCAAGAATTTACTTTGATCTACACAAAATAAAGATAAATGGCAGTGGAATTCGCCCTGATGACGAGAAAGTACGAGCAATCAGAGATATGCCACGCCCTACAACTGTGAGACACGTACGAGGTTTTCTTGGCTGCTGTTGTTATTACAGACGCCACATCGTCATTTTCTCCAAGGCGGCGGAGCCATTACTAGCCCTAAGAAATATGCCAGGTTTAGATGGACGGATCAATGTCAACAAGCATTTGATTACCTAAAAATGCACTCACAACCATTCCACTGTTGGCACACCCTGATACCACCAAACCAATGATCCTATACACAGACGCTTCTGATAACGCTGTAGAAGCTTGTCTTGTCCAACCAAACCATTCTGATGAAACCCCTATTATCTCTAATGTGACCAACGAAAAGACAATTGCCTTCCTGTCACACGCATTAAGTAAGTCCCAAAAACGTTGGATTACAACAGAAAAGGAAGCATTTGCCATCCATTATGCTATGCAGAAACTGGATTTTTACATCCACGGAACAAAGGTCATCATCAGAACAGATCACCAACTCCTTGTTAGTTGGTTGACGAAGACATTCGAACAACCAAAGACGCTTCAAACTTGATCGATGAATTTGCAGAACTATGAAACTACCATAGAATACATTGCCGGAACCCTCAATACGTGTGCTGACCTGCTTTCTAGGATTCCATATCCTGACAACCCGATACAACGTAACGAAAATGAAGCAGCTGCAACATACATAAACGACAATACTAGACAAATAAATGTCATAAATTCAAACCAAATTGCCGATCAATCAGACAATCACACAGACACTGACCGATTGTCAGAAGAGAATCGAACAGACAACTTTGACATCCTACAGGAACCAATGAAAGACCCGGAAGTCGTTAAACTAATGAAACAAATTAAAGAAACACCAGCAAAAGTCAAGGATTTTACCATCTTTCCTCATGACCAAGCACTCTATCATATTGACACCAAACAAGATGGAAGTACTGTATTGGTTTATTTATTTCATATTCAATCCCGATGACCAAGACGTTGTAATGTAAACATGACGGTCAGAATCGCATGGCCCGCTATTTATTGTGTTTAACTAGTGTAACTACGTCTAACATTCATATGTAACAAAATACATGTCATACTAACAATAATAATGTATGGCTTCAATATTTCGCTTAGTCTGTATTTTCATCATTTCAATTACTTTTCAGAGACGTATAATTGTAAAACTACGATGTGTGCTAACATTTAAGCCGATGGTTTTTAATTAATCTTGTCAGACATTATGGATTTTTTGGCATTGTACATCCAGTAGTTTGCCATTGCTTTCTGGATGGTTCTGGCCGCTTACCATTACAGTCCATGGTGCGCTGTCAGCCCGATACCAGGCCTTTCCAATTCCTGCCCTAGAAGCCGTTGTCAATGTATTATTGATCATTCGCCCGTTCGGACAGCAGTTGTGTGTACTATTTAAGGGGGACCTCCCTTTTTCAATTTACTCACGTAGTTGAAAGTGGGTACTTTACACCCTCCGGGCAACGCCGGGTATCTCTGCTAGTAAGCAAATATAAGCTTATAAAAGTGCTTAGTTGGCTGTGTGTTTTTTCATAATTCTCTCTCGCAGCGAGGGGATGGTTCCGTGCAGATTTCCCAGCTTCAATTCCTCGATGAGCTTTATGTAACGTTTCTGTTGTATGGTACCCTCCTTTTGGTCTTTCGAATGCCTGGCATTTACCTGTATTGGTTTATTTATTTCATATTCAGTCCTGATGACCACGACGTCGTAATGTAAACTTGACGGTCAGAATCTCATGGCCCGCCATTTAATGTGTTTAACTACGTCTAACATTCATATGTAACAAAGTATATGGCTTACTAACAATAATAATTTATGGCTTTCAGAGACGTATAATTGTAAAACTACAATGTGTGCTAACATTTAGGCAGATTGTTTTTAATTAATCTTGTCAGACATACCCAATAGACTGATGTTAACTGACTCTCTGAAACCTTGACTGACGAAGCAGATGATGCTGATAATGTTAGTAATGATGCTAAAGATGTTAATTGTCTGACACACTATACCAAAGAAAATCCAGTTATATATTACCATTGCCTGGTCGTCTATAACGAAGTCTATAGATATGTCTCCTGTATCAGAGTGGTTTAATGCTTCTATCATCTCGTTTGCTTTCACAGCCCTTGTGTTTAGTGTAATAAAAAATGCACGTTAGATCTTATAAAAATTGTGCTTTGTTGCCTGTGTGTGTTACGGTATTTTATTGAAGTCGTCTGCTATGGTTGACAGTATGCTATTTCTAGGGTCACAGCGTTTAATATAATTTGAGATTAAGAATTCGCGGTCTACTGAACGCTATGTACACGATCGAATTATGACGTGTTAGCGTTGTTAGGTCACGCACCGTGACTTAGATACGAGACCCTTTCTACGTTGACCGTCAAGCTGTAAAGACGCGTCCTTTATCCTTCCAGTGTTGTGCATGGGATTGCTGTATATATATCTTTTATTCAAGTATGGACATGGGTCAGTCCATTGTTATTGTGAAGAGATAAAATGATTAAGGTTAGTACATAAATGAACTCAGGGAAGGATGAATTAACAGTCCATAATATTTTATATTGTCAGGCGCATAATCTCACTGTCGGCTGTTGGAATCCCCAACCGCGCGTACATATAGTTATGACGTTCTGCCTACAGTAATTCGTTTATTGGACAGGGACTGAAATACCTGGATATCTATTCAATCTATTGTAATATGTACTTTTTATGATTAACCTGTGTGGATTGTCTTGACGTGTGAAACTGTACATTAAAATGTGTGGACTCAATGAAGTGACTTATCAAGTCAATCGAATTGCAAAGTTCAAGTATGGTTCGAAAGTTCTTCTACCCCGCATTCGCTTAATTACCATCGACGGCACGATGCAAAATAACTGAATGAAAAAAAGAACATATCAAAAGTAATGCAATGGCCAGAAATGTATAATTACTTTATTTATATTACATGGAACATTGTGCAACAAGTATTGACCCACAACACCAGTAAAATCCAACCTTCAACAGTGTGTTCTTTCGCAATTCGGTACCGTTCAAATGGTCCGTGGTTAGATTCCCCTGTGAACCTATCACTTTTTTTTCTGTTGTATAGTGTCCTCCTTTTTTTCTGTTTTACGAGTGCGTCCTTTTAATAAATTTTTATTTTTTTTATTTTTGTCGACAATAAATATTGCAAAATCTGGTTCTTCAAGGTGTAACAATAATGTTTTCCTTCACAAAAGTGTTACTATATCTGTTGACCGATATACATTCTGAAGATAACATTAAAACAAGAGCATCTTATACACAAATGAGATAACTATAGTTATAGTTATATGAATGATTTTCGTGAATGTAACTTGATGACACTGGCCGCTAAGTATCGAATTTAAAACGCGTCAGCCTCCCTTCTGTTTCAAGTATCGTTAAGGAATTAGTGAACAAACAAATCGTTGACATTGTTTTTTCTTATGATTAAATGATAATTATAAATTATATCCACTGAAGTTTTGAGTTTGAAGTAACCCAAAGACTGTGATTATATTCGGGTACTATAAATGTAGCAGTCAAAACAAAAGACCAACTGTCAACTACTAAGACTTGTACTTTTCTACATATTCATACTAGAAACAAACCTGAGATTGCATATCGTCCGAAACTAATAACCATACACGTGACAAAGGATTATTACAGCACATTTTATAGTTAAAATATAAAAAAAACTACTACATTTTATATTGCACTCATACAACCCACCGCAGAAAAGTAGGAGACAAATTAAAATAGAAGAAATCAGGGATAAAAAGAAACATGTCCGAAAAGTGTTCAAGAACGCAGTGGCCACAGAGAAGGAAGGGTTACGACAGGTGTGGGAGCACCTGCAAGGCCAACATAATGCCCTTTGTAGAGCAAAAAGGTTGTGCAGGAAGAAAAGGAAGACTCGGAGGGATAGGGAAAGATTCTTCAGGCAGCTCTTCAAGTTCGCCTAAGAACTGTTTGAGGTGCCACGGTCGGGAACGCTAAACATCAGGAAAGAAGACCTGGGAGAACACCTGAGAATGACCTATTCAGATGGTCGCAAAGATGAGCCGCTCAGCAGCATGGCAGGCCTTAAATGGCCTAGTAAGCCAGGAGCTGAATTTAACACCAAGCCCCCAACGATGCAAGAAGTAGAAAGCTCGGTGCAGGTCAGCTCTAGGTCTTAATGGTGTTCCATATGTTGTGTATAAGAGATGCCCTGAGGTGCTCAAACGACTGCTCCGTTTACTGAAGGGTTCGTGGAAAACCCAGCTTGTAAGCAAAGAATAGAGAAAGGCGAACGGAGTCTACATCCCGAAAGAACAAAATTCCACTGACATCAGTCAGTTCAGTCCAATCTCACTACTTAATGTGGAAGGGGAGATATTCTTCTCAGTGATGGCGAAAAGGCTCACTACATACCTCTTGGCAAATGGTTACATTGACACTACCATTCAGAAAGGAGGTATCCCAGGTACACCAGGATGTCTAGAGCATGCCACAATGATTTGGGAAGCAATTCAAAAGGCAAAGTCTGACAGAGCAAACCTCCATGTAATCTGGTTGGATCTAGCAAATGCTTATGGATCCGTTCCACACCAGATGTTGTGGCAGGCCCTAGAAGTGTATCATGTTCCACAAGAGATTGCAGCAATGCTGAAGCTGTATTTCGCAGAGTTCTCTGTCAGATTTTCAACCAGAGAGTACACAACGAAGTGGATTGGCCTTGAAGTTGGAATTGCAATGGGATGTACCATTTCTCCAGTACTATTCGTTTTGGCTATGCAGGTGATCCTCAATGCGGCTGAAGGAATGGCTATAGGTTCAAATCTCAGTAGAATGTGTCACATGCCACCGCTCAGAGCATTCATGGATGACATAACAATTCTGACATCAGATGAACATCAGGCCCGGAGAATGTTAGCACGCCTGGATGAACTAGTCAGCTGGTGCAGAATGAGCTTAAAACAAAAAAAGTCGAAAAGCCTATCAGTCAGGAAAGGGAAGATAGCGGAGGTCATATTCATGGTTTCCAACCAAAGAATCCTTACTGTCATTGAGAAACCTGTTAAAAGTCTTGGCAGAGTGTACGATGCCTCATTAAAAGACTCGAAGGCAGTG
Organism: Oreohelix idahoensis; assembly: GCA_024509875.1. Classification (NCBI taxonomy): domain Eukaryota; kingdom Metazoa; phylum Mollusca; class Gastropoda; order Stylommatophora; family Oreohelicidae; genus Oreohelix; species Oreohelix idahoensis. The sequence goes on along the minus strand of JAMPIV010000299.1, from coordinate 691,928 downwards.
CAAAATACAATAGAAATGGCAGACAGAGGGCTTCAGACCATAGAACAAAGCAGACTCCTAGGAAAATTCAAACTTTTGTGACTCCAGTTTATGTTGATACCCAGGTTGCTGTGGCCGCTGCTTAAATATGAAATAAGCACGAGTACAGTGGACGCTATAGAGCAGAGGGTCAACAAGTTCATGAGAAAATGGCTAGGGGTACCACCAGGTCTGTCAAACGTAGCACTGTACTGCAAAGAGTCAAAACTTGTGCTTCCTTTCAAGTCAGTTGTTGAAGAGTACAAAGTGGAAAAGGCAAGGCTCACAATGATGCTGCGCGAGTCAGCAAACGACATGGTTAAGTCCATTCAACCCACTGAAAACAGGGAGGAAGTGGAAAGTGGAAGAAGCTGTTGATGCTGCCCAAGGGTCGCTCAAGCTAAGAGAGGTAATCGGATACACACAGACGAACAGACGGGGATTTGGCCATGGAGACATCCGCTGGTGGCCCAAGGCATCAAGCAGGGAGCGCAGAGACATGTTAGTTCAGGAGATACGATGAGCTGAGAATGATAAGAGGTTGCATAAAGCAGTGTAGCAGTCCTAACATGGCCAATGGACTACATGGGAAGGAGCCCTGCAAAGGTCCTTGACATGGAATGATATATGGCATATGGCACCTATTAGTCTTAGCTTCATCATTAGATCAATGTATGATCTCCTGCCATCGGCCACAAACCTTGTGAGATTGAAAAATTCGGATGATGAGCAGTGCCCCTTATGTCAGGAAAGGCAGACACTTGATCACGTGCTTTCAGCCTGCAAGGTGGCATTAGGGCAAGAGCGATACACATGGCGCCACAACAAAGTGCTGTGTGAGATGGCTGCGACAATAGACCTGGCAATGATGAAGGCAAATAGCAAAGTCTGGCCGATCACCGCAAATACATAGTTTCTGCGAGCAGGAAAGGCAGCACACCCCAAACCGAGTAAATCAGGTAGCCGTTTACCATCTCTTCTCGACTGTGCAAATGACTGGGAGATGGTGGTAGTCCTACCTGGACGAGGGGCATATCCAGAGAGTATTAGAAAATCTCGAAGACGGCTGGATATAGTGCTGCATTCTTCATCATCGTAGCAGATTATAATGATTGAACTGACCATGCCATTTGAATCCAGATTGGACGAGCAACATTCGTTCACAGCGGCAAAGTATAGTGATCTGGTCGCGGATCTGAGTGTAGCGAAATGGTTTTAGGTTTAGAGGGAGAAAGTGTAAGAATGACAGACTTGATGGAAGAATGAAAGATAATCTTTAGAGGAAACTCTTCCAGACTGCAGGTTGAATGCACAGTCTCTCCTCGGGAATTAGTCCACTCAAAAAACTTTCTAAGAGAATTCTGGTGAAACTAAACAGGATATTCTCTAGGCGATAAATTCTTTATCCGAGATCCTATAAAGGACTATGTATAGTACATATAGATGGATAAGAGATTTGGTGCCCAGCCACATTAAAAATCTCCCGACCCAATAGTGTTATTTAATTTTGGCTCTGCCCCCAGGGTGTAGATTTATGTTACTAAAACTATACAACCCAATTAAATATTACAAAGAAAATAACAACAGACTCTGTTATGTAAAGTTTACAAAAAATGAAGATAGAATCTCACATATATTCAAATGTACAACTATATGTTCCCTAATCTATGAATGGTTCTGAACCATGTCAGAATTAATTTTTCATCATAGGACAATAGGATTATTCTGTAGTGGTTCTGCTGGCATGTTCAGATACTCATCTCAAATGCTGATGTAGTCTTGTTGCCAGGGGTTCAATATGTCCCAGCACTCCAGGTCCCGCAAGTTCTTTTTAGGGTTTCAGAGGATGGCAAGTTGCTTCTTCTCCGTCTTGACACAGGGCTCATCACCAACTGGGATGGAGTATGTCTGCCCTTGAGAACACTGCATATGCTTAGGTCTTCTGGTATGACAACCTGGTAGGACTGGATTGACAAACAATCGAAGCTCCATTAGTAATCATGCCAGAGAAGTCATTTCCCATATCTGCTGGACGCTAATCGTCCATCAGAAATTTAACAACATTCATAGTTAACATCACTAACAAAGTGCTGTCTATTATCTATTATAGCATAACTGACATTATAAGCATACAGGTGGGTCTCAACCTATATCCGGCTTCCAGCTTGTTTACCACAGTGATTTTCAACATATGGGCTGTTAACTTCACCCACTGTGAAGTTTGGGGCAGTGGTCATCAAAAGTTTGAGAACCACTGGTCTACCTTGTGCCCATAGAGCAATAAAATCAATTTTGGGTCACTGTCAACAATGGTTTGAGAACCACTGGGTAATAGTTTTCTATTCTGCTGTAACATGTTGGGGTGTCATTGTTGCTAAGGTTTGAGAACCACTGAATTACAAGTCAGTCAACATATTCATTTATAAAATTGGCTACAGTGCTGTTGCCCATCATTACATAGTTCTGTGTTTATGTGATAGGCATTCATCTACCTTGATAATACCATCATAACACAGGATACATGCACATCAATACATTTTTTTTTCTATAACCAGCGGCACTCGAGCTTTCCAGCTCTTTCGGCCCAATGACATGTCATTGCGAGGCTGGGGGGTCAGTGGACTTTCCTTCCAACCCGGTCAGGAGCTTCGCTCCTTCCCATCCACACGGGATTTATGTGCAGGAGCCGTTCAGGTTATTCAGTCAAATTTCCGGTCGTAAACATTTCTTCAAACGCCGACGGCCGGGTTTGAACCATGAACACCTTGTCGCCAGTACAACGTCGTAGCCATTACACCAGCGTGGCTCCCACATCAATACATTAAAATATAATAAGGATATTTGCAGAAATCAGTTCAGGATTAAAATATGACAAGAATAATCATGGCTGAAATCACACAGTAGAATTTAGTAGAAATCATTCAGTATAAAACAGGACAAGGGTAGTTCATACATGAACTTTCAGATACATAATATTGTTGTCTCTTGTACACAATCAAGGATATTAATTTCTGTCACAGTGAAAAACAAAAGATACTGACATGATATGTTGTAGATAAACATTTGATTAATTCATGTTATTCATATAACAATATTTGATCACTTACTCGCTCAGCTAAGATCCATTGCTGTTTTAAAATGATCGGGCCCCTCTGTATTTCTTGGGAGCAACCATTTGTCCCGGTCAGTCTGCCGGCTAGCGAGAGAATGCGCTTCGAGAATATGCCTGCGCTTTGAGAATCGCACCAAAATCCTCCAGGTTTCTGTTTGGTGGCTATAATTTGCATACGTGAGGGGTGGGGTGCCTGGCCTATTTTTGACATTACGTTCCATTCCCCAAACTGGCCATACTCCATGGTGGTTGCTAAGGTCAAAGGTCAAACGACAATATACCGCGCTCCTATCCATTGGCTAAACTGTAATTATTCAGGGCGCGGAAGTTCACAGCGGTAAAAGGTCACAGTGGTTTGCTGGTAACCTCGATTTAAGAAAAAGGAATTTCAGAAGGAAATGGGAGATCTCCTGATGTGTTTTGACGAGAGGTAGAGATTTTAGAGAATTTAGAGAAAAGGAATGTTTAGGTATGAGAAAAGATTGACAGAGAGAAAAGAAGGCGAATACACTTCGTGACACTGAGACACGATAGGTTCACTGCAAGGGTCATGGCTTTTGAGGTGGATGCAAGAGGGCTCGTGGCTGCGTCAGTGTATGATGTATTGAAACTGTTGGGTCTGGCAGGACAGTCGTGAACAAAGGCACTGAAGAAGCTTAGTGAAACTGCGGAAATAGCATCATGTTGGCTGTGAACCAACCGCAATGGGGTATGGAAATCGTTACAGTAAAATCTAACAACACCTGCGGTATAGAAAACACCCTGAATTTGTCGAAGTCCGCAATACATCGAGTTTTTCATTGTATTGGTGAGAGGACAGCGGCGGTACAAGAAACAAGCGGTGCATTATATGGGGTGTCAGGCGACGTTAGATTTCAGAGCCCGGCTCGCAAAAAATTCACGCCTTGTCGGCGTCACGCAAGCGTGTCAGTGGTGTGCTGCGGAACGACCGAAACAATTTGTCTTCTCTTTGCTACTGTCACAATTGCCTCCTACTGGCGGAATTGTGGATTTTAAAGCTGCATCCAAGGTGGAATTGGTTTTTTCTACACAAGACATTATGAGGCTGAGACACTTGGGAGTCATGACCCAGGTGGGCCCGCCCCCCTTAGAGTGTAAAGGAGTATAATGGACCGAAACACTTGTCCGACGGGGGGGGGGAACCACTTCTGATGATCAGATTGCCTCCTGTTGTATCGCTCTGTATAGAGTTTCCTATCATAATAAGTTGGTTTTCTAAAATGCCAAGCTATAATATTACATATGATTAATTTATTTTCCTTGAGAAGCAATGTTTCTTGCGTATTTACTTCAATGATGGTGTTTAGTGTAAGTTAGACTTCGTAACATAGAATCCCAATCACACATTGCAATCATGTAATAGACCATATTTTACAATGTTATTTGTGATTGTGACAGAATGGGGCGACTCTTCTTGATCTGTTTCCCTACGGTGGTATCAATTAAATTGTGTGTACTGATTTTTATTGCGTGCTTTCAATTGTCGCACTTTCTTTCTTTCTTGCTTTGCTATGTGTCGCAGGTATTTTATATTTTCATTCTTACACCCCTCTCAGAGATAAGTCATCACGTCTGTTTGCTACCCGTCCCTTCCCTGAAGCTTTGCAAGGATCAGCAAACATAATATTAACGACAACCATGTTGGCTATCGCGAGTGCAGTTGACATTAGACTACAGATTAAACGCTGAAATCGCGCAGCTTATTTGCTTAATTTCTGACAAGGCGAGATTGCGCTCGTCGCAAAGCTGGTTATACGGGATGTCACATTTTGAACAGACAGGACTGACAAGATTACTTTTGAAAAGAACAGATCTTACCTTTTACACACATTGCTGAGAGAGTTTACCGATGTGTTTGTGAGTTGGTAAACAAGGCATCCGACGTTTGATTTCCATGTATGGGAAACGTGACCTTTGCAGCACGCGCAAAATTACTTCTTGTCGGAATATTTTGAAATTACACTACCCAACATTTTTGTTTGAAATGATTGGAGCCCTGAGCAGCTCCATAACAAACATATGCGGGGCAGGACAGGAATATAACCTGACACGTTTCAGGGTTAAGACACTGTGAGAAATCTCTTGCCAAAACACAACCAGACTTGCCATAATTTAGAATTCAGAATTTTCATTTATCAGACCGGACTTTGTGGAACAATCTTGAAGGACTTACGTATCCAAGAAAAACCATTTTAATATGGAAGGCTGAGGAAAATGAAACACACAAAGTCATAAATGGAATTATCTTATAAAAGTAATGACCCCCAAGAACACATGTAAGAGGCCTAATCAAGTGCCTTTACTTCATTCATCTGAGAAAAAAGTATGTGAGCCAGGATTGGCGTAAGTTGTCATTTTATATTCTGTATTTTTCACTACTGACATGTGAACTAATATATATATATATATATATATATATATATATATATATATATATATATATATATATATATATATATATATATATATATATATATATTACCATGTGATAATTAATATGTGAAAATGGCTAGTAGATGTCCAAGTCATTTGAGGCTGGAAACCTCAGCGAATAGAATGATGATTGCATAAACCACCACTGCGAGTGCTGGTGACTGCTTTACTGCAAGTTCATTACAGAGAACTAAAAGCATCTGTAGTCCCAAGTTCCATATGGAGCATGGAGGGACAGATGACAGAAATGATATACATTCTAAGTATAATACTTACAGTTTTAATCCAATGTCTACGTAAACATATTCACTTTAAAACTAAGAAAATTTCAAACTTTTCAGTGTAGTTTTAAATGAACACATATTCAATTTAATTTGTGAACACTTTCCAGACAGTGGAGATGTAAATGTAAACATATTCTATCTGTACTAATAACCATTCCATTTAAATGTAAAATAAAGATAAAGCTATTCAAGTTAAATGTAAAGAAAGTTTTCTCTCGACGGATTGATCGTAATTCTCATCGAGGTAAATTCTGAGTTAGATGGGATGGTTGAATAGGAGAAAGGGCACACATAAGTATGTGGTGGGTTTGATGTTAATAAAGTTTGTTGTAAAGAAATCTTAGTGTCCTGAATGAGGTCAGGTGTGAAGGTCCCTGAATATAATAAATATTAGAGTAAATTTCCAGGGCACCTTTCTACTACCACCACTATGATTTCATTCAGACTTATTCTAGATAGACTGTAAGATTACTACGTTTGGTGTCTAGGGTTATGAAATGTTAGTGTAAGGTTGCATTAACCAACTAAACATATAAACAATTACACAAATTTTTTTATTATCTAATACAACACAACAGTACCACGACAATCACATACAAACTACACTTTAAAAGACTATCTTTAGTAAGTCAGTGGTTGAAAGTTTAGTAGAGTTAATGTTTTCAATTTATTGTCCTGAATCTAATTTATTTTGAATCAGGACTGACAATCAAAGTGAAATCATAGAAATTAATTACATCAATCTATTTACACAATGGGTCTTCTGACCATAATACACATATTATTATATAAGAGTGTAGTTGTATTGTCTAACTGAGGTGACTTCTAGTATACACTGGTTGATTGTTTACTATCATCATCTCTGCATGTTGTTTGTAAGTTTTTATGGACACTGATGGAATATTTATATCACTATTCTCAGTCTCGTATTTTAATATAATGTTAGTTGAGCGATCAGGTGCCGAAACATGCACCTATCTTCGTAATATGATGTAGGAATATTCCTGCACTTCGCTGAACGACAACCTTCAGCTCCCACTTCTTCAAGAATGATGGTGGTTTACAGTTGTCTCCAAAAAAGGCAAGACTGTGGCATGAATATATCGGCCCACTGTAGTCTGGCACCAGTTATTGACAGCCACCAAAAACCTCTGAAATCAGAAGGATATGCCTCCTTCGTAATCAACAGCCTACAATACTATTCAACTACCAGTACAGGCACATTACAAACAAACATGTAAGATCAGCTCTTTACGACAATCCCTTTCACCAGTTTCTTTTGATGTGACCAGGTATACTAGTATTCCTCTCCCCTAATAGTTACAACGCCTCTGCAATTCCAGCAATAATCTGTTGTCCATACAATAGGATAGGTATTATGCTCCTGATGATAATCATATATAACTTAGTTGGTCTACACGTCTCTGATAGTCTTTCATATGCTGGATCAATCTCTAGACTCTGTTTTGAGTCTGCCATAGACTCACTTACTTATAATCGTATGTTAGTATCTCACATTCAAATTTTATTTTAAATAAAATGTTAAGAAAATCAATCTTACCACAGATGCAAGGAAATAACACAAGTAAAACGATGACTAGGCAATAGAATATGGCACATTTTCGATCTGCCCCTATGTCCAGGCTCTTCCTATGTTAGAAAATTCTCCGCCTGCTCTCATCGATCTTGCTTTACACAAAATTTTCTTGAAATGGCAGTGAACAGTCCCCGTTTCGTACCAATCTCTACTGCTGTGTCCAATGGGACCATGTTTACATTTATTTTTGAATCTATCGTTTCAAATAACAACTCCCAATACGTATCCAAGGCAAATATATTTTTAGTTTTAGGTCAACCAATCATACTTCGCCTTCCTTTAAAATCCTACCAATCAAATATCCTGTACCTTTTAACCTCATTTACCCAAAGTCGTTTTTTTTCAAAACATGCCATAAAAAATTATAAGCAGGCATGATCTTTACTTGACAGTCTAGTCGGATCCACTATAGTATTATGGCTATAATTAGTTAATTAATGGACTATTTGCGTAACTATTACCATATTCTTTGTCAACAAGTCCTAAGGTACACGAATATACAATTTATATGGGACTAGTTGGCTTGGTTCAGAAGTACACAGTTTTTTTTTCCTAAGTTAGTGTTTTTATTTTTTGTCTACTACCCGTTCAATTCTTTTCCATGTGCTGTCTTCTCTATTTACGTCCTAATTACGTCCTTTGAAATAAGAGCTAAGGTTGTTTTTGTGACACGAGGTGTCTACATGTTCTAACTTTTTCGTCGTATTTCGGGGAAACCCCTAATGCAAGGCTTGCCACTTGCTATAGTTGGCTTTTAGTTTAAAATCAATGCGAAACGTATTAGCATTTTCATCTCCTTGCCCCCCCCCCCCCCTCTCGTTCCACACTGCATTTGTAAGCAGATGTTTCTTAGAACTAGGAAAAGTGGTGTCAAGGACGAATTTGAAAATGTGGGTACCGTTTTGTTCGTCTTATGCGTTAGCAAATAATAATCTGACGGCGTAGGCGATACCAACAGTTCTAGTAGAAAATTCTTTTGTACTTTCTTATCTTTTCCTTTATGCCCGATATTGTTATATATTAATTTAGATATTGTATTTAGAAATTCACTGCAAAGTATGAGTCGAAAAATGCAATACTAAGGAGAGCGTGTCGTTTCTATTCTTTTACCACAGTTGTTGTTGATGGTGCCAGTGATGGTACTAATCTCTGGAACAAAGTGAGGGTAGAAGTGAACTGGGGTAGAAACGCGGGACCAGCTTTGCAGTTACTCCTTGATTGTTCTTGGAACGTGCTGCACCTTTAATCTTGACCAGAGACACGAGAACTCTAGTGACCTATCTGCACAGAACCCATCAGTTGGAGCAGAAACTACTATTGGCAGCTAAGTGAAAAGCATAAGTTGCCACAGTGAACTTTTTTCATAAAACCTACTATCATTTAATGATGAACATTTTCTTTTAAACCATTCAATTATTTTAAACCTTGTAAAATTAAGTGATTTTATTAAATTTGTTATTCGTTAATATACAAATTTAACTTCCATTTAATCATTTTAAATGTACTGCATTGTTGTCTAAGTCAGTTTACTAAACACACTCTTAACAGTGCTATACCAAAATAATAAGAATTCCACTGAGTAAATCAGAGGTGGGGGCTTGACGAGCTAAAACTATTAATTGCTCAATCCTTCACAACAATTGTCGGCAGATCATAGAATTAACGTGCTCAGCCAATGCAGTTCGCTTTTCAGAATATCTTGTGAAAACTACCGTGGGATAGAAGCGTCATTACCCTTCTATCTACATCTCTGCCAAGAGTAATCTTGTGCGAAGGTAGACATCTTTGACGACCCACTTTAGACATTCTTGAGTTTTGGCCACTGTTGGACCACTACTGCAGGGCATGGGACGCAACCCGTGACAGTAATATATGTCAATCTAAACTTAGACCATTTATCATACTTTACACAAAGAAACATATCAATCCATACACTTTAGCTCCCCGAGTAGCATAGGCCTTCAACAAACACATGCCAAGTCTTCCTGTCCTGCGCCATCCGTTCAAGTTCTTTCCATGTTTTCCTCATCATTTTTACCTCTGTATCCAGCTCTCTTCTCCGTGTGTTTTTTGGTCTACTTCTGCCTCTCTTTCCCAGTGGATTCCAGAACAAGGACTGCCTTGTAATGCTATCACCAAGTTTCCTCAGTGTGTTTCCTATCCATCGCCAGCGTCATCTTCTCAGTTCTTGTTCCACTGGCACTTGTCTGGTTCTTGTCATCAATTCCACATTTGTGACTTTGTCATACCATTTCAGTCCTTCTATTCAACGCAAGCACCCGTTTATAAAAGTCTGTAGCTTTTTAGTTGTTGTTTTTGTTGCTCTCCATGCCTCAGAGCCATACAATAGGACTGACTTGATATTTGAGTTGAAGATTCTTATTTTCGTGTTGAACTTGATTTCTCTTGACCTCCATATGTTTCCCAATGCAATAAAAGCGCCTCTGGCTTTTTGTATTCTTATTTTGATATCATTGTCTGTCCCTCCAACTTGGTCTATATTACTACCACGATATGTGTACATATTCTACATCCTTTAGTGGTGTTTCTTTAAGTTCAATCTTGTTATCATTTCTTGCATTTATTCTCATAATCCTTGTCTTTTCCCTGTGTATTTTCAGGCCCACTTGTTGTGACCTCTCAACGAGAATTTTCATTTTCTCTTCCATCTGATTATGGTTATGGGACAGAAGAGTCAAGTCATCTGCAAAATCCAGATCATCAAGCTGTTTAGTCAGATTCCACTGGATTCCATTTCTGTTGTGTTATGTCGATGTTTTCAAAACCCAATCTATTGCTAATGAGAAAAGTAATGGAGACAAGAGGCATCCCTGTCTCACTCCCGTTCTTATCCTAAACGGTTCTGTAAGTTGTCCTTCATGAAGAACTCTGCATGTCATGTCTTCATAGGTCTTCCTTATTACGTTAATGATCTCCATGTGAACTCCATAATGCCTCTCAATTTCCAAGGTGATTCTCTGTCTACACTGTCAAATGCCTTTTCAAAGTCCACGAATCTGATGTAAAGCGGTGAATTTCATTCCAGACTTTGTTCAACTATTATTCTCAATGGGGCTATCTGGTCTGTACAGGATCTGTTTTGTCGAAAACCTGCTTGTTCATCTCTCAGTTTCTTGTCTATGGACTCTTTTAATCTCTCAAGGATGATTCTGTTTAATACTTTTCCTGGCACTAATAATAACATTATTCCTCTATAATGTGTGTACTCTTGTAAATGTCCCTTTTTAGGCAACTTGATCAGATAACATTCCGTCCATTCTGCTGGTATTTCCTCTCTTTTGATGGATAAAATGTATGTGAGAATAAATGAAATCAGTATAAAAGACGAGAGAAAGGCATGGCAGAATGTCAGACGGGCCTGTGTGCCCTATTCTCAACCCTTTGAAAATAAAGTTCGTTCGTTCCTTCGTTCGTTCTCTCTCCCATACTTTGCCAAGTAGTTTGTATATTATCTCTGTAGATGTATCTTCAAGGCCTCTGCAGGAATGCCAACTGGACCAGTTGCTTTTCCATCTTTCAGAAGCTTTATGGCTTTCTTTATTTCTTCTCTACTTGGTCGTTCACAGCTGATTTCTAGCTCCTCTTCTGCTTTCTGGATTTCTGGGGGATTAGTTGGAGCTGGTCTATTAAGAAGTTCCTCAAAATGTTCTGTCCATCTCTTTATTTGTTCATCTATATTACTAAGCAATTTTCCTTTCTTATCTTTTATGAGGCCATTTGCTTGTTTATATCTCCCTGTTAGCTTCTTTGTGGTGTTGTACAGGTCCCTCATATTTCCTTTGGCTGCAGCTTCCTCTTCTTCCCTTACCAACTCTTCAATTTACTTCCTCTTTGATGTTTCTTCTTACTTCTGTGTTTGCTTCTATGTACAAAGAAACACATTTCTATACAATATTTTGTTATCTCTGTAACATAACCTAAGTGTTACGTTTCTCGCTATGATGTTAAGAGACTGCAAATATCTAGAGCGCAAGTATTCCTTACTTTAAAAAAAAAGAAAGACGATATGAAACGTTTCAATTTTTTTATATGTTGCAATCATTAACTCTATCAAGCGTTTTATGTAATTTGTGTGACCAGGCCGAGGTGATCCGAGGCGATCCATGAACCACTTAAGCCAGATTACCACTACCGGGTATGGTAAACAGAAAGTCATGGCCTGATATTTATCTTTGTTTTTAACTAGTGTCAGTCGGCCTAGACCATTTTGTGTTAAAACATGATAAAGGTGTTGGCATAAATTATTTATGTAATTACAGCCTAAGCATTGCATTATTTCAATCTGGAAATAGGAATGTTCTAGACATACCGGTACTGTTGGTTATAATCCCTCCCCCCAGAAAAGGCAGCTGACAATATAGACATACTGATGTTTTAAAAATAAATTGATATATTTTTATAAACCCGGGCAAGCTTAAACTTCGTAGAAATAATAACAAAATAATCGGGGAACAGATTAGCCCAGTAATATTCATCAGAAATCCAACAAGCAGGAAAAGAGTGACATGGTATTTGTTAAAATAGTATTATAGGAATACAGAAAAAAAAACCCAGAAAACTATCAAAGCTGACTAAACTGCAATCACTGATCACATCCCATATAAACGCTAATATTAAGTTGCTTAATACAGATTCACTTAACAATGCTTAGTAAAGAAATATAAAATATAATGCTCTTTTACAAGAAAAATATTCTCACTTAACGGTCGAATGTTTTTGGTGCTGCCGAGTTTGTAAAATTACTTTCTCAAGTATATTCAGTTTGTCATCACAAAGTCATTGTTTTGCTGGCTTCACTGGGGATCATTTAAAAATTACTGTATGCATACAACGTCAGAAACCTGACAGGGATCAACGGAACGAACGAACGAACAAACTTTATTTTCAAAGGGTTAAGAATTGGGCACGCAGGCCCGTCTGACATTCTGCCCTTCCTCTCTCTCTCATCATGTATACTGTATCCTTCCATCCTCACATTTACTTTAAGCATTATTAAGGCATTTATCATTATAAAGGTAATATAACATCAAACATTTGCAATAATAATCATAATTAAAGTATGTTTTAAAATAAAGAAGATAGATAGATAGACAGACAGACAGACAGACAGACAGACAGACAGACAGATAGAACGAACGAACGTACGAACTTTATTTTCAAACATGAGATGAGAAGAGGACGATGGAGTTGGATAGGACACACATTGAGGAAACATGTTGATGGTTTTACCAGGCATTCCTTGTTATGGAATCACCAGGGTTAGAGAGGTCAAAGGGATTGAGAAACACACGGAGAAGAGAACTGGAGACACAAATGGGATGACGAAAACTTAAAAAGACCTTGACCTGATCTCACGGTAAAAGAAGACTTGGTATATCTTTGTTGAAGACCTATGATCCTTGGGGAGCTGACGTGTTATAATGATAATATAAATTAGCTGTTTCCAGTTTAAAATTACACACATATTAGATTGTAAATATACGATTAATTTATTTTAACATAAGTATCACATGTAGACATTAGAAGCTAGATTACGTTATTAACTACAACACATTGAGGTTAAGAATAGTCTTATGCTGGATTCATGTTTTACAAAAAGAAATTTCTGCGCCACTGAATATAAAGTGCCTTTATGTCTTTGCCGAAAATAGCGGCGCTAAGGTTCTGTTATAGAAGGTAAAAAAAAAAAAAAGGTAAAGGATCCCATTACACGCCCATTGAAGCATATTGGGAATATGGTGTTAGGCCCATATTTTCTTAACCGTCGGCACACTAGGGGTGATGTGGTCAGCATCACGCCGACCGCTTTAACCTTCACAGAAGTTGCTCTGGTACCCAGTCGGGGCTGGGTCGACCCAGGAGCCGTTTGCGGCCTAAAAAAATCCCACCTCTTTTCGGAATCGAACCATAGACCACTGAGCTAGGAAGCCAGTGCACTAACCACTATGCTACCGCGGCTCTGTTATAGAAGGTATTGAACATAATATAGATGTATGTTTCTTTGTGTTTATTTCTATGATGATCGTAGAAGCTCTGATTATAACATATTAGTGTCATCTGTAATTGTAAGGCATGATATGTTCTACAACTGAATAGTTTCACTAAAATTCTTCTTGCGACCTCACACTAAATACACGTATTAATGTAATGACGTACGGAACATTGTTTGTCACTGAAATAGAACCGTATGTGTACTTTAATATTTTAACTTTTTAGGAACTTCACTTTCTGATTTGAAAAGTAATAATTTAGTTATTTCCACACTGTAAACTTTATGATTTGAAAAGTAATAATTTAGTAATTTCCACACTGTAAATTTCAGTAGTTGTTCCTTTTCACTTTGAAAATTGTACATCTTCCAATTTGACACAGTTAAAAAGTGTATTTTGTGTTAATAATTAGCAGTCTTCCATTACTCCGACTTCTGAAATGATTAAACTTGAATTTAAAAACTGTCTTCGTGTATATTTTAAAACTCAAAAAATTAATGCGTGTAGTTTAATCGTAAGAAGTTCTGGTTCATATGCTCGTCGATAATTATTACGCGAATGACATCTAAAACACGATGGAGACAGCTTATTTTAAAGACCATTGTTAGCGGTCAGTGTCAACTATTCACGTTCAACGCTGTCATTTGAATAACGAGAATAGTTATCTCATTAGTGTATATAAAACTCTTGTTTTGATATTATATTCTAACCTGTACATTCCTTATCAGATCTAGCGATACATTTCCTAAGGAAAGCACAAATGTTACTCTTGAATAAACAGATCGCGCTAGTTATTGTAAGATCTAACGCGCATCTGTATAAAAACGCTTGACACAATGCCTCTAAATGCTAACAGGATTATTGAGAAATTAAACTTGTCTCATTTAGGAGACTCCCTCAGGGAAACGTTAGTTATAAATGATCAAGTATTACTAATATATCAGTGGATTGTCTTGAGTATAGTGTGTCAAATTATTAACATCTTTGGCATAGTTACCAACGCTATCAATATCGTCTGTTTCGTCAATCAAGGATTTAAAGAGCCAGTCAACATTACTCTGTTAGGTAGGTCAGACAAGGTTAACTGAAAAGTATCTATATGTTTCCTTATATTATTTTTCTTTTCGCAAGCTACATCAACCTGATACAAGCGCAAATAATACACACATACAGGTATGTTTCAGGTACTTGTGAGAAATAAAGAAGTTTAAAACTAGACAATAGAAAAACGACAGAAGTGTGAGGTTTACAAGCATAACTTCTGAAGAAGCAAAGAGTTTTATCAGAACCATTTATAGAAAGATAGGGGATGCAGAGTATCCAGGACGCACACAAAATTATGCATAATACCGGAACAGAAGAAGAAGACAACTAATAATATTCAGACTCCGCCCGGACCAGAACAGATTTGGGTATCATCTATTCAACACGTTCAAGATAGGAATACCGATAAGTGTAAATGTGTCACTGATAAAATGACTGCTGAACATCTGCTTCAAAGATGCCCAACATTTGAGGAATACAGAAAGCACATTTAACCGTCACCAGTGGGGTCCAAATGGGGCAGTGATGCGCAATACAAGACTCAACATGTCTCTTAGCCTCTCCTGCCCAAGTCTACCTCACCTACTCGTGGTGGATCCCGTTAAACACAGTAATCTTGCCGAAGGTTGGGTATTAACCACAGCGGGAGGCAAGATGGGACAGCAAACGAGGTAAAGGCGAAGTCAAATCCCCCAGCCAGAGGGGGAGGCATAAGCACACTCTGCCTTAAGAACAGGTGCTGAAGTCAGAGGTACCAGCAACCATGGTACCATGCAACCCGCCTGGGTTTGATATGTATACACAACAGATATCCAAAAATTATCGTTATGGTGCTCGCCCTGTGAAGTCCCTCCAGGCAGGAGCAGTGCCGGATTCTGAGCCTCGACAGAATCCACACTCAGTTACTGGAGGTCCCCTTAGTCTGCCTAGTGGAGCCAGGAGGCGCAAGGGGAAAGTAACTGGCCAACCAGATAAGACGACGACCCTTCTGAATGTCAGGCATTGGAACAACAAAAAGACGGTATTAGAAAATACCCTATTTCGGAAAGAAATTTGCATATACTGCATACAAGAAACCCACCTACAGGAAGGAAAACATTTTAAGATACGGGGCTGTCAATGCTTCAGAGTTGACAGAAAAGATCGGAAGAAGGGTGGTATACTAACAGTTATAAGGAATAACCTTAATGCTAAAGAATCCAAGACATATAAAGAAGGTGCAGAATACCAAGTAATCCAACTTAAACATAACACTCTGGAACTAGATCTCCTAAACTTCTACTACCCCAGTGACATACCACTAACATGGCTAGTATAGACATCCTGTTACGCTGGAATAAATATAGAGAATCATGCAGGATACGCGAATAATTGCAGGCTTTCATACAGGACATTATGTTCAGCATATACAACACAAGTCGGCAGGTGAACAGGTCCACGGGAAAACATGGTTGACATTAATTGTACGTTCATCACAAGGAGACATCCATCAAGATATATACATGCCATAGTATATGGCAGGGAAAACATGTAAATGCGATAAGCAGTTACGTCAGTCAATAACGAGCCTCAATCAATAGGCTTTTTTTCATCTCCATCGTTAATAGTAAAAGTAAATATATTGAGACATATCCTTAAATCTGTTATCAATCCTGGCCGTGTACTAATAGGTAGGGCAACATTCCCGGTACCCAAGTAATGTGGCAAACAAACTGATGATTACGACCTTAACTCAGTTACCTCAATATCTTTGAGATACTCCTTACGAAAATATCAAAAGGGGTTGTGCAAGACATCTCAATATGTTTCCTTCCCCATCTAGAACATTCTTAACAAGGTGGCGGCCTTTGAAAAATACATTTAATGTCCCAGTTAGGAAAAACACACTCTCCATAAAATCCTGGAGCTTAGAAGAAATCACGTCCACTTCAAACCAGTGAACGAATACGAACGGCCCAAATAAACAACACACTGACTCCACGACACGTGACGAAAAAAACGTCACTAGTTGACTGTCTCTCATCACGGGTGAACGCTTCGTGCAAAACGTAGTTTGACTACAGGCGAACACAATTCCTCACATAAAATGGGCATGTGCTAGCGTGTAGTAACATGCTACATTATTTTATCCCCAGATCTATCCTTAACATCTCACCCCCTTCGCGGTGTAAAAAAAAAAAAACCAAATTTATTTATTTGTTTTTCCAATTCAAATATTTCCTATACGGAAATAGCGGCCAAAATTGATCCTATCACGAATATTGAGCCATATGGAAAATAACTTAGTCGCAGTCAGTCTGCATAATGTAACTTATTATTAAGTAACATGCTAGACGAATTTGTCATCAGTCATAAGTCATAAGCAGTCATATGTCAATAAGTAACAAGTCACATATAATCGATATTCCATGATGTAACAAAAGAATACATAAATGTTTGGTCATTGTGAGTTAACAATAAATACATCAAAGAAATAGCATGCATATATGAAAATGGTATGAGATAAAAAAAAAAAAAAAAAAAACCAAATCGAATATTCAAAAACGCATGACTAGTAATTTAAAAAAAAAAATTAGAAGGTTATAGCTCCAACTAACAATGCTGTCAAAAATCCTAAAATTAAGCTTAAACGCCATTTACACATGAAAAACACACTGACCCCACGACAGATGACGAAAAAAACGTCACTAATTGACTGTCGCTCACCACGGGTGAACCTTCGTGCAAACAGTAGTTTGACTACAGGCGAACACATAAAATGGGCATGTGCTAGCGTGCAGTAACATGCTACATTATTTTATCCCCAGATCTATCCTTAACACGTCCCCAGTGGCAATTTCTTAGCGGTGGGAGACTAATACAGTTATTCCCGAAGCTGGGGATACAACTAGCTAGATAGAAGGGGAGAAGAGATAGAAAACTGGCAAAACGACAATAACCTAACCCTTCTAAACAACTCTAACGATCCTTCAACCTTTTACTCCCGAAGATGGCATAGCACCTCTACCCCAGACCTGGCATTCTGCACACCTGATTTTGCCGGGATGGTGGAAAGGGAAATAGGAGAACAACTCGGTGGAAGTGATCATCGCCCATATTCATCAAAATTAATAGAACAATTAATGCAAGTCCAAGTCAGCCAAGATGGAATTATAAAAAAATCAAATTGGCCCATTTACCAACACAGAGCAAATCTATTTACAAAAGATATTAGGGTACTAGACAGAGACATTAACAGAGTCATCAGATATTTTAATAATGGAGTACTCAAGGCAGCAAAGGAGACAAAACTGAGAGGAGAGAGGAAGAACTATGTACCACACTGGTCCAACACACTACAAAAACTACATGAAGAAATGAACGAAGCACGGCACACTGCAGAGGCACAACCATCCCAACAGAACCATATCATGCTACAAAAGGCAAAAGCAAAATTCATCAAAGGAAAACTAGAAGCCCAGAGGAGAAGCTGGAAGGAAAAAACCTATAAACTAAACCTTGAAAAGGAAGGGAGAAAGTTGTGGAAACTCACTAAACAATTAAATGACGATAACAATTCTCAACGACACACAATAACACTAGAAGATGCAGGTAAACTATATACCGGCAAACAAGCAGCAGATCTATTTGCGCAATCCTACAGAAATAAAAGTAACATCTCCGTCAATTCATACAGACAACGAGACGTTCGTCAAGAAATAATCCACACAAGAATTAATGAAAACAGCCCGGACGTCATGTCCAAACCATACACTATGGAAGAGTTAAAAACAGCCTTGTGGAAACTAAAAGACATGAAACCACCAGGTCCGGGTGGTATAACCAACGAAATGCTAAAACACCTCGGATATACAGCAATGAGCAAACTCTTGCAGATATACAACTACAGTTGGATGACAGGCAGTGTGCCACAGACATGGAGAGAGGCGCTCATGTGCCCCATCATAAAGAAAGGAAAAAAAACAACAGGAAGGCCACCAGATACAGACCAAAAAGCCTAACTAACTGTGTATGTAAGATAATGGAGAGGAAGAAGATTGAAATGGTACTTGGAATCTGAGAACATTTCAGTGCTAGAACAAGCAGGGCTTAGAGAGTGCAGCAGCACAGAAGACCAAATCACATACCTGCCCCAGATCGTTGAAGATGCCTTCCAAGAAAAGAAGAAAATTCTTTACCCTATGGATAGATCTTCAAAAAGCTTTTGACAAAGTATGGAAAGACGGGTTAATAGTAAAACTGCAAAGAAACAGAATCAAGGGTAACATGAGAAAATGGATCAAATCGTTCCTACACAATCGGAAAGCAAGAGTCACCATGGAAGGCCACAACAGCAAGAGTTCCTCAAGGCTCAGTATTGTCTCCCACCGTGTTACTTGTGTTCATCAATGACCTCATCTACGATCTACCACAAGGTGTGAGAGCCGCCCTATACGCTGACGACTTGGTGGTGTGGTATGTAGAAGAACATCTAACTATCGCTAATAACCGAATACAAAGGGCAGCAGACAACATAGCTGAAAAAATCCTCAACAACACTTTTCACGCTGTCAAACAAAGACAAAGCAGAAGAGATACGCATGTGCAAACAGACGAGGAACCGGTGTACTTGGGCATTACATTAGATAAGAGAATGACATGGAGGCCCCACATCGAGAGAACAGAGCCAAACCTAGAAGAAACTTGCCATTCTGAGCTGGATCAAGTTGGGGAGCTAACGAAACAAAGTTTAAACAGGTGCTATAAGACCAATATCAGAGTACGGATCAGCTGCATGGTCTACAGCAGCCAAATCACACATGCAAGCCTTAGATAAGGTACAAAATCAAGCGCTTCGGTTGATCACGGGTGCAATGAAGACCACACCAATAAACGAAATGTAAAACAATCACAGGCATTCCAACTTTATTCTACAGACGTAACACTAAGACCCTGATCCAAGCAGAAAAGTAAACGAACATGCCAGCACATCCAATAAAATAGATTTAGAGATTTAGCCAGTGCGAGGTTGAAGAGAAGCGGTTTTGTGCATCGGTCCAAAAAACTAATTAGAACATACAATGATGAACTACCAGCCATCACAAAGGAAATAACTCCAACCCTCCTCCCAACCCCATGGGAACAACATCAAAATTTCAGCATTAAGACCTCCATAACTACCACATGCCCCATGGGAGAGCTAAATACTCTCCAAAGGAAAACAGCAGCATGTGCCATGATTGAAGAACTATACCCCAGAGAAGCATTGATCCAAGTATATACTGATGGATCTGCAACCAGAGCAGTGAAGAACGGAGGCGCAGCAGTTTATGTGGTCTACCCAGACAAAAAAAACGAATCCACCTGTTCACCGTTTGGAAAATTCTGTTCAAACTACTCTGCTGGAGTACAAGCTTTAAGCATTGCTGCAGGAATAATAAATAACACAATAAACCAATGTCAGTAGGTTGTATTCCTTTTCCGATGCAGTGTCAGTTCTGCAAGCCCTCAACAGTGATAAACTGCCAGAAGTAAAAAAAGCCCTATGCGAAGTAAATATCAAAAGAAGGGCAGTGCTACAGTGGAGACCATTACACTGTGGCATACCAGGAAATGAGAGAGCAGATATGTTAGCAAAAGAGGGAGCAACACGGGAACAAACAGAACAAACAATCACCTTCCAGGAAAAGAAGACCCTTATCAAGGCCATCAGGAAAGTTGACCAACAAAGAGACAACTATCACCATCTTGATCGAGCAAAACAGGTAATCCTGTTTTGTATTAGAATAGGACACAACAGACTGAACAGTCTCTTATACAGACTGAAACTATGTACGTGTGGACAGGCAGCACAGACAGCCGAACATATCCTGCAAGACTGCCACATGCTTAGTCAATTGCGGACTGAACATTGGCCCACAGAGACGCACATCCACACAACAATGTTTGGCAGTCTTGACAAACTTTCAACCACAGCAACATACATCAAGAGAACCGGACTTCTTGTGTAGACATTACTGAACAACAGCGAACGAGGAGAAGAAGAAGAAGACGGTCACCAGTACCATTTTCGGAAAAATTGAATACTAATAATTCAATTATCATTTGAGAAGGAATGATGGTATTTTCATCTGCAAAAATGCTTTGTTAACAGCGATGAACATCGGACTGTCATTATATAATTTTGTTAAATGAATAGTGAAACATGCAGTTAAAGTTTATGTCTCAGGTCCTTTACTGTGCGCGTTTTCAGATTGGCGGAACCTTCTTGAAAAACACTTCAGGAGAACACATCTAATTAAATTATTCATTTGTATCTAGCTGTGACGTTATTGGTCATTCCCATTTTCGTATTTTCTCTGTCTCTCCCATTATCTACTTATTTCTCATTTTCAGAGAACAGAATTACATGCCCAGTCACTTGTTTACACTTCTTCCTGTAATAATTCGTCATGTCTGTTTACCTGATCATCACTGCTAAGAGAGTAGAGAGGTGGTGTAATATTGACCTACACTCATGTTGGTAAAATTCTCGTGTACCAGACATTGACGTGCCGGATGAACACGAACATCACCCCTCGAGCTTGGTTATCGCTGATATGGCTATTGTAACTTCCTAATTTCTCTCGTGGACAGAACACACTCCCAGATGGTCACTCGATGAATGTTTGTTTGCACAGGAAAAGGGCAGTAAATTATCCAGGTGATGACCTATCACAGACACACACCTGAAAGATAGAATGTTGTAATAAGTTTCCGTGAAGACAGTACTTGTGATAATGTAGGAATTCGTTATTGTAAACAAGACCGATAATCGACGGAAATAACAATTCCTTATTTGGAAGGTGGCTTTTAAAAAATCACGCTGACTTTTCCTATGAGGGTATTGTTGGGATAAACCCCATCATGACATGCATGATTGAATACAATTGGCTGGGCAATTCTAGATGTTATAAACAACACTTATGATTGGAGCCTGGCCAACAACGTGCGAGGGACGAATATTTCAATATTACTTGACACTTTCGCTGGTTTAGAGCACTGTGAAATTCACATCGTCAAGAAGGCAGACAGCTAGCCAGAGTAAGAAATAGGATCTGAATTCCATTTATCGGAGAGGACATTGTTTGAGCATCTTGTCGACTAATATCCCAGGAAAACTCTACTTACATTAACATGGAAAGCAGGAATCCTAGGAATCTGAACACAAAGTCAGAGCTGGAGCCTTGTGTAAAGTAATACCCCACATCGCGTGTGAGAGACATCTTAAACAAGTTGCCATAACTATTTCTCTGAGCCAGGAGTCAGTATTCCCAAAGAGATTTTGGGATGAGTTATACATTTTTAAATTCTATATTTTGCATTTATTAACATGTGAAAATTGCTAGTAGATGTCCAAGTCAAATGAGGCTGGCAACCTCAGCATATAGAATGATGGTTTCATGAACCACCACTACAAGAGCTGGTGACTACTTTATGCGCATTTCTCATAGAGAACCAAAAGCAAAGGTAGTCTCAAGACCCATATGAAGCAGGGAGTGGATGATGATAGAACTGATGTACATACTTATTATATTATTCACCTTTTCAACCAGTGAAAATGTAAAGACATTGAATTTGGTTTGGTTTGGTTTTGGTTTTAAGGACTATCTTCATTGCACACGGACTACTCTATCAGTGCTCCAATCTCCTCCCTTAGATTGCACAAAGAGGATCTCAGCACAGTGCACGAACTCCGTAGCACCGGCGAGAATCCCAATGTGAGTATATAGAAATCACACATCCTATAAATATTTGTGTGGTGGGTAGGTTTCTAATTTTTACATTTTTTGCCAGGGCAGCGGCCTGATAGGCCCATTCTTTACGATTTCCAACTGCCGTGGGATTGTTAACTGCGCAACTTGCACACGGGACCTCCTATTTTTTTGCCCTTATCTGAGAAGACTAGGCATCCAATCTCCCTACCCAGGAGACCCGGGGAGGGGGGGGGGGAGGTAGTATATCATTAGGACTACTTGTTCTGAAAAAAATTTCCATAAATTATGTTCCTTCAACTGGGAATCGAACATGTTACCTCTAGAGCTCGAGGGCGGATATTGAATTTAAATGTAATGAATGTTTTCAGCTCACAGGGATTAATATTAATGCTCAGAGAGGGTAAAGTTCTGAGGTAGATGAGATGGTGGAATGAAAAAAAGGGATGAGGGCACATGATTGTGTGTCAGGAAACCCAATATTCAGGAGGGTATTTGTTTCTCTTCGTTCATGATTCTCGTCGTTGGTACTAGGTGAAGGTGCTATCTCTGGAAAAAAGTGTATAGTATGAGTGGCCTGCTGTCAACGCTAGACACCATCATCCGACGGGCCATGAAGATACTGGACCAGCTTTGTGATTACTTCCTGATATTTCTTGGAAAATGTCACAACAACTATTTTCAGACGAATTAACATTATAACGACTGATTATTATAAAAAGCCTCAAAATGATTATTCACTGGGTGAGGTGAGACACAGCAAAAGGTATTGGAACACAAAGCATAGTTGATGAAGAAAAGGATGATGCTCATGTTACATATAAGCTACGGCGTCTGTCACAAAAGCAAGTGTGTGAAGGACAACATCAGTTAGACAACCAACAAAATCGGCAACATCAAAACTACACATTAATGTTGAAACAAATTAAAAAATAGAAACCCAGATAATAATTAACATGCAAATCGATACAGATCTTTGGTCATTTAAATAAAGCGAACCGAATTATCTGTTATTATACGTAATATTGATAAAGACAAAGCAAGTTCTTATATTCCACAACATTGATTTCATCTTCTTCAAGAACCATGCCTAGTGGTGTAGGAGATCATGTCTCTCCACTACTGCCTGTCCACAGTACAGATTATCAATTCTGCTGTTGACTTCTTTCCATTCCTCGATGTCAAACTGTCCAGTATTTTCTCTCTTTGTCTTCCTCTATCTCTTTTTCCTTTCAATCTTACTTGTTGTTACGATATATTCTAGCTTTGCTCTTCTCATAACATGCCCCAAAGAAAGTTGATTGCTTCTTTCTAACTTATGAAATAAGTTGTCTTTACGCATTGGCTTCTTTCAGGACATCCTAATTACACTTTTTGGCAAGCCGTAGTATTTTTAACATTCTTCTGTAAAACCGCATCTCTGTTGCCTCCAGTGCCTTCCCTATTTGTTTACTAATTGTCCATGACTCACTCCCATATGTCAGAATTGGTTCTATATAACAATGAAGAACTCTCTTTCTTACTTCCAATGACAAAGAATTGTTTTATAAATTACTCTTCATTCTATAGAATGCTGCTTTTGCCTGCGCTATTCTGCTCTTCCCTTCTGAGATGCATCTTCCATCCGTTGTTAATAATATGCCCAGGTATGCCCAGGCATTTGAATGGGAAAACCCCTTTCTTTGAGACGACCATTACTACTGTCTTTTTGCTATTAAGGCTAAAGCCATTATTTTCACTTTCTTTCACTATGGTGTCAAACATTTCCTGCAGCTCCTTTTCACTTTTTGCTATTAAGACTGTGTCATCAGCGTGTCTCAAGTTGTTTATATTATGTCCGCCGAATGATAATCCAGGCATGTCCTCTAGAGATCTCATTACATTTTCACTGTACAGATTGCACAGATCCGGTGACAGCACACATCCCTGCCTGACACCCATTTTTACCTGCCGAAACGTTACTATTTGGCTCCTAATTCTTACAGACATTGTTTGTTGTCAGTACTTGTTTATTATTATCATTACGTCTTTACCATAAGTGGTGATGCTTTCTAACATTTTGATAATTTCCTCATGTTGCACTTTGTTAAATGCCTTAGTGTAATCTTTAAGCACAAGTACAGATCTGTCTTCACTTCTATTAATGTTTTTATAATATATATAGCATTGTTTGTGCCTTTACCTTCTACAAATTCACACTGTTCATCACTGATTTCTGGTTAAATTTTATTCCTCTTCTCATGACAATTCGTAATAATATGTTGGTCACATGACACATAAGACTAATGGTGCGATGTTCTTCACATTCCATGGCTCCAGGTTTCTTTGGCAAAGCTGTGAATATGGATTTTAGCAGATCTTCAGGTATTTAACCAGTGTTGTAGATGGCATTTAAGAGTTTTTCTTAATCACTTCTACTCTAAATTCTCTCAAAGCTTCCATTACTGTTACATTATCTGGTCATGGTGCTTTGTCTTTCTTTATGTGGCACATGACATCTTCTACCTCTGCAACAAATATTGGAGGTTCTTCACAACTGTCCTGGACGTTCAAATCTGGTCTTTCATCATCATACAGCTCCTTGGAGTATTCTGTCCACATTTCTATCATGTTCTCGTGATCCATTAACAATGTTCCCTCATTTGATTTCAAGCAGCCAGTGACTGTTTGTGTCCTTCTGCCTGTTAACTCATTTATTTGCTTGTACATAGATATTTATGTCTTTTCGGTTCTGCACTTCAAGCACTCTGCACTTCCGGTTTAACCATGCTTCTTTTGCTCTTTTACATTTGTTTATTATTTCCTTATTATTTCCACTGTAGACTATAAGCCCATCTCCTTACTTACTTAGTCGTTCCCCTTCTACCGTGAGGTGTAGAGGTTTGGAAGAGAGAGCGCCAGACTATCCTATCGGCTGTCTTCCTCCTGGCCTGGTTCCATTCTAGTCCTCGATCCTTCAAAAATTGTCTAATGTTGTCCTCCCAGCGGACTCTGGGTCGTCCTCGGGGTCTGGATTCTTGGCTCTTTGTTTCCCATGCTTGTCGTGGTATCCGATCTTCTCCCATTCTGCAGACATGGCCAAACCATCTTAATTGGGACTGTTCTACTTGGGTCTGCAGGGGGTAGGATTTAAGGCCTTGACGTATCGTCTGGTTGCGTACCATGTCTCTTCTTGTTACTTCAACCACCTTCCTCAGATACCTCATTTATGAGGTTTGGATCTGGCTTTTATGGGTTGTAGTCATTGCCCATGACTCGCATCCATATGTCAAGA
Source organism: Oreohelix idahoensis (assembly GCA_024509875.1). Lineage (NCBI taxonomy): Eukaryota > Metazoa > Mollusca > Gastropoda > Stylommatophora > Oreohelicidae > Oreohelix > Oreohelix idahoensis. The sequence continues at coordinate 666,401 of JAMPIV010000299.1, read as the reverse complement.
CTGGGACATAGGTGGAGAGGTATACAGCCATCTTCGTTTTCTTACCAACCTCTCTCTTGCTGAGGAATCCTCGATTTATGACCTGAAAAAGTCTCCCAGCTGCTGCTTTTCGAGTGGCCAACTCTTCTTTGATGCCTCCCTTTCGGTCTATAATAGCTCCGAGGTATTTAAAGTGGTCGACCTGATCGAGGACCTGTTCTCCCAGCTTAATCTGATGTCTTCTTTCTTCTCGTGATATCACCATGGATTTTGTTTTAGAGCTGCTTATGACCATCCCTCTCTTCTCCAGCTCTTCATTCCAGACTTGCAGGTTGGATTGGAGATGTGCCTCTGATTTAGCAATCAGGGCAACATCATCAGCAAATGCCAGCTCCGAAATATAGACCTATCTCATCTTCCAGTACCCCACTGAATACTTTCTTGTTCTCTCCTTACATGCCTTGATGACATCGTCCATAAGGAGTATGAAGAGGTAAGGTGATAGGATATCACCTTGTCTTACACCAGTGGTGGTCCTGAACTCTTCTGACTTATGGTTTGCTGTCCTCACATAATTTCTGCAAGACTTGTAGAAGCTCTGTATAGCATGAATCAGAGGTGCTGGAATATTCTTCCTTGCCAAACAGTCCCAAAGTTTGCTCCAGGGGACCCTGTCAAACGCCTATTCCAGATCTATGAAACAAAGATGCATCTCACTCTTATACTCAAGGGCCTTTTCACTCAGCTGTCTGAGTGTGAAGATTAGGTCTTGAGTACTTCGGTTTGCTCGGAATCCGCACTGGACCTCATCCAATTGTGGCTCAGCTAGGCGTTAAGCCCATCTCCACAAAATTAAAGTGCCCTAACTGACCAGTGCACATGCCAAAATGGCCCCCAGACTCCGGAACACATTCTGCAAACGTGCCTTCTCCTTGGTGACTTGAGAGCTCAAACCTGACCCCAGGAGACGAAAGTGGAAGGGAAACGGAGGGGCGCCCCGATGACTTCCTGCTGACGACTAGATTCATGGAGGCAACTAATCTCCTTGTTTAGAATGTCGAGCATAGGAAACTGATCGCAGAAGAAGAAGATTTTTTTATTTAGTCTGACATATTCTTCGTTGTCTTGCTTCTTCTTCCTTCTTGCATCTATCAGTTTTAAAATGTCATCTGTCATCCACTTCTTCTTTGCAGTCCTCTTTACTTCTGGTATGATTTCTTTTGATGTTTGATGTATTGATTCCTAGTTGATGATGTGACTGGTGGTTATGGCCTGGGAGAAAGAAATGAGAGATGTGACACACTGATAGAGTGGGCAAGAATGCATGTTATGATAGTATGAAACACCTTAATGCATGATTGTAGGAAACAGCTGGTTTAACAGCATCCTAGACGTCTTTGGACGTGGAAAAGTCCAGGGAATAAAGTTTACAATCAGATTGACTACATACTAATATGCCGGAGATTTAGAAACAGTTTGAAATCTGTGAAAGCTTGCTGAGGAGTAGACTGCTACAGCGATCATACAAGAGTAATTGGAAAACTTATAATAAAATTGATGACAGTAATGCGAGCTTCAAACAAGATTAAGTTAAACTTAAAAAATAAACACGCCCATTGAGGCATATTGGGAATATGGTGTTAGGCCCATATTTTTTTGACCGTTGGCACACTAGGGGTGATGTGGTCAGCATCACGCCGGCCTCCTTAACCTGCCCAGAGTTGCTCTGGTACCCATTTGGGGCTGGGTCGACACAGGAGCCGTTTGTGGCCTAAAACAATCCCACCTCATCTGGGGATCTAACCATAGACCACTGAGCTAGGAAGCCAGTGCACTAACCACTATGCTACCGCCGCATAAGTTAAACTTAGCTTTGCTTAAATCAGATTAGTAAATTACTATTGGGAAAATGTGCAATGCAATATAGAAAATGCAGAGTATAGATGAACAGTGGGAAAATGCTACAGGACTCAACATTGATTTGGAACATTATAATTCTGCCTTTTCAGGTTTATCAGTTTCTGATCTAGGTAGCCTTACAACAATGGTTTGGACATGCATCAGCTTTACCCCTTCAGTCATGGCAGCAGATATTCCTTACGATTCCATTGAAGTGCTGTACCTGACAACAGCAATGCCACATTTTGTTTTTACCCGAGTGAGCAGTTGCATCACCGCTATGATTACTATAGAGAGATGTTTGTGTATTACTGCGCTCTTTAAGGTATTTACTGGCTATTCAATACATTTCTTCCCATCTGTAAAATGAAAACAGATAAAATATCTTTTTACCAACAGGGTGTTTCTAGATTTTCATGAAACGTTCATATAGTTTGGAAAGTCATCTCTCGTCTACCGGCGGTCATCTTTTCAACTTATAATTTACTAAAGCAGTTACCACAAAGAATTGCGCAATTATTGTAACTTCTGAATGTGTTTTCTTGAAAATTAAAGAATTAATACTATTATGTCAAATGCACTGTGGCATATTCTGACAAAAGTGTTAATGACGTTTGTGTAATCACTAAAATTTCGTTTAAGTATATTACTATTGTAATGGTCACAGAAAAATATGATTGTTCAATTCGCATTTCAAGTTGGTTATCTTCTATGGTTCTGAAACATGAAGAATAACAGAAACAGCCACCAAAAAGCTGTGACTTATAAAAATGGGTGCTTATGAGGTACAGAAAGATTGAAATGGTGCGACAAAAGCACTGATGCGGATTTGATGTCAAAAACCAGAAAAGTATAACAAGGGACTAGAAGAAGACGATGGCGATGGAAAGGACAGACATTGAGGTCTCCTTTTTACAAGGCAATACTTTTGTATGGAATCCCTTGAGAAAGAAAGTTAGAGGGAGAGACCAAAAGAAAGCGCATTAGGAAGAGAACTGAAGACAGAATAAAAATAAGGAGGAAGTCATAGAACGAACTTTAAGCGGATGGCACGGGGCATGAAGACTTGTGACACCTTTGGTATAAGCCTGTAACTCTTTGGCGAGCTGGTGTAGTGAAACATTTTTCTAGAGTGATGATGGTGGTAGAGAAGAAGTAGAATTTCTCTCTAGAAAGTATGAAGTCCCAGTGCCAAAGAAGTACACTGGTATCACAATTGAGTTACGGCTGTGAATACTCTGAGCTGGACAATAGATTTACACTTCAGAAGTATACTGCGCCACTTTCGCTATAGTAAACCTATGTGATAATATAATTAAAATAGAAAAAGTAACTCAAAATTTAACAGTTAAAAATTTAACGAGTCAAATGAATACAATTTCATAATTTATTATGTACATCTATCTAGCCTTGTAATGAGAAATGGGTGTTGGAATATGGTAAAATGTATGCTTATTTATATTTACAAAGTAAAATAAATAACAGTAAAAAGTCTTGGATGTATCTTCCAATGAAATTATACAGTCTGTCACAGTAGTTTTGGTATCTCTTGCTATCTAGTCTCTAGCATTTCTCATCATTGACTATCGCTTTGGAACGCTCACAGTGTTTGTAGGATTGGGTACACATACACTCAACTTGCATTACGTCACGTCTGTTCGAGATGTCTGAGACACACTGGTAATCAAGAAGACTTTCCTTCAGCCCGCCCTATAACTACGGGGGACTAAGTTGTTGAAGATTCTTTGACCACTAGGCTCCAGTTAGCAGGATCAAAGGTCCTCAAGTCTTTAGTTGGTACCTGATCACGAACTCGATCAGACACTCGATCATGAGCTCGATCAGGAACGATTATAAAACTTGGAAAAAAAGGTAATAGGTGGCTATGGTGTTCCAACAAGCTCCCCCACTACAGATCTTCATGAGGCGACCTGTCTTCAGTGTTTGTATATAAATGAGCGACTCATGGTAGTATGTTACAGAGATATAATGATAAGATAGTGTCTACTGTGCAGAAGATAACAAAATACATGAATAAATCACATGCTATGATACATGGGTAAGATATAACCTTTGCCTTCCACTTATGGATGCCAAGACACTTATGTACTTGCTGGTATGTCGTAAGCTTCCAGGCAAGAACTAGCCATGATATATTTGGCTAACCAATTAATTGTTATGCTTCCTGACAATGCCGGTGGAGGTTATCTCTGGTTAGCGTCACTGGCTTCCTGTATACTTTTTTTTATTAGGTCTGATACAATCAAATCGTAAACAAAATCTGAAATAAAATGATATTAGTCACACATATATCTTTAATAAACGTACATACCCTCTAGGATAAATAAGCGCACGGTGAGGCTGTATTTGCTGAAGTCTATCTACCTTTAATGCAGCGTGAAAAAACTTTTCTTGCAGATACTGTCTTCCAGTCTCTCACTCTGGCGTCTGGATTTTGTGCGTGTAATTTTAAACGGACCGCTCTGTCCTTCCTTATATTTGGGCGACTCTCCCATACGAGAAAGAACCGTCTTGAGTCCGCTTATATTTTTTGTTAAATCTCTTGGTTTGAGGCGATATGTGCTTTTGTACTTGTTTTCTCTTCTTTTCATCACACACTTATATCTTTCCTTCCTTCCTAGGTATTCTTTCTTTTTCCCAATAAGAAGCGTTCATTCTATCCAAGTATTTTTTGAAATCCGTTGAGGAATGAATTTATAATAAATTCTTAAAGATCATAAGCTAACCCTCGTATTAGCAGATGTAATGACTGTGAACAATATTAATTATTTTAAAAACTACTTACATTTGAATAATATCCTTTTGGAAATCACTCATTCTCTCTCCTTATATGAATGATTACAGTTTAAATGTCCTTCCACCAAGCTTGCGCTTGTAGCTTTAGATTTTTTTTCCTGCCAAAGCAAATTTTTAAGGTCGGCAATGTTTCATATATTTGCCCCTTCCTACACTTTCCCAATGCTGTCCGGCTTATGCGAAACGCAAATATTTCAGCCCAACGTTAACTTCAAAGCAAGACCAACCGAGCTGTCCCTTCATCCTTAAATCGCTGTGTGTCGCGTTACACATTTTTTCACAAACAAAGCAAATGGTACCAAATTTTGCCACAGCTGACAATGATGAAGATGACGATGACGAATATATAATACATAGTCGTAATAGTTCGTATGTGATATAAGAAATTTCTATAATGTTACATTCTATTTCTGCAGATAAAACGTATTGTTACTCCAGTTCGAGCGACTGTGATAGTCGTCAGTATCTTCATCGCCTCCATCTGTAGTGCTGTCCCAGTGTACACTGTCAACAAACTGGACATGAAATTTTCTCCAGTAAGGAACAAAACTATTTTAGGCCTTGTTTTCATGAACGATCGAGAAAACGTGGAAAAGATTTCTTTTATCATAAACAACTTTTCAATTCCTTTGATCGCCTTTGTGATCATCGTTGTGTGCACGACAATACTTTCGCTCAAACTAAAAACCAGTACAAAATGTAGAACGGAGAGCACCATCCAAGTGCAATCTGACAGAGTAACCAGTCGTAACCAGAAGGTAGCGAAAATGGTTGTGACGATTTCTACTTTATTTATCGGTTGTTTTATGCCGACTTGCATTATGATGCTAGCTGTCGCGTTTGTACCTGCGCTGTCAGTTCAAGGACAATACGTAAGTATAGGCGTGTTAATTTTTGGATTAGTCTTTTTAATAGAGGGAATAAACTCTTCTATGAATATTTTTATTTATTATCACATGAGCAATAAATACAGAGATGGATTCTGCAAACTATTCTTCATAAACAGACAAGAGGACAACCAACGATAAGTTTAAGAATATAGCTAACTACTGATTCCAATTTGTCTTGTGCGAACTTTCACGTGAAATAGCTTATATTTACATTTAAAATATTTTTTAAAGCCAAGTTTGTTCAGTTACTATATGCAAATTTACAAATGCGAGACTGTTTGCTTCTTTGTTTCTTCTCATCTAACCATATTTATGTCGCTCAATTAGGTTAGTCGACTGTCTCAGGCTTGTTTCGTCGCTATACACTTCCTGCTTCTCCCTCAAATGGGTTGATGACGCCTATGATGTAAGTCTCTCCTCTAAGTCTTGACGAGCATGTTCTGTAAGTTTATCTCATCTACATGGATACATGTATGTCTGCCTGACTCTTAGTTTGTTGAACGGGTAGTATTTTATTCTGCTGTGGCCGATTTCCCCGTGTAGTTCCCGGGGGGGAGAGGGTCTTTTATGAGTTAAAAATAAAAGACTACTGCTCTATCAGCTGTTTTGTACAATGGCAAGTAAAAAAAAGATTGTGCAATGGCTGCCAACCTCATCGCGTAAAACATATTAGTAAGGAAAGTACCACTGCAGGAGCATGTGAAAGCTTAATGCGGGTATGCTACAAGCCGGCAAGCTGCCCTAATGGTTTCATACTCCGTAGGGAATATAAAGGGAAATAATGACGATGTATGTTTGTAGTGGGTTTGATGGTATTGTATGATGGTGATGTTACTAACTGTAATGTATGAGGCCAGCTGTGAAGGCTCCTGAGATAAAATGTAGTTGTGAATTGTCAGAAGGCCTTTCTTGCTACCACTACGACCTCACACTTAATTTTTTTTCTTAATGAATGTGGCTACGTAAAGTGTCTAGGGTAATGATATGTAGTGTGGTGTGATAGTTTATAAATACACCCACAGATATTTAAGAAGACTAATAATATTAACAAATGTTAAAATACACTGAACTAACTCACGTGTGTAAAATTTTTGATAGAATTATATTACATTTATTTGTTCTGGATCAAGTTTTATGTTGACCAGAACTTGTTTTAAAAAAAGGATTTAAAATTTATGAAAGATATGCATGGAATGTTACATAATAAATGCAAGAGTGTACATATTTAAGTACTAGACTAGTTAGTTTTATTAAAATTTTCTAGTAGTCATCTACTTGGGAGGATAGTTAATGCTTGTGCTGTTGGGGTGGCCTCATCACACCTGTCTATATTGACTACACAGTGTCCAGTAAATTGCAGGAATTTTATGGGGTATTAGTAACTAATAAGCGTTGGTGAATTTCCAGCAGACCAGAGGCTCACTCATCTTGAAGAAGTAGCTCTGGTGCTGAAATCTGGTGGTCCCACCTCTCCGTGCTGGCGGGCAATAATAGTGGTCTCTGTCACAACGTACTGCACAGATACACTCAAGTAAAATCACCAACTGAATAGACACCGCCTTGTTGACAGCTGAAACTCACAGCTCTGCAATCAAAGTATTGGCTATGTGTCAAAATTCTATTCTCTACCCACGTCTGGACACAACACGGACACAACAACCACATCATACAGACAGGTCAGATCTCTCTGACCAAACAGCACATTTACCATGGTGGTTTTACATCAGATAGGTCCTCCCAGACTATAGATTCTGAAAAATATTTATTAGTTTCCTTCCCTAAAAGTGGATAGGTAATATGTTTCATTATTCTCAACACTTGATCTGTCTTTCCTAACCCTTGCTGGAGTTTATGTATATTATTGGTCCCTAGACCCTGACTAGGGCGGGGGGTCTAGAGCAAATCCCTACTTGTTTGTAAGGCTAGATTTCGATATGGCAGTATCAAATCACTCGAACATTAAACAATATTCAAAATATACAAAGAAATAATTTCAATCTTACCAGATTATGAATAAAGAACACAGAAATTCTAGCAAAACTCAGCTGAGCTGCTGGCTATAGTATGGCGTCCCTGAACTTATTTCACTTTCTCTCATTTGGAAATCACCACACTTTAAAATACTGTGTCTATCATCGAACAACTATTGAGGAATGGCCCCACTTGCTCGTCTGAGCGCCGATAAAATGATTGTCTGTGGCCAATCACTGCCTAGGTTTATTTCAAATTCAAATTTCCTACCCTAAAGTCATTTCAGTCATGCTTCAGTCAAGTATGGATGTTTATCTGTTAGTCTGTCCGTCTCTACTTGTTTTTTTTTTCAAAACGTACTTGATTTTTGAACCAACCTTTCTCTCCCCTCCAAAATTTTGTCGTTAAAAGTTATTTTTAGACACCGCCACCACAATATCCCTTCTCTTCCATACTACGTAGATTTGAACACCTGCGTCTCAAGGTCGTGTTTTTTTTTGCAAATAGCGACACTTTTTATTCAATACAGTCTGTCGTTGATGTGAACAACACTGTCTTTTGTCATTATCTTCATTATTATCTATCCGTCTGTAAAATTAAGAACATATTAGTTCACTGCTCAGAATGGGCCATCCGGCCAGCTAATTTTTATATTCCTAACATTAATATTAAGCACAAGTTACTTTTTAAATTTTGTAATATTTCAAACATCTGCATTTCGCCGCTGAATTCAAATCAAGGGCTTGGTATCGCAAAAGCGTCCATTTCCGTACTTCGTGTCAATTTGGGGGACGTGACTTTTCTCCGTTTCCCCCCCAATTGCGTCTCCTTAGCCTTTCTAGTCTCACGCAATCTTTCCAGTCATATTTTTTTCCTTTCTTTTTTTTTTTTTTTTGATCCGCCGTTCCCCTCCTGTCTAGCAAGTCAATTTTTATGGAGGGTGATGACCCGCGGTCTGGGCGATCATGTACTATCAGCAGCCTACGCATTATGTTTTTATCCTTACATGTTATCTTTGGAGGTATTTTACCGTTGTATCTCTGTCAATTTCACTACACATCTCCCCACTTGAAAACATGCCTATGGCAAGTTCCAAAACCAGCGATACACATAGGTAAAATTACTCCTCACGTCTGCCGCTACTCTAATTTTGATCACAGGGGTGCCGACTGAGGAAATCTGCACCGACATTCAATTTGCCTGGGATATATTGGATACTGAACTGATAAGGTTGAAGCAATAAAGACCACCTCAGCAATCTTGCGTTTTCATGCTTAGCCTGAGATAAGAATACGAGAGGCTGATGGTCCGTCTCCACCACAAAAGTCCTACCATACAGATAGATTTGAAACTTCTTTATTGCCCAGATTAACGCTAAACATTCTTTTTCGCTTGTGGAGTATCCTTGTTCCGCCTTATTCAATTTGCGGCTTGCATAAGCGACTGGTTTCAGTTCCCCATCAGGTGAAGATGATCTTTGCAACAAAGCCCCTCCTAGTCCTACATTACTTGCATCGGTTCTTAAGACAAAGTCCTGTGTCAAATCAGGCAGTTTGAGAATAGGCTTGCTAGTGAGTTTTTCCTTTAACTCTTGGAACGCTAGTTCACATTGTGCAGTCCAAATAATTTTATCTGGAAGTCCCTTGCGAGTCAGATCAGTCAGAGGAGCACAAATAGCGTTAAAATTCTTGATGTATTTCTGATAAAATCCGCATAACGACACAAATGATCGCACGTCCTTTTTTGTTTGCGGCCTAGGTGCTCTCTGCAGTTTTTCCAAGTTCTTAGGATCAGGGGTCATATTACCCTGATATACAGTGTGTCCCAAGAATTCCAACTCTTTGCATCCAATACAACATTTTGTTGGCCTAGCAGTTAAGTTCGCCTCCCGAAGTCTATCAAACAACATCTCCAGAGCTTCAATGTGTTCTTCAAATGTCTCTGTGGCGACGAGAATATCATCCATGAAATTCGTGATACATGGGTTATTCAGGGGATCCAACAATTTGCGCATCATCCTTGAAAACACACTCGGAGCATTTTTCAGTCCGAATGGTAGCATATTGAATTCATAATGTCCATCCGAAGTGCTAAAAGCCAAATAAGGTCTCACTTCAGGCTTCACTGGGATCTGGTAATAGCCTTTACTAAGATCCACCTTTGAAAAGTATTTTGCCTTGTTCAGTCTGGCAAATAACTGTTTTGTGTCTGGTAATGGATCCACTTGTCCTTCTGTGACAGCATTCAGTTTCCTGTAATCTATGCACAGTCTGTGTTCCCCAGACGGTTTTCTCAACAAAACGACACTAGAACTAAAAGATGATTCACTGTGCGAAATAATCCCCTCCTTCAACAAATAATCTATTTCTTCCTTCAATGCCTTCTCCTTCGCGAACGGAATAGAATAGGCTCTCATACAGATTGGGTTTGAGTCTACCAGTTTCATGTCATACTGTAGCAAATTTGTATGGCCTGGTTTATCTGTTAATACATCTGTATGTTCCTCCAGAACCTGTTGAACTCTCTCCCTCTGGTTTTTAGTCAGGTGCTTACTGACTTTTACCTGTGCTGCTGTTTCACAAGGATGTAATGGGTATTCATGTGAGGTGAGTGGTTCTTTTTGCATCTGGGTTGCAATAGCCAAGGTCAATAAGGGGGTGCTTTCCTGGAGTGGTCTGTCCAGATACTTCTTTAACAGGTTTACATGATAAACTTTCTCCTTCCCCTTTTTGTCAATTTTATAGTTTGTTCTAGACACCTTCTCTAGAACCGTATATGGACCTTGCCAACCAATTTGTAATTTATTCTGGCTTCCGGGTAGTAGAAGCAGCACCTTCTCTCCGACTGCCAGTTCCCTGTCCTTTGCCTTCCTATTAAAATATGCTGCATGTTTCTTCCTGGCTTGTTTCAAATTATCATTTGCCAGTTTCCATCCAGCTTTCAAACGAGTGGTCAGTTCGTTCACGTATTGATACGATGAGGTAACAGTCTCTTCCGCCTTCTCATCTGTCCAGGTCCTTAATAGAGCTTCTAATGGACCTTTTATTGGCCTCCCAAATAGCAGAGTTGCGGGAGCCATCCCGGTTGAACTATGTGGTACCTCCCGGTACGCAAACAATGCGGCGGGCAGGAATTGATCCCACAGATCCGGTTTTTCGTGTGCCAGCTTTCTCAGGATAGAAATGAGAGTCCCGTTGAACCTCTCTACCTGGCCGTTCCCTTGTGGATGGTACGGACTACAATGAAAGTGTCTGGCTTGAAATAGCTTAAAAACTTCTTCCGTTAGTTTCCCCTTGAACTGAGAACCATTATCCGTCAAGATTTGATGCGGGAATCCTAATCGGGTAAATATTGTAAGTAGTGCCTCTGCTACATGTTTTGAATCAATTGATGGCAGGGCTACCGCCTCTCCCCACATAGAACAAGTGTCCACCAGAGTAAGGATGTAACTGTTCCTCCTCTTGGTCCGAGTGAGAGGTCCTACAATATCCACTGCAACCCTCTCAAAAGGTGTTCCCACTATGGGCATTTCCCCTAGAGTTGCAGGAGCAGTCCAGTGCTTTGGAGCTACCCTTTGACATTCTGGGCAGGATTTGACATATCTTTTTATATCCTCCGTTATCCCTGGCCAGAAGTAATGACAAGCTATACGCTGTCCTGTGGCGCTGATCCCCATGTGACCACTGAAGGGAATCGCATGCCCGAGTTCCATCACTTTATCTCTATATGAAGTGGGAAGAACCAGCTGGTTGTGACCATTTGTTCCAGTTCCGGCCTTCCTGTATAAGAGTTTGTTCTTCATGAAATATTCCCCCTTGCTCGGAGGTGTGTGGCATTTGGGCAATTTTTTAAAACAGGGCTTGAGTGTCCTATCCTCAGCCTGCGCCTTCCTCATCTCCTCTGGATGAGCATTTATAGGTTCACCTTCTTCCTCCTTCTTCTGTGACCTGGTCTGCACTGTCGCCATGATCACAGGTTTCTCGGGATTCCCCAAGAAGACGTATCTACACCCCAATATCAGAGGGTAGATTGGTTCATCTATCACTGCTGCTCTGATTTCTCCTTCCACATAGCGAGTTTTCACCGTTATCCTTGCGATGGGAAGTGTCATGAGTGGTATGTCCTTAGTCGCCCCTTGTATTTCCACTGTTTCTGTGGTATACTGACTTGGGTCCACTAGGCTAGACTTCACAACTGAATCATAATCCAAACCTGTATCATAAAGGCACCTTATGGTGACCCCATTACAAATAACATCCTCACAAACTGGGGGGTGATAAGGTTCCTGTTGTCCATTAGGATTAACCTTTAATCTTTGCGTCCCCGACTTCATTGCAGCAATGTTTGAAGGTTTCCTTCTACAAAATTCGGTGTTATGGTTATCCTTCTTGCACCATTTACACCATCTTTTTCCTTGGTTCAACGGTTTTCTTTCATTGAACTTTTGGTCATTGAACTGTGAGTTTCTGTCGCGATAGTCATTTCTTGGCCGCTCAAAGTTTGTCCTACCTTTATTTCCCTGCTCTCTATTATCAAATTTATTAAATTGCTGTGGAGCTTTAAAATTGTCTATGTGCTTCTTTTTAGCACCACTTACCTCTGCCTGAGCTGCCTGATACCTCTCAGCAACATTTAAAATTTCCCCCAACTTCTCTGCACCTTGTTCCATGAGAAATTTTCTCATGTCTGGAGCCATGGACTCTCTCAATTGCTCAATCATGATCATTTCTTTAAGATCTTGGGTCTTCCCCAGAGCCGTCCATTTCTCCAAATAGGTTTCTAGTCTAGCAGAGAATTGGTGGTATGTCTCCCCAGACAACAGTTTGGCATTTCTAAATTTCTTACGATAAAATTCACCATTCTTCTCGTACCTTAATAACAAAGCCTGCTTTAACATGTCATAATTGTCTTGGTCTTCCCTGTTCATTTTGGCAAATACTTCATAAGAAGTACCTCTCAATCCCTGTGATAGCTTTAAACTCCACCTCTCTCTCTCTAACCCATATGTAGTAGCTAATAACTCAAAACGTCCTAGGTACCCCTCTATGTCATCGTCTTTTTCAACAAAATGGTCTAAATGAAACCCCATAGCTGAGTTTGAGGCTCCCAGACTGGGCGTAGCATCTGAGGCAAAAGGGCTGGCACCATTTTCAGGAGCCGGGCCTTGTAATTCCAGCTCCCTTAGTCGTAATTCGTGCTCCCTCTGCAACCTTCTATCTTCTGCCTCCCTTTCGGCAGTCAACCTTTTTTCTTCTGCCTCCCTTTGCTGTCGTTTTTCTTCTGCCTCCCTTTGCTGTCGTTTTTCTTCTGCCTCCCTTTCGGCAGTCAACCTTTTTTCTTCTGCCTCCCTTTGCTGTCGTTTTTCTTCTGCCTCCCTTTGCTGTCGTTTTTCTTCTGCCTCAATCTGCAGCCTCTTAATCTCAGCCTCAATTTGTAACCTCTTTTCTTCAGCTAACTTTCTATCTTCCCTTTCAATATATTTATCACATTCAGCCGTTACATATTGAATTAAAATTTGACCATCCATTCCCATCTCCTTTGCGGTCAGCACAGCAGCTGATCGGAATTTTGCTAGCTCCGCCATACTTTTCAGACAATATAATAATATACAAGCTAAATCTCTAACCAGTAAATACACTAAGTACTTCTTATGACTATAGTCTAACTAATTCTAACTAACCAGTTAACTAATTAATTATCACTGGCTGTGAAGATTCACCAACTTTTATCTGCAGGGACACTTTTAATTTTAAAGGGAATTTCACAATTTTTTTTTTTCTAATTTTATTTCTCCAACCAGGAGATCCTAATATTACTGTTGGGCTAATTATCCCGGACGAGCCCCCAATGTATGTAGTGGGTTTGATGGTATTGTATGATGGTGATGTTACTAAATGTAATGTATGAGGCCAGCTGTGAAGGCTCCTGAGATAAAATGTAGTTGTGAATTGTCAGAAGGCCTTTCTTGCTACCACTACGACCTCACACTTAATTTTTTTTCTTAATGAATGTGGCTACGTAAAGTGTCTAGGGTAATGATATGTAGTGTGGTGTGATAGTTTATAAATACACCCACAGATATTTAAGAAGACTAATAATATTAACAAATGTTAAAATACACTGAACTAACTCACGTGTGTAAAATTTTTGATAGAATTATATTACATTTATTTGTTCTGGATCAAGTTTTATGTTGACCAGAACTTGTTTTAAAAAAAGGATTTAAAATTTATGAAAGATATGCATGGAATGTTACATAATAAATGCAAGAGTGTACATATTTAAGTACTAGACTAGTTAGTTTTATTAAAATTTTCTAGTAGTCATCTACTTGGGAGGATAGTTAATGCTTGTGCTGTTGGGGTGGCCTCATCACACCTGTCTATATTGACTACACAGTGTCCAGTAAATTGCAGGAATTTTATGGGGTATTAGTAACTAAAAGGCGTTGGTGAATTTCCAGCAGACCAGAGGCTCACTCATCTTGAAGAAGTAGCTCTGGTGCTGAAATCTGGTGGTCCCACCTCTCCGTGCTGGCGGGCAATAATAGTGGTCTCTGTCACAACGTACTGCACAGATACACTCGAGTAAAATCACCAACTGAATAGATACCGCATTGTTGACAGCTGAAACTCACAGCTCTGCAATCAAAGTATTGGCTATGTGTCAAAATTTTATTCTCTACCCACGTCTGGACACAACACGGACACAACAACCACATCATACAGACAGGTCAGATCTCTCTGACCAAACAGCACATTTACCATGGTGGTTTTACATCAGATAGGTCCTCCCAGACTATAGATTCTGAAAAATATTTATTAGTTTCCTTCCCTAAAAGTGGATAGGTAATATGTTTCATTATTCTCAACACTTGATCTGTCTTTCCTAACCCTTGCTGGAGTTTATGTATATTGTTGGTCCCTAGACCCTGACTAGGGCGGGGGGTCTAGAGCAAATCCCTACTTGTTTGTAAGGCTAGATTTCGATATGGCAGTATCAAATCACTCGAACATTAAACAATATTCAAAATATACAAAGAAATAATTTCAATCTTACCAGATTATGAATAAAGAACACAGAAATGCTAGCAAAACTCAGCTGAGCTGCTGGCTATAGTATGGCGTCCCTGAACTTATTTCACTTTCTTTCATTTGGAAATCACCACACTTTAAAATACTGTGTCTATCATCGAACAACTATTGAGGAATGGCCCCACTTGCTCGTCTGAGCGCCGATAAAATGATTGTCTGTGGCCAATCACTGCCTAGGTTTATTTCAAATTCAAATTTCCTACCCTAAAGTCATTTCAGTCATGCTTCAGTCAAGTATGGATGTTTATCTGTTAGTCTGTCCGTCTCTACTTGTTTTTTTTTCAAAACGTACTTGATTTTTGAACCAACCTTTCTCTCCCCTCCAAAATTTTGTCGTTAAAAGTTATTTTTAGACACCGCCACCACAATATCCCTTCTCTTCCATACTACGTAGATTTGAACACCTGCGTCTCAAGGTCGTGTTTTTTTGTGCAAATAGCGACACTTTTTATTCAATACAGTCTGTCGTTGATGTGAACAACACTGTCTTTTGTCATTATCTTCATTATTATCTATCCGTCTGTAAAATTAAGAACATATTAGTTCACTGCTCAGAATGGGCCATCCGGCCAGCTAATTTTTATATTCCTAACATTAATATTAAGCAAAAGTTACTTTTTAAATTTTGTAATATTTCAAACATCTGCATTTCGCCGCTGAATTCAAATCAAGGGCTTGGTATCGCAAAAGCGTCCATTTCCGTACTTCGTGTCAATTTGGGGGACGTGACTTTTCTCCGTTTCCCCCCCAATTGCGTCTCCTTAGCCTTTCTAGTCTCACGCAATCTTTCCAGTCATATTTTTTTCCTTTCTTTTTTTTTTTTTTGATCCGCCGTTCTCATCCTGTCTAGCAAGTCAATTTTTATGGAGGGTGATGACCCGCGGTCTGGGCGATCATGTACTATCAGCAGCCTACGCATTATGTTTTTTATCCTTACATGTTATCTTTGGAGGTATTTTACCGTTGTATCTCTGTCAATTTCACTACAATGTTGCCGTTTCTGAGACTGGAAATCACCAGCTGAAGACTTCCTGGGAAAATGTGAATTGCTTCTGTTATATCTCACACTGGGCATTCTCTTTATCAGTTGTCCCTGCATATGTCATATATATTTCGTGTCTCTGTAGATAAACATACTTAATACCTTCCAGATAAGGCGCCTGCTTTACATCTTTGGGATATTATGGAAGGACGTAGTGACAAATATCAAATAGTGTCTACGTTGCTTAGGCTGCGCAGAATACACTGGCTTGGTATTGCCCGCCGCGCAGCTAAAATTATATTCTCAATGACAAGCTGCAGATAACAAAAGAACAACCTGGCGACCCCAACAGATGTTAAAAGATTGGTGCAAGAGAGAATGAAGGAGTTGCGACAAAAGTCCAGTAACCTGAGAGAACGAAGCTAGAAGCTATCAATAGCACCAAGTGGAGATTCTTCCTACGGTCGTACCTCAGACTGGGTGACAAGCAGTAGAGAAAAAACACGTATAAATTAACATGCAACATGCACCTGAGTGTTATCACTTCAAAGGCGCGTCATCCGCACTAGTTATGACTGGAGGAGGCAACGATATTATTCTAGGCATCTGTAGACATGTTGCCATGTCTTCGGTTTTAATTTTGTTTTATCCTTCTTTGGCATATCTTTTTGCAA
The DNA here is from genome assembly GCA_024509875.1 of Oreohelix idahoensis. NCBI lineage: Eukaryota > Metazoa > Mollusca > Gastropoda > Stylommatophora > Oreohelicidae > Oreohelix > Oreohelix idahoensis. The sequence continues at coordinate 650,095 of JAMPIV010000299.1, read as the reverse complement.
TCTAATTATATGTTTTGCGTGTATAGGAATCTGTTATACTTTAACTTTATTGAAATTATAGATGGTGTCTATTAGGGTTTCTGACAAGAGTGTAATTCGTAACTTTACTTACGATTTCTTTATTTTATTGTCCATCGACTTATGCCGTGAAGCGTAGAGGGGTGCTAATGGTTGCGTTATTAAGCCAAGTATGTCGTATTGGCTACTGTGAGGTGTGTTGTTGCCATACCGGCCGAAAACTGCACATACCGCTGTGGTGCAACATGTAGAGTACCCAGCATCGCAACTTAGCTTGGGGAGAAAGCCTCAAGCACTCGACCTAACTATTGCTTTTAATTGGCTGACTACACACTGGAGCATCCTACAGTGCATAGATGATAGGTGAGAGGAGCTTGGAAGTATTTTGAGCAAGTCGATTAATTGGAAAAGCCCAAAACCAAAGCACAGTGTGTTAGACCTAGACATTTGGGGGAGGTCTTCCTTCACCCACTGAATGATAGGGAAAGCACAGTATGGTATCCCTTGCTCTTACATGTGAAAATTCTTTAAATACATCCACGCCGAAATGAAATGCACGGGAAAGAAACTGAAATGCATGACTCCAACTAAATAAGTTGCTACTTGGCAGAAAACTCTCATCAAAACCTTAGATCTGCACTGTAGATAATGCCAATGAAATAAACTTTGGTTTCTGAAGAACTACAAGCTTAACAGGTCTTGCTCAACAACGATCATAACAACAACACATGGCAACAATTCTAATTGATAAAGGTCACACAAAGCACGCATCAGCTCTGGGTTTGACAATGAAAATCGAAAATAAAGTTAGAAAATGAAAAATAATTACAGGTCAGATCAAAGCAATGGAAAGATTTGAAAATGATAGGAAGAAAAAACGTGTGGCCGATTGACATATAGTCACAAGGAGGAATTAGAAAACGAACTAATTAATGCAGTTAAATTGTGTCGCTAATATACCCCAGTGATACCGCCACGGGAATTCAAGAGACTGAAAGTCGACTATCCTCTGGCAGAACAATGAATAAAATAAGCAGAGAAAACTATAGCTAAATAAACCAAATCTGTCGGCATTTAGTGACTCGTCTTCCATTTGTCCTTGTTGATTTGAGTAGTAGTCGTTGGCTTCATCTCATTTCATTCTGTTGATTTTCAATTTAACATTCCCATTATAGGGATTTGAAGGATTAGCCCTATCTGCAAAGATGCCAGAATACTCCGTGGTTCTTCATCTTTTTTTTATTTGCTCAATCACGGGTGCTGATGATTAAACATATTGTTAAGGTTCTACTTTTTTTGCAAGTTGTCAAGAGGCTATATATAACGGTGTCTTTAATTAGAAAGGCCCATTCTAGAAACAAGAAAACATTCTAAATACTAGATACGTCTAATATTTAGAATTTAAGTTAGAAAAATAGATGTTCTTATTTATTTTAAATTCTAAAAGAGGTGAAAACGTTAACATTTATATAAGAAGGGAACTTATTCAATTAAAAGTTAACCATAATTACACAGTTCTAGCGACAACATTTGTTGTAAGCGTTTTATGAGATTAAGCAATATACAAATTGAAGGTTTTTATATTTGTTTTTTGGTTTTTTTAACATTACTAGCCATATCTCAGTAATGAACATTTGTAGTGTTGAGTCATGTTAGCAATCCGTATCCACAGAAACTAATCTACGACTTGAGGCAAATCGTGTACGAGAAAAATAGTGGTACAGTGTTGGTGAGTTACATATGATTATACTATGGTAAACATTGTCCAATTTCTTTTCTTTGTTTTCATTTACCCATTTTCTTACATTGCGAATCAATGCGGCTGGTGTTTATTGTCCCTTCATCAAATGTGTCTTTAAAAAAATAGAAAGAGGGCTCAAGTCAGATAATTCAATATATCTAGAACGTGAAAAAGTTACAGTTAGTCTAGGACAGCGGTGTGAAACACGTTCGCCAATCGACAAATGTGGCGAACTGGTAGCAAAATTATTGCGAAATGGACTATTTGTCCTGGCATTACAAGTAGCGAGAACTTCATCAACAAAATTTTGAAAAATAATTTTCAACTGAGAAAATATACTGATATGTCCGGCCTATCCTGAAATTCCGGAGAGTGTTTTCAATAGAGGACCGAGGACTAAAATGGAACCAGGCCAGGAGGAAGACAGCCTATAGGATAGTCTGGCGCTCTCTCTTCCAAACCTCTACACCTCACGGTAGAAGTGGGAACGACTAAGTAAGTAAGTCTTCAATGGTCAATTGTTTCACCATTTGAATAAACTCAGTAAGAAGCTTCATTGAAACAATTCTAAAAATGTTATATAATCAATCACAATACATTAGAGAGCTCAAGTTGGAACTGAACCTTCATGTGGTTCAAATGCGAAAGAAACATTTCAGGCACTTTCCACAACAGAATCATTATCTTGGCAAAAAAAGACGAGTTAAATGTTCGTCTTCAGAAAGTGTTTGAATGTGTGAACTAATGGATAATTAAATTCAGAGATGTACGTCCAGCATTTCTCATCTTGTTCAGCATCTTGACTTTGAATTTGTTGAAAGATCCATGTCGCTTCAACATTTTTTACATTCAACACACGGGGTAGGAATGCTAAGAGGTTTGGCGTCTGCCTCGAGTTTAGAGGTACAAGGTTCGATTCTCAGTAGAGGGAATATAATTTATGGAATGTTTTTTTTACAACCAGTGGTCCTAATGATGTTATACTCCTCCATGGTCTCTTGGGTAGTGAGAATAAGGGCGAAAAAGTAGAAAGTCCCGTGTGCAGGTTAAGCACGTTAAAAATTCCACGTCAGACGGAAACCGCAAAGAGTAGGCCATAAGACCGCTACCCTGAAAAAATTAAAAAATTAGAAACCTACCCACCAAATATATTTATAGAATGAGTGATTCTTATATACACACATTGGGATTCTCGCTGGTGCTACGGAGTTTGTGCACTATGCTGACATCCTCCTTGTGTGATCTAAGGGAGGAAATCAGAGCACTGATGGAGTTGTCTGTGTGCAATGAAGATAGTCCTTAAAACCATACGAAACCAAAAAAAATTCAACACAAGAACTTTGGACAAGCATTAAAAATGAATCTGACATGAACATGTGTCAAAGCCAGCAGGTGCATTCTAAAGTTCATGCCAAGGGATGTTTAGTCTGTGATAATTGGGAGTATCTTCTGAAAGTCGAGATTTTCTCTACTTTGTAACTCTTAAACCTGTTTTCTTTTGTGGTGCGGAATGAATCAAGATATTCGCTACATCTGTGGCTTTACTCAAAATCGAATCAGTGTTCATGGGTCGGTAATGAACGTATATCAAGATAGATAATGAGGCACGCGGGAGTTATCGAACGTGACAGATTACGGTTATTTGTTAACTGCCACATACATGAGGGACATTCAGTTGACGTGAACAGAGCACGAGGAGCAAATAGCAGTTCACTATGCTAAATTAAATTTGTGAACAAGATTGCACTTGAAGAAACTATGAAGAATCATACATATTTTGTTAGTAGCAATATAAACAAAGTTGGAGGAACAGACATAGTGAAATCCAAATACATGAAGATCATACGAGATAAGAATTTTCAACTCCAATGTCAAGTCAGTCATATTGTATGCCACCGAAATATAGAAGGAAACAAAAACAGCCATGAAAAAGTTGTAGATTGTCATAAATCGGTGCTTACGTAGAATAGGCGAAATAGTATACATGATCAGTTTTGTGGAAATAGTCACCAGAACCAGGCAGGTGAAAGTGGTACAGCATATAAGAAGGAGACACTTGCGATAGATAGAGCATACAATTAGGGAAAGCGTTGATAGCATTACAAGGCAGTACTTGCTCTGAAATCCCTGGGCTTACAGAGGTAACCATAAAACATGGAGAAGAGAACTTGATCTTTAAAGGATTGCACAGTAACTGATTTGTTGAAGCCTGTGCTCCTTGGGGAATTCAAAGAAAATGAATGGATGACAGATTGTTTGTTTTGTTTAAGCAGGACGTTAGCCTCTGACCTTTCGTGTTACATTCCAAATGATCAACTTTCACACCGTTACACGTGTCATGAGGCGAATCAAAAACCTTCTCTGTTTTAAGCATACTTTCTTTAGTCGTAATTAGTTTACAACTTTTTGAAAATAGGAGGAACAATCATCATAAATATTTCCATTAGGTAGTTTAGGAGTGTCATAAGAGCACCGCCGAAATGGTGAAAAATTAAACTACAGATACAAACACTCATGCGGGCAAACAATAAGGCACACTTGAGGCAAGAGACATGGAGCCCAAGATGGCATTTGGTCAATTATTTACACTAAAGATAAACCTACAATACGGAGGTACGTGAAAGCAAACATCAATACAAACAAAAACATTGACCACAATCACAACTGTGTGTGACATTATTTTGTTTCGGTCTCTGCTTCTCTACGGCAGTAATCAGTTATATTTGTTATACTGACTTATTACATGCTTTTCAATGGTCGGCACATCTTTCTTTCTCTGATATGTAACATATATTTTGTATTTTCAAACATTCTTACACTTCTCTCAGCAATAATTCGTCTTTTCTGTTTACCTGACCACCCGTGCTGAGAGAGTAGACAGGTGATGCATTATTAACCGACAACCATGTTGATTAATCTCGGGTGTGGCCGACATCAGACTACAGATTAACACTAAAATCGTCCGGTGCAGTTGTTTAATCGCTGATAAGGCCAGGGTGCGTGTATCTCGGAGAGGACCATATAACTCAATGACAACTATACGTCTCCAGTAGTCAGATTCTTCATTGTACCTCTCAAGAACACATCAAATTCAATGTTGTCCTCCACCATACATCTCTCCTCCAGAACACGTACTTCAATCTTGTCCTCCACCATACATCTCTCCTCCAGAACAAGTACTCCACTCTTGTCCTCCACCATACATCTCTCCTCCAGAACACGTACACCAATACTGTCCTCCACCATACATCTTACCTTCAGAACACGTACTCCAATATTGTCCTCCACCATACATCTCTCCTCCAGAACACGTACTTCAATCTTGTCCTCTACCATACATCTCATCTCCAGAACACGTACTCCAATATTGTCCTCCACCATACATCTTACCTCCAGCACATCTACTCCTAGCATTCCACTTCAGTAATGCCTCCACTGTCCCTCATACCTCCAGCACATTTACTCCAGTCCTGACCTCTATTGTACCTCTATACAACTACATATCTCATCTCCAGCACATTTACTCCAGTCCTGACCTCTTTTGTACCTCTATACAACTACATGCAACTGGAACAGACAGATGCCTTCACATACCTAGGATGCATAGTAACACCAGACGGCGGAGCAAGCAAAGACATCAACAACAGAATGAACAAGCAAGAACAGCCTTTTTTAGTCTAAACAACATCTGGAAGTCCTCTCAGTACAGCACGAGCACAAAATTAGGATTATATCAGAGCTGTGTGCTGTCTGTGCTTCTCTATGGCGCGGAGAGCTGGAGAGTTACAGAGAAGGAAATGTCGAGATTGTCCTCTTTTCACACAACATGCCTAAGAAAAATTCTCCTAATCTTTTTGGCCGAATACCATCACCAACCAAGATCTGCTTACTCGGAGCAAGCAAGAGGACATGCACACCAGCATAGCTGGCAGACGCTGGAGCTGTGTTGGCCATGTCCTCAGAATAGACCCCGATGCCATCACAAGAACAGCTATGCTATGGAACCCTGAAGGAAAACGAAAGAGAGGCCGACCAAAAACAACTTGGCGGAGGACTGTGGAGGCTGAGATGCAAAGAATGAACCAGAGTTGGGGCACTGTACGAAGGATGGCCGCCGACCGAGCAAAGTGGAATCAATTTGTTGTTGCCTTACAAGACGCCACCAGGCGTAATGGCCACTGACTGCTTTGACGGTCAGCGGCTAATGATCAAAGAAGAAGAAGAAGAAAGATACAACTACATATCTCACCTTCAGCACATCTACTGCAGTTCTGACCTCTATTGTACCTCTATACAACTACATATCTCAACTCCAGCACATTTACTCCAGTCCTGACCTCTATTGTGCCTCTATACAACTACATATCTCACCTCCAGCACATCTACTCCAGTCCTGACCTTTATTGTACCTCTATACAGCTACACATCTCACCTTCAGCACATTTACTCAGGTCCTGACCTCTATTGTGCCTCTATACAACTACATATTTCACCTCCAGCACATTTACTCCAATCATGACTGCTTTCTTTTATTTTATTTTTTTATTATTATTTTTTTTTAGGGATTGGGAGGGGGGGGGGGGTGTTGTTAACAACAAAATTGAGATCCCTGATCTTGTTGAATCCTTTTTTTAATGAGGATTTCATGAAATATTGACCCAAGATTAATTTTAAGGGAAACAATATAATTTACTTTAATTTACTTTACCAAAAACATTGTTGCGTCCCCTGTTTCCATAGCGAATTGACCCCCACTCACTCTAAAATATAGATTAGAAAAACGTGGTTTTTTTTTCGTTTCTGTGTTTTCTGCAGTAAATAATTTTTCCAAATAAAATATTTCACAATTTGTTGTGTTTTTTTAAATAAAATCCAGGGTTGGCAGTTTCGGACATTGAATGTTTATCAACGCTAGTGTTGGCAAACATGTGCTATACTCCAGCACTTAGTGCTGCAGATTTGCCCTTTGATCCCATAGAATTCCAGTACCTCACAAGTGGAATACCACATACCGCCTTTACACGAGTGACAGCCTGGCTTACAGCCTTAATCACGTTAGAGAGGTGCCTGTGTATCACAACACCACTGAAGGTTTGTTTCCAGAGGACGTTTTATGTTTGCCTTAGAGAAAACGAAGGACTGCATGTGTTACAACAATGACTGACATGTATCACACAGCATATTTTCTGTGACAAAGCTTCCAGCAGCAACATATACAATTTATTTAGACGGAAACAGATAAATCATCATTGCATCACCATTTTCGTATACGTTCCCTGAGGAGCATGAAACTACTACTGCTGCTGGTTACGTTGCAGGAATCCTGCCCCAAGCAGTCTTCTGCTCTTTCAGCAGTGGTTTCTATAGTAATTTGTTTTACACGATGAGGTTGCAAGCTCCCATGCTTAACCGCATATTCGCTGCCTTGCACAACATGCATGAGGATGCATTAGTCCTGTTCTGTCTTTGCCACTTCATTGACGTCCAGGTATTGCGCGAGGCGAAGACATGAATATAATAACTGAGAGATAATGAACAAAGCTTTAGTAGCTGCGCTAAATTACAGAACTGATTTTTGAACGCATTATACGTGTTAAACGTTAGTGAATCACTACTTGTTTTTCGTGATTGTCGCAAATAAATTTGAGAAAGTGTTTAAGTAAGAGGTGTTCTAAAGTGTACTGCTAAGATGTAAAAAAGGATGTTGATCACGGTAGAGTGATTTGAATTGCAGTAAGGCAGTGAGTTAAAACTATTTTTCTCCCAGTTTGTTGCAAAGGACTTACTCCCCCCCCCCCCCCGCCTCTCTCTCTTTCTCTCTCTCTCTTTGATATGTGAAGGGATAATCTGAACAGCATGCTAAACATATTTAATATTTAATAATGAATAAGGCCTATATATTAAATAAACAAAATTTCTCTTTACGAATATCCACTTAAGCCACACAAATGACATGATGTTTGCAGGACAAATTAACAACATTAAGGTTGTTACAACACATATACATTTCAAAGAAAAAAAAAATTAAGTGTCAGTTCTGTTTCCTTAGGGGAGCTCAATAGTCTATGTGGAGATCTTCTTGACTGGTGTGGTTAATCCGTATGATACACTGGTCAGCCGGAAAGTGATAATAGGTTGACCTGGACCGACGATCAACGTGCTATAGTGTAAGAAACAACAGGGTTGCTTTGAGTAGACACAAATGTGCGACGCTGTGACAGAATAATCTCAAAAGTCAAATTTACCTGTACCATGCCATTATTTATTATGTGCTCTTCACTTTAGTTTTTCCCACATCTGACAGTGGTATTTTTGATTCATTCGTTATACTCCCTTACCTCAATTATTGTTATGTCGGGACTTCAGTTACCATCTTTTGCTGATTAGGGTGATCAAGCCTTTCCGTTTGAGCCCACATTGACACATGGGATCGGTAGAGAGAAGTGTTGTTTACTAATGTGTAACACATTTTTCTTCTAGACCGTGCATGGGTACGGCCGATTAATAAGTAAACAGCCTTAGGATGACCACAGTCTATTATCTTATCGCTGGGAATGTCTCTGTCGTACCAAAATGTTGTCAATGTTTGCTGGACCGGATGAATGTCATAATCGTTTCCGGACAAGACTAGTCGGAAGAAAAACTATCCATCTTGAAAGAGATAACCTATGATATATTATGTAGTGAGTGTAAACAGGATCGATTATAGACGGAAACTGACATACCATGTATGGTGACTGTAACATTTATTTTTGCGTTTTGTTACGTAGGAAATTTTCGTGAGAGGAGGGGAAATAAACGCATCTTGCATGCTATTGTCTGGCATTTTAAATGTAAAAATACAACATTTCTGATTGCAGCCTTGTCACATAGTAGCCATCTGGATGTGGGCCGAATGGTGCCTTATAATGTATCCTCTTGTGTGTTTGCCGCACTGTGAATTTCAACTCGTCAAGAAAAAAGCCAGACAAGCCAGGATAAGGAATAGGATCAGGATTCCACTTTAAAGGACAGGAAACCTGTTTGAGCATTATGTTGTCATAAATCCCAGGAAAACTCTACTTTCAATTAATACGGACAGCCCGTGTCGCATATGAATTTCACAGAAGGTGAAGTAGTATGGGGAGGATGATGTGTAAGTAATGCACATCGACCTTTAGGCACTAGTTTTCACAGATGTGAGCTAGTGTTGAGGGAAAGAGTTAACAGAAGGGCACAGGTTGGTGTCAGTGATTCTCTCACCTATTAGACTACCAACTCTTGTATTTTTCTGGCGACGACTAACTCTTTCTGACTCAAATCTTTTTAAAGAAGAACTAGTAGTAACAAGTAATACAAGGAGGATTGAGTATGTTTTTTCTGAACAGAACATACAATCTACTAAGTCAAACTCAGAATGACGGTGAGTTATAGAATGTACATAATTACTTTAATTACAGTGAAAAATAAAATCAATGTTGACATGTACTTTGAAAAGAAATACAAGGAAATTTAGAACTGTCGGAATCTTTGGTTTAGATAAGAATAAGAGGCTGTTTTCCTAACTGACGAAAGTTTATTCCTATGGCTATTTCTTGGATAAGTGAATTCTGATTTTGGTCTGGGTTTTACGTAGACTTATCTGCTTGAACTTCTCCTGGGCGTCCCAGTAGGTAGCCATTACCAACTGGAGAATCTGATTAGGTTGATCTACAGTCCAAGAGATGCTTAAGCTTTTTGTCAACCTGGTTGTGAAGTTGCGTTATGATGTTCAGGTGCTGACGAGGTGTTGACTGCTTAATGCTGTAGACTGCTCATATGCTGTTGACTGCTCATATGCTGTAGACTGCTCATGTGCTGTAGACTGCTCAGGGTTGCTGACTTGTTATCACCGCTAGGTTTGAGACGTAAGCACTAGTTCTCTCTGTAGCATAGAGCAACTAGGCGGTTTACTCGCAACAATTTACAGCAATCAAAATCCAGAAACTGGCTAGGATTCTGCAACTGCGCTGTGGAAGATAATACAGGTAATCACAATCTTCTATTTTATATAGATATATTAACTACAGCCACTCTGGACATTTCGTATCAGAATGGTGCATAATAATATATTTACCTGAACCGTAACGTCAGTCTTTTCTTTAACGGCGACTGTCCATTTGTTTACAAATTCCTGTCTAGCGGTAGTCTCACACTGGTCGGGTCAGTCAGGTCAGCCTTTGTTACAAGCAGACGCCTTGCCGTGTGCGTCCATGCGTGACTGCATTGGAGGAATGATGGTTCATTCACTCGTCCATTGAACAACATGGTTCTTCTCTCGTTCACAACAGTTTTCTTCATCACATTCCCAGAATCATTAGAATGCAGTACTTTCAGATATCACACAGTACTTACATCATTATAATACATCAATAACATTCAAAATACATAAATGCAAAATAGCTATCTAGCTAATGTAAAGAAATAAAACCACAATATTAAGTATTTCACACTTTACATCAATTAACTAATCCCTTGATATTAGAGTTAACTAATTAAGCGAATACTGAGAGTTTGCTTGCCGCTCAGGACTTTATCAGCAGCTTAAGAAATAGAACTTTAGTAGCGTTTACTCTCAATCACATATACTGTAGATAAGAGGTAAGTTGAGGCTTCTATTCTATAAGCGTGCTTTCTCTTCCAACGGTTATCAGCAAGTGATTTTCAAACTCAGCGTTTGTTTGCATGAAGTTAAGACACTTCTGATTCTCACGCCAAGTTAATTATTTCCCGTCTAATGCTTAGACACGTACATATATTTATCGTGGCGGGCTTCAGTTGACCACTGAACACGGAAATATGATACTCTGGGAACCACTGGTTTCGATCAAGCGAATAAATCGTATAAGACATCCCTAAAGAAATCTCTTTTTAAGTGCCTTTGTAGAAGAAGATAGAATTAGGATAGTATGACATGACTATTAGTGAAGACTTGAAAAACAGCTAAAGAAACGATCGCAGGTGCAAATATTTTCGTAGAGAAAACAGACAAAATGTGAAGGAATAGAAAAGTAAGGAATTTTAACATAATCTAGACGAAACCTTCGAGCACTCTTTGACAGCCCGGAATACAAGGAACCTGAACATTAAGTCATAGTGCGAGTCTGTTGTAAAGTAACACCTCAGACCACGCGTAGAAGGCATCTTAATCAAGTTGAATTAACTATTTCTCTCAGCTAGAAGTCAGTCTATATTCGCAAAGAAATTTGATTTTGTGGTACCAATTGGTGGTTCTATCTATGGAACAAGTGAGTAATATAAATGGCCTGCAGTCAGAGCTAGACACCTACAGCAGACGGGTCTTAACAGACGTTGGACCATCTTCACAGTTACTCCACGATACCACGAGGAACGTGTTGTGGCCACTAAACTTGACCAGTGACACGAATGAACTAGTACATAACCTAAAATGAACAAGCATCGGCTGTAGCAGAAACCAACCGACATTTTACTGGCAGCTAAATACCAATTCAAAGCTGCCAAGTGAACTCTCTATTTTCAAATCAGAAAGACCTTTACAAATCAGACCATCACCTATGAGGACATTTTTAAAGACTGTATATAAATTCACCCCACCTTTATTTATTTTATATTTTTCAACGATAATTGACAATTAAGTGTTGTTTTATGTAAATATACAAATTAGTCATTTTGACTGAACTGCACACCTATGTCTCAGTCATTTTAAAAACTTATAACAGAGCTATTTAAGTAATATTTTACTGAGTTAAGTTAGTTGGGGGCTCTTTAGAACGAGCAAAACCCGAACTCACAAAAGGCCAGGAAAGAAAAGTTTACACGGCTTGGAACCTATCAACCGTAGTACTTGATTTCTTTAAATTCCGATGAGGCTCCCTAGAGTTGAAGCACCATTCTTCGATTCACATCTTTGCCAAGAGTAATCTTGAGCGAAAGTCAGACACCTATGAAGACCCTCGGTAGATACTCTGAATCTTGGCCACTGTTAGACATCACTGCAGAGCGATGGGAATAAATTCCGGCTTTTCGCGCTAAACTTCTTGTCTTGGAGTCTTTCACAATATTGCTCTGGAAAGAAACTGTCAGATGTGATTCTTCCAGGCATTAGGTAACTATGCTGCTGTCCCTCTAGGCTTATAGGGCTCTTGCACCACCAGTTCCTTCAGTTGTGGATGGTTCCTTAAAAGTACACGTTTGTCGTGAAATATTCTAATCCACATATATAAATTATCAGGTAAATATAAAGCCTAACAAATAAATTTAATAAAAGAAAAGAAAAATGGTAAAGAACAGTGCTGTCACAATGACTGTACTCGAAATTCCCCTTGTTTTCTACTTCGTCTGCAAATTGTAACGCTTTCACGTTGATAGTAAAAGCCTACTGTATTATTACCCGCTTTCTTCAATGAAACGTGTACTGTATTTCTTGGAAAAACCTTGAGATACACAAGCTGATCAATGACCTAGATTTAATATTTCATTCATTCCATACACGGCGTAACTAAAAGACAGATAAAGCAGGAGAGAGAGAGGGGCGAATGAAGGCAGGACACATGCAACAATAAACCCGCGTCGCGCGATACACAATTGCTGCCATCCCGCGTGTAAGGCCACTAGTAATACTCTTTTTCAAATCGACAGTGATAAAATTCACTACCCATACCAGAGTTAGGTTTTAAAATCCTGAAAAACGCTTATTGGGAATTATGACAATATACTGGTTTACGTTTGAAAACATGACAGTACCCAGACACCCTCAAGTTTGGAAGTGAGAAGGTAGTAACAGCACGACTATCCTAGAAGAAAATGCATATTGGCTCCATTAAATTCGTATATTTGGGTTCCTTAGGGTTTGCTGACAAAGAATATGTAAAACGTTACGCAAATAGTCTAGGAATTACCAAGTTATGGCCAAAATAAAATAGTGGGGGTGCCTGACAGCATGAAATCATTTCTGCTCATAAAATTTTTTTATAACGTGTTTGAAAAAACATTACGTTACGGAAATAGCCTACCATGTTAACTCCTATTTGATTGGAGCGCAACAAATGTAAGACTAAACACGATTGGTCGGGCTATAAATACTATCTTGTGTTGTCAGGAGAAACGTGAAAAGGAGTACTTTTTTGAAAAGATGTGTAGACATGGTTTGATTGGGTAGAGCTGCGAATATACTCAATTCAGAGCGTCTGTTCCTTGCCACATCTTGTAATAAACCTACTAAAAAGCAGTGCGTTGACCACCAGTGCATATTTTTTATAAAATAAAGCCTGGAGCATCGGCAGATCGGAGTTGTGCTATATTCATTGCCATTCAACGAAACTGTTTATTATTTCCATGAATTGTGGTAAGCTTGAAATATTCAATATCTTTTAATGAAAATTGAATGTAAATTGATAATTTATGTCTGTATATATGTGTAGTTCAGTAGCGAACATGATGTAAAGCCTATAGTGCTCCAGCCTGAACAGAAGGTGTCGGAGGAAAGTAAAACTGCATGGAATGGCCAAACAGTACACTGACACCTAGATTATTGACTAGAAAGAAATAATGCTGGAATTGCAGAGGCGTAGTAACCATTAGGGAGGGAAATACTGGTATAAAGTATTTCAGATGAAGCTGACAGTTGGCCTAACGCTCTGAACTCAATGTTTGTGATGTATTGTGCTCAGTGTAGAAATAGAGTATAAATTAGTTCTGACGTAGAAGGTACAACCTTCTTGTTTCAGGGACCGTGGTCTTAAAGTTATTGAGCAGCACCTGGTCAGAGCTTTGCTGAAGCCAGAGGCGGACAGCATACTCCTTGGTCCATATAGCAACCAGTGGGGTGGCTCCAGAACTCATTAAAGTAATCGAGCAGAGGAGTCTTTTACTGCAGTCATCACGAAAGATAAGAGAGTGTGGCCATGGAGCTCAACATTATGTACCCCCATCTTAAAATGACATTGTAAAATAAAATTAAGAGGGGAATTTAATTGTTTTAATATCAGGAACTGAGAACATCTCCAATACTAGTTCCAATAAAAAACAAACTATTGAAGTCATGATGACAAATACCAACAGAGCTTGAACAAAACAAAACCAGTATTACCTCATATTACTACTACACAACTGACACACATAGGATACTATTAATAATATATGTCACTACAAGATTCATATTAATAAATTCTGTACATATAACTTGTAATTAAAATTGATTGTGATTCCTGGTTCCCTTTGTATTTGAATCAGGACACATATACATTCATGACAGCACTGAATACATATTGTTATTTGAAAAGTTATCAGTGACTCCTTTAAGATATCCTCGTAGAGTGTTTTATGTATGTGAGTGTCACAGTGTTGTCAAGTGTGGTGGAATAAATTAAATTGTTTATCTGTCTGTTGTTGTTATGACTTACACTTCATCATACACATACCCTAGACAAATAACGTAGTCATCACACTATTCCAGAATAATTCTGACTGAGGTATACATATGTGGCAGCAAGTAAGGTTATCTATAATACACTACTCTTATTAGATATATATACCTTCACAGCTGATCTCAGTCAGTACACTAAGTCCCCTATAAATATTTATAACATCCCACTTCACCACATATATTGGGGTCTCGCTCTCGGGATTTTGAATCTTTCCCTATTAAAAATATTGGGGGTAATTCACTTCAGGGAATATAAGAATTAAAAGGTATCCTTGGGTGGAATTAAATAAGGTTGAGCTCACGGTGCCTGTGTTGTCCATTAGATATATAGTTAGAGATTGAATTGTTGGTTAGACATTGTATAAATTTACCTGATAGACAATGGCGGACCTGGCCAAATTTCGATCTGCTGCTGTTCAGACTGCAAAAGAGTTAGGATTGGATGGGCAAGTTATGGTTGCCTATGTCACTACGGAATGTGACAAATTTATTGAACGCGAAGAAAGAAGATTAGAAAAAGAGGCCGAAAGAAAGTTAGAGGCTGAGACTAAGAGGTTGCAGATTGAGGCTGACAAAGAGGCTAAGAAATTGGAGGCAGAAAGAGAAGACAAGAAATTAGCTGCAGAAAGGGAAGAGAAGAAATTAGCTGCAGAAAGGGAAGCAGAAGAAAGAAGATTGACTGCAGAGAGGGAAGCAGAAAAGGAGGAGAAGAGATTACAAAGGGAACATGAGTTACGACTAAGGGAGTTTGAGTTTCAAGGCCATGCTCCTGAAAATGGTGCCAGTCCCTTTGCCTCTGATGCCACTGCTAGCCAGGGAGCCTCAACCTCAGCTATGAATTTTCATTTAGATCATTTTGTTGAGAAAGACGATGATATAGAGAGCTATCTAAATAGGTATGAACTATTAGCTACCACGTATGGGTTAGAGAGAGAAAGGTGGAGCTTAAAGTTATCTCAGGGACTTCGTGGGGCAGCTTATGAAGTTTTTGCAAAAATGAGCAGAGGTGATCAGGAAAATTATGACATGCTAAAGCAGGCTCTTTTGTTAAGATATGAAAAGAATGCAGAATTTTATAGGAAAAAATTTAGGAATGCTAAACTACTGTCAGGTGAAACCTATCACCAGTTCTCTGCACGAATAGAGACATACTTGGAGAAATGGACTTCTCTGGGGAAAACCCAAGATCTTAAGGAAATGGTCCTTATAGAGCAATTAAGAGAGTCCATGGCTCCAGACCTGAGAAAGTTTCTCATGGAACAAGGTGCAGAGAGGCTGGGTGAGTTGCTAAATGTTGCTGAAAGGTATCAAGCAGCTCAAGCAGAGGTAACAGGTAATAAAAAGAAACAGGTGGATAACTTTAGGGCACCACAGATCTTTAATAAATTTGATCCTAGGGATCAAAACAAAGGTAAGCACCAGTTTGATAGGCCACGGTATGAAAATAAAAATAAATTCCCACAATTCGATGAAAGGAAATATGATGAAAGAAAATCTTTCAACCAAGGAAAAAGGTGGTGTAAAAATTGTCAGATGGACAATCATGACACTGACCGTTGCAGAAGGAAACCTGTGTATATGGCAACCCTTCAGGTCAGGTCGACCTCAAGACAGGAGGAGGATATTATGTTAGATACCACTCCAGAAGAGATGAGGAAGGCACAGGCTGGGGATAAAACACTCAAGCCTTGTTTCAGAAAATTGTCAACTTGTCATACAACTCCAGGCAAGGGAGATTTTTACATGAAAAACAAGTTGATGTATAGGAAGACTGGAGCTAGATCCAAAGGTCAGGGACAGCTGGTACTTCCTAAAAGATATAGGGCAGACTTAATAAGGAGCCTACATGTGAAACCAGATGGGGACCATGAGAAGATAGGTACCATCATTCAAAAGGTGGCTCACAATTATTATGGGCCCAAAGCAAGATGGGACATTGAGAATTTTGTAGAAAGGTGTAGCATAGCACATGAGGGAACACCCACAAGTGGGAACATTGATCAGGACCTGGACACGCCACGGGGCAAAATTAGGCCTGATAATAAAAAGAAAAATAGATTTGATAAAGTGGACCAAATGGAATGGGAAGCCCCTTTTCACGGACAAGCTTCACTTAACTGTTTTACAATGGCCACTATGCGGAGAGTGCAAAAAGATGTCTTACCCCAGGATAAGCCGAAAATCCCTCAATCGGACTTAAACAAACTGGAGGAAGAAGATGTAGAGAGGAAATCTCTCATCAAGAATTTTAAGTGGGGAGAAAGCCCCAAAAGAAAAATTGGTAGCGGTCGTTTTGTGAATGATAATTCTGGGAAGAAAAATCATCACTATAGAGCTTCGAGTGGAAGAGACCATACCGGTGCATGGACAAATAGGTCCACACAATTAAAGGTCCATATGTAGCTTTGTTAAGAACGTGGACTGATGAAAAGGCAGAGGAAAACATTACATCTTCATACCAATATGTGAATGAGCTGACCACTCGTTTAAAAACTGGCTGGAAACTTGCCAATGAAAATTTGAAACAAGCCAGGAAGAAACATGCTGCCTATTATAACAGGAAGGCGAAAGACAGAGATTTGGCTGTGGGAGAGAAGGTACTGCTTCTTTTGCCCGGGAGTCAGAATAAGTTACAAATTGGATGGCAAGGTCCATATACAGTTTTAGAGAAGGTGTCTAGAACAAATTATAAGATAGATAAGAAGGGGAAAGAAAAAATCTATCATGTGAATCTCCTGAAGAAATATTTGGAAAGAGAACATCAGGAAGAGACACACTTGTTGACCTTGTCCATCGCCATGGAGATGAAAAAGGAACCACTTTCATCATTTGAATATCCATTACACCCCTGTGAGACAGCAGCACAGGTGAAAATCAGTACACATTTAACGAAAACTCAGAAAGAGAGAGTGCAACAGGTTCTAAATAATCATGCAGAGGTGTTAACAGACCGACCAGGGCATACAAACCTATTGGAATATGATATGAAACTGATAGACCCCACACCTGTCTGTATGAAACCATATTCGATTCCGTTTGCTAAGGAGAAAGCTTTGAAGGAAGAGATAGACTATCTGTTGAAGGAAGGAATTATTTCACACAGTGAATCTTCATATAGTTCCGGTGTTGTACTCTTAAGGAAGCCCTCTGGAGAACATAGACTCTGTATAGATTACAGGAGACTGAATGCTATTAAAGATGGACAGGTGGATCCATTGCCGGATACAAATCAGCTGTTTGCCAGATTAAATAAAGCTAAATATTTCTCAAAAGTGGATCTGAGTAAAGGATACTATCAGATTCCAGTAAAGCCTGAGGTTAGACCATACCTAGCTTTTAGTACCTCAGAAGGACACTATGAGTTTAATAGATTGCCATTTGGATTGAAGAATGCGCCTAGTGTCTTCTCTAGAATGATGAGAAAATTGTTGGATGTAAACATTTCGGAGGAACGTAATGAATCCCTGAGTTGCCTCTTTGATTGAGGATATTCCGAATGTTTCATACAGGATAATAAGAAGATTATGGGATCCACTACGAAAACTCTGCTATCACCAGGTATATGTTATCTCCTCATAACGTACATTTTGAGGGAAATATAATGTTCTCTGGACATGTCATTGCGCAGACTCAGAGAAGAGAAATGGTGAATACGGGTTGCGAAGCAGCATTAAGACAAGCACTCACACTTGCGGCTGTTCAGTAACATAACCGAAATATATTATTGGTTGTAGAAGTCTGAGGCAGATTTCATGAGTAGTGCCTACTCTGAATGGACCCAACTACATAAAACCATGATAGCACCACAGCAGAGTAAAGTCAAGTTGACTTACATTTATCAATGTGTATATAGAATAAAGGACTGACATGGGATGTCTGTTTTAAGAGGGGAGGTGTCGTGAAATATTCTAATCCACATATATAAATTATCAGGTAAATATAAAGCCTAACAAATAAATTTAATAAAAGAAAAGAAAAATGGTAAAGAACAGTGCTGTCACAATGACTGTACTCGAAATTCCCCTTGTTTTCTACTTCGTCTGCAAATTGTAACGCTTTCACGTTGATAGTAAAAGCCTACTGTATTATTACCCGCTTTCTTCAATGAAACGTGTACTGTATTTCTTGGAAAAACCTTGAGATACGCAAGCTGATCAATGACCTAGATTTAATATTTCATTCATTCCATACACGGCGTAACTAAAAGACAGATAAAGCAGGAGAGAGAGAGGGGCGAATGAAGGCAGGACACATGCAACAATAAACCCGCGTCGCGCGATACACAATTGCTGCCATCCCGCGTGTAAGGCCACTAGCAATACTTTTTTTCAAATCGACAGTGATAAAATTCACTACCCATACCAGAGTTAGGTTTTAAAATCCTGAAAAACGCTTATTGGGAATTATGACAATATACTGGTTTACGTTTGAAAACATGACAGTACCCAGACACCCTCAAGTTTGGAAGTGAGAAGGTAGTAACAGCACGACTATCCTAGAAGAAAATGCATATTGGCTCCATTAAATTCGTATATTTGGGTTCCTTAGGGTTTGCTGACAAAGAATATGTAAAACGTTACGCAAATAGTCTAGGAATTACCAAGTTATGGCCAAAATAAAATAGTGGGGGTGCCTGACAGCATGAAATCATTTCTGCTCATAAAATTTTTTTATAACGTGTTTGAAAAAACATTACGTTACGGAAATAGCCTACCATGTTAACTCCTATTTGATTGGAGCGCAACAAATGTAAGACTAAACACGATTGGTCGGGCTATAAATACTATCTTGTGTTGTCAGGGGAAACGTGAAAAGGAGTACTTTTTTGAAAAGATGTGTAGACATGGTTTGATTGGGTAGAGCTGCGAATATACTCAATTCAGAGCGTCTGTTCCTTGCCACATCTTGTAATAAACCTACTAAGAAGCAGTGCGTTGAGCACCAGTGTATATTTTTTATAAAATAAAGCCTGGAGCATCGGCAGATCGGAGTTGTGCTATATTCATTGCCAGTCAACGAAACTGTTTATTATTTCCATGAATTGTGGTAAGCTTGAAATATTCAATATCTTTTAATGAAAATTGAATGTAAATTGATAATTTATGTCTGTATATATGTGTAGTTCAGTAGCGAACATGATGTAAAGCCTATAGTGCTCCAGCCTGAACAGAAGGTGTCGGAGGAAAGTAAAACTGCATGGAATGGCCAAACAGTACACTGACACCTAGATTATTGACTAGAAAGAAATAATGCTGGAATTGCAGAGGCGTAGTAACCATTAGGGAGGGAAATACTGGTATAAAGTATTTCAGATGAAGCTGACAGTTGGCCTAACGCTCTGAACTCAATGTTTGTGATGTATTGTGCTCAGTGTAGAAATAGAGTATAAATTAGTTCTGACGTAGAAGGTACAACCTTCTTGTTTCAGGGACCGTGGTCTTAAAGTTATTGAGCAGCACCTGGTCAGAGCTTTGCTGAAGCCAGAGGCGGACAGCATACTCCTTGGTCCATATAGCAACCAGTGGGGTGGCTCCAGAACTCATTAAAGTAATCGAGCAGAGGAGTCTTTTACTGCAGTCATCACGAAAGATAAGAGAGTGTGGCCATGGAGCTCAACATTATGTACCCCCATCTTAAAAAGACATTGTAAAATAAAATTAAGAGGGGAATTTAATTGTTTTAATGCCAGGAACTGAGAACATCTCTAATACTAGTTCCAACAAAAAACAAACTATTGAAGTCATGATGACAAATACCAACAGAGCTTGAAAAAACAAAACAAAACCAGTATTACCTCATATTACTACTACACAGGGGGGTAGGGCTGGAGTGTGTAAGGGATAGTACCTCACGGTGAGAGGCAGTCACTTCCTCTTTTTGAGGATGGCCTGGATCCTATTTGGTTCCCCCACTCCAGTTCAGCTCATGTATGGCTCCTCGAGTCTGCTTGTGTACGGCAGCGCCACCCCCCGGGCAACGGCTTTGACTGGCCGGCCAAACTACATGAGTAAATTGAAAAAGGGAGGTCCCCCTTAAACAGTACACACAACTGCTGGCCGAACGGGCGGATGATCAATAATATTTTGACAACGGCTTCTAGGGCAGGAGTTGGAAAGGCCTGGTATCGGGCTGAGGGCGCACCATGGACTGTAATGGTAAGCGGCCAGAACCATCCAGAAAGCAATGGCAAACTACTGGATGTACAATGCCAAGAAATCCATAATGGCTAATCTGAATACTACACAAAGATCTGGTGGTGAGGCCCCCAGGCCAGGCAGATCATATTTAAATGGGGAAGAGATCGTTGGCAGCGTCAGTACAGGTAATCGTGATGACGGCCAAAAGCCTGACTGTGTTACCACGGAAAACCATGTCATCGGTCTTAGAAAAATAATCAAAATAGGAACATGGAACGTCAGAAGCTTATACCAAGGAAAACAGTACATAGTGAAGAACGAGATGGAAAGGCTAAACATCGATATCCTGGGCATCTCAGAGCACAGATGGTCGGGCCAGGGACACTTTTCGATTCCATCAGGAGGAACATTCATATACTCAGGCAAAGAGAGAGGAGGTCAGAGCGGCGTCGGCTTCTACATGTCTAAAAGGACAGCTGCCTCCCTATTAGGATATAATCCCATAAATGACCGCATTGTCACAATCAGACTGAAAGGAAAAAGAAAGAACATCACAATTATACAAACATATGCGCCAACAGCAGCTGCTGAAGAACAGGAAATTGAAGATTTTTACAATGAACTACAAAATGCATTAGAGAAAGCAAATAAGCAAGATATTAGGATAATAATGGGAGATTTTAATGCCAAAGTTGGAAACGAAAGATTAGAACATGAAAAAAGAGTGAAAGGAAGTTATGGATTGGGCCAGAGAAATGAGAGAGGAGAACGCTTGACAACATTCTGCCTAGAAAACAACCTAGTCATCACGAATACTCTTTTTATGCAACACCCTAGAAGACTATATACATGGACGTCACCGGACGGAAAAAGCAAGAACCAAATAGATTATATCTTAATACAACAAAGGTGGCGATCTTGTATCTCATCCATCAAGACGTTCCCAGGAGCAGACTGTGACTCCGACCATGAACTTCTTGCTGCAAACTTCAAGATCAAATTGAAAAAAGTCGTTACAAGCGACAAAGTAATACGTTATGACACAAGCGCCATACCAGAAGAGTACAGTGTCGATATTCAGAACAAATTTGACATTCTTATGGCAGTACAGGAGGAAATGACACCAGATGAACTTGCTAATAACATCAGAGATGTATATATTACAAATGCACAGAGGTTAATTCCTAAAAGAAGTATAAAGAGACGAGAATACATCTCAGACGAAACACTGAAGTTGGTGGTAGAGAGAAGAAAAATGAAGTCCAAAAAAGATACAGAAAATCAGGAGTTGTACAAGGAATACACAAAGCAGATTAAAAAACGAGTCAGACAAGACAAACAACAATACATAAACGACACCTGCAGGAAAATAGAGGAAATGCGCGAACAGGGATTGAGTAAGAATATGTTTTCTGAAGTAAGAACATTGAAAAACAGCAACTTTAAATCATCACCCCGAGCAATAAACGACAAGAAAGGCGACACTCTAACAGAACGTAAAGATATTCTGAACAGATGGAAGGAGTACTGTCAAGAAATGTATACGGAAATAAACAAAGCGGCAGATAACAACGTCATGAATGAAGCGGAACGTGAACCAGAACCTACCATAGAGGAAGTCCGGAATGCAATCAAAGACTTAAAAAGTGGAAAATCTCCTGGTTGTGATGAAATAACAGCTGAAATGATACAGGCAGGAGGAGAAGGCAGCGCTCGTATATACCATGCATTATGCTGCAAGATCTGGCAAAGCGGAATTTGGCCCAAGGAATGGAAACGATCAATTTACATACCCTTGCCAAAAAAGGGCAACCTGAAACTGTGCACAAACTACAGGACTATAGCTCTTATAAGCCATGCCAGCAAAATACTTTTACAAATCATAATGAAAAGGATGCAACAAAAGCTAGAAACAGAAATAAATGAAGTACAGGCGGGTTTTCGACCAGGTAGAGGCACTAGAGATCATATATTCAACATGAGGATCATCATAGAAAAGTGTAGAGAATTCAACGTTGACCTACATACTTGTTTCATTGATTACACCAAAGCTTTCGATTGTGTACAACATCAGCAGTTATGGGCTATTATGAAAAATATGGGATTTCCAAACCACCTTATACAACTCATCGCACTGCTGTACCAAGAACAACAGGCAGCCGTAAGAATAGAGGGGGAAACATCAGAATGGTTTGAAGTACAGAAAGGAGTAAGACAAGGCTGTACCCTTTCCCCTTACCTGTTTAACATTTATGCCGAGAATATCATGAGAAACGTAAGAGATGACCAAGAACACACAGAGTTTGACTCATTTAACATCGGCGGGTACCAGATCCCGGAAATCAGATATGCTGACGACACAGTCCTCCTATCGACCAACCCAAAAGGACTTGAACAATTACTTCTGTCCACCAAAAAACACAGCGAGGCCCAGAATCTATACCTAAACACCAAGAAGACCAAAGTATTGACAACAGACAAAGTAAAGACCAAACCAGAAATTGAAATTGATAACGAAGAACTGGAAAGTGTCAATGAATTCGAATACTTAGGATCAATCATTAACAGCTCTGGCGACTGTGCAGTAGAAATTAAAAGAAGACTTGCAATTGCTTCACATAAGCTAATACAGATGAAAAACCTATGGCAAGGCACAAGCAAAGAAACAAAGTTACAACTGATCAGAGCATGTATATTCCCAGTAGCAACATACGGCTGCGAGACTTGGACACTCAATAAAACAGTTGCAAAAAAGATTACATCATTCGAAATGAAATGCTACAGAAGGATGTTGAGAATACCCTTGACAGAAAAAAAGACCAACAGAGAAGTACTGCACTCACTAAACGTACAGGAACATTGGCTCCTAAATACCATCGCAATAAGGAAGCTGAAATTTTTCGGTCATATAAAAAGACATAATAGTCTGGAAAAAACAGTGATGGAAGGCATGGTCCCTGGAAAAAGGGGAAGGGGTCGACCTAGACGACGGTGGACCCAGGACATCACAGAGAGTCTGAACTTGTCTTTGGCTGATGCAGGTCGACTTGCCCAGAATCGTGATGCGTTCAGAGCAGCTGTAATGGAGACAACGTTCTGGAAAGAATACGTCACATGATGAACTACTACACAACTGACACACATAGGATACTATTAATAATATATGTCACTACAAGATTCATATTAATAAATTCTGTACATATAACTTGTAATTAAAATTGATTGTGATTCCTGGTTCCCTTTGTATTTGAATCAGGACACATATACATCCATGACAGCACTGAATACATATTGTTATTTGAAAAGTTATCAGTGACTCCTTTAAGATATCCTCGTAGAGTGTTTTATGTATGTGAGTGTCACAGTGTTGTCAAGTGTGGTGGAATAAATTAAATTGTTTATCTGTCTGTTGTTGTTATGACTTACACTTCATCATACACATACCCTAGACATATAACGTAGTCATCACACTATTCCAGAATAATTCTGACTGAGGTATACATATGTGGCAGCAAGTAAGGTTATCTATAATACACTACTCTTATTAGATATAGATCCCTTCACAGCTGATCTCAGTCAGTACACTAAGTCCCCTATAAATATTTATAACATCCCACTTCACCACAACGTTTGTTACCGGAGGTAATCTGAAATATAATTGGTTAACAACTGTAATGTCTATCTCGATCTCTCTACCACAGATGTATGAATAAGAGACAGTTTCAGACAATGTGCAGGTAGACGCACAGGGCATAATAAATCAGCAATAACACAATATATTTCACTGTGAATACAATCTTTCTCCAATTCCTCCATACAGTTATCAGGCCTTTTGGAAAACACTATGTAATATCTTAATCAATACAGTAATTCAATTGCTTTTATTCTTTCCTGTGTTTCTTGTGTGTGTTCCATTCCTTCAAGAAATAATTCTTTAAATGCGTTAGTAAAACTATCAACACACTTTCCGCTTCCATTCTCAATTTATCTGAATGTACACAGGCTTGGATTATTTCCAATAATTACACAGTGGTTTATAACACAGTTACACACTTCCTAACGCACAGTTTTTAATTAATTAGAAATATATAAATTTATACATTCTTTCTTACTCTCAAGTACATACAGTCGAGCTGTTAATGGCTAATCAGTCTGCTCTGAGATGCAGAAGGCAACGAAGTCTCCCTGAAAGAACTGGCGCTCTCGCTGTAGTTTGAATTTTTGTGGCAAGCTTCCGAAATGTGGGCACGTCTTTATATAGGTCAGGGCCGAATGACTCGGAGAACAATAAGACTGAAGTATATTCGCGTCTTCAAATGCAGGCATGATTCTATCAAGTTGTACATTTATGGAAAATTAGAAATATTAATATCTCCTTTATTCCTGGACCGGTTTCCTTCATCTTAAGCTTACAGTACGCCCTGGATTCTTTTTTATCTTTCTAGATAACTGTCTTTTCCGTTACTTCGTCCATCTTTTCATAGGCGCAGACTAAACAGCAACATTTTCGACTTGCCTGATGTCTCGATGCATTCTACTCGAATTTTCTCTGTTAGTATAACACTTTCCGTGGAAATCTTTGCTCATTCATATAAAGGGACAGTCCGATTATAGAATTACTGACCTCTTCCATGCGGTACTTCGCTCGTAATTCTATAGTTTATCTCCAATTCCAACTCGGCAACACACATTTGGAGTCCGGACATGTTAGATGTCTAATACGTTTGTAAACATACGTGAATAAGTATGCCGTGTCATTGGTCCGTCTAGCCTACACTTTATTTTGTATGGTGCGCGGTTTTGGTATGAATGGCGTGTTGTGAATCAGAATTCACGACTAAAAGTGTTCACAAAATAAATTGCATATGTTTTCATTTATGTTTACACTGATTTGAAAAGTTTGAAACTTCCATTAATTTTAAAGTTAATATGTTAACATCGACATTTACACTGGTTTGATACTGTTAGTATTATAATTATAATGTAAGTCATTTCTTCATCTATTCCTTCCTGCTCCATATGAATCATGGGACTACTTTATGCTTTTAGTTCTCTTTACGAAACTAGCAATAAAGCAATCACCAGCACTTGGCAGTGGTGGTTCATGAAATCATAATTATATACGCTGAAGTTGCCAGCCTCAAGTAACTAGGACATCCACTAGCGATTTTAACATATTAATATGCACATGGTAATATATATATATATTTATATGCTAGTTCACATGTTAGAAATATAGAATGTAAAATGACAACCTACGCCAATCCTAGCTCACATACTTATTTGCTCATGTGGATGTTTGTTTGTTTGTTTGTTTGAATCACTGGGCGCGAATTATTCACTCTTTTGCCCTTTAGGGGATGAGTTATTTACTCGTTCATACCCTTGAGCCAGACCAACTGGGGAGGCGGTGGCACAGCCACCGCCGCCCTTCTGCACATGGTCCGTGTTGCCACACGGCCGAGAAGCAACCCATCGTGACACCAGGCGATGGTACAGCAACCCGCCGTGCATCCCACACGGTATCAGACGATTAGGGGGTTTGTTTTGGGCTTTCTTTCAACCCCAGGGAGCATCCTAGATTCGAAACAGAGTACCTGGCAAAGGGGCGACCGACCCCAACCAGGCGCGTCCACGGGTGGCGGATAGTGGAACGACCTCCAGATATGGTGTGTCAGCTGCGAATTAAGTCAGCATTGCTGGACGAATAAGCAGTCGCGGACCAAACGGCGATGTCCTCCCAGCAGGACGGGGAGGGGTAACAGGTGGCACTGATACCCCCACTGAAATCCCCCATATGTCCTATGATGGGTGCATCAAGCGAGTAAGAGCCGCTATAAGCTCTAGCCACGGGGAAGGCAAACCTCGGTAAACAAACCAACCTGCTGCCTTGCAGATACCACCGGGAGATGGAAAGGCTATGGGAGACAACCCTGAACAACAAACACAACCCGGCCTGCCGAAGACGGAGTGTGTTAGCTACGGCGCAGACACCGGGAAAAAATTAGGACACACACGCTTTTGCGGTATGGAGTCATGCGACATTCTCGACTTACGTCATGGCGTCGCTCCTATCAGCTACAACCGGGGAGGAGCGGAGCCGGGCCCCTAGCCTCGAAAGGCCGACCCAAGCAACCGGTGGCCAGAAGGTGATGAGCTCCAGCAGAAGCTATGGGGCTGCCGCGCCGACCTGGAAAAGACTGTGGACTTCGTCCTGGCGACAGGCCTGCAGATTTAGCATGACTACAAACCGAACGCAGAAGAAGAAGAAGAAGAAACAGAGTACACCAGGCCCACTTTGGCGTGTGTGTATTGCCCCGAGGTTTGATAACTCTCTACCCTGCAAAGGGGGTTATACCTCCAAAGACAGTGGGGACTGGCAAAGAGGCCAGCCACCAGTGGGCTTTATTGCAACCCCAGGGAACTTCTCTTCGGGTGGCGAGGGTGCAATGCCACGAGAAAAGTGGTTCTCTACCCTGCAAAGAGGGTTATATCTCCGAGACAAGACGTATCGAGGGATCGGCACAGCCAGCGCCGAGCCTCTACCACTGCCGAGTTGCATTACCAAGAAGAAACCAGCTCTGGCCCACCTGAACTGGGAGGACCCGGACCCGGGACCAAACAGTCTCGATAGATCACGGCTCTGTTCATCAATGGCGTAGCAGCGACCGAGCCTCAACCACTGTAAAATGACGTTATCGGACACAGACACATATCACTGCCTCTACTTTACTGGGAAGACCCGAAAGCCGGGACCACACACAGTCTTGAGAGGACAAAGATCGCTTGCAACGTGCTCATATGGATAAAAGAGACTTGAATCAGCCTCTTACACGCGTCCGGGGTGTCGTTTCTTTTATAAGATAATTCGCTCTCTGACTCCGCGTGTTTCAGTTTCCTCCAATATTTCGGTTTTCCTTATTTAAAATGATATAGATTTCCTGGGCTGAATTGTAAGTTCTGATGAATACTCCAATAAAAGGTGTCCGGTCTGATAAATGGAAATTCTCACTTCTAACTACTGGCAAGTCTGGTGTCTTTGGCAAGCGTGAATCTCACAGTATACTAGACTGACTGAAGCGTCAGGTTATATTCACTGTCCCACCCCACTCTGTTTGTTATGGAGCTAAAATGATCAGCCAATCTGATTTGAATATTTTGCATGACTCATCTAGTGCAAAATTTGAAACATTACTTTTCTGAAAATGGGCTGTAAACATCCGATTGTCCTGTGTACCAACTCACGAACGCATTGGTAACCTCACACGACAATATGTGTAAGATGTAACAAATTATTACTTTCAGGTAAAATAATCTCTTTGTAACAATGTGTACCGGAAACGATTAGGTCATGCTTGGCTGTCCAGAATGTGTCGCACAGACGAGTAATCTCTTCTCTGTCGCGCACCCTTGCCTGATCTTAGCAAAGCTTTCCCGCATCTTGGCAAACGGGATGTATTATTACCAACAAGGGGTGTCAGATGTTTGAACAAACAAACTCTCTGCTACATAGCAAAACAGAAAGAAAATGGGGCGACTCGGAAAAAATCGCAATACAATCAGTACAAAAAATTTAACTGATACTGCCGTAGTGAAAGAGAGATCGGACAGAGGACGCACCAAAATCCGTCTACGTGACAGTTACTTAAATTTAGAAAAGAAAATCCTTTAAACGACAAAACAAGTGATTGTTTATTTAACTAGATATTTAATTGTAGCAGCAGTAGCAGTGGTAGTAGGTGTAGTAGTAGTAGTAGTAGTAGTAGTAGTAGTAGTAGTAGTTGTTGTTGTTATTGTATTGATACTTTTTATAGTAACAGTAGTAGAGACAATAATAATTACGGTTGTATTCCCAGGGTCTGAAAAGGGAACAAAGAATAGTAACAGAATAACCTGCTACACATGTCGTAAAAAGCGATCAAAGAAGGTTGAGCTGGAGGCATGGCTATCCTATCTTTTAAGCTACGAAAATATTTTAACAAAACATTTTGGAAATAACAGGAGAGAAACATGAAAGGGAAGAAGACGACATGTGAAGACCTTGAGATGATGACATGGGTCAGGTTGATCTGGCATAAGTTTGTTGAAAGACTATGCTCCTTGGGAGATGAAGGTTAATGATGATTATGACGATGATAATGATGATGACGAATTAATAGTGGTAATAACATTAAGAAATAAGTGCTATATAACTGAGCTAGTTAGTTGAAAAATATTAGTTGTTAGGTCAGGTAAGGTTTTAAGGCCATCGATAATGATGTTCTTCTAAGATGAATATGTCCGCTTAAAGTAAACATCTTCCTCGAAATAGTGTTGCATCACTTTAGCCTTTTATCAGCTGCCTACAAGTGGTTCCAAGTGTCGATCAGTACTTTATTTGAGCGGTCTTCTCTTGTCTCCTGTATCTCTCTACAGCCTGTGTCAGTGCTCTTTTACGCGTGATATCCAGCAGCTCTATATTGGCATCTATGTCACATACGGCTGTGGGGTTTGATCTCATCCCTCGACAAATTAACCTGAGAGCTTGGTTCTCCACAAGGTCGAGAAATGAGTGTTAGTATTCACAATATTCTGGAGGGGGAGGTTATAGTCTATCACTGATCTCATATAGCCGAGGTAAAGTTGGCGAACAGTTTGTACTAGCACGTCGTTTGACGAGGTTTAGGCGTTTACATGCTTTTTCACTGAAGTTGTAGTTGTGTCCATTTAGTTTCAATTGTCTGTCAAGTGACTCATATTTTTAAGTTTCCATTTTTTCACCCCAATTCAAAAATGTAAATAAAAGAATCGTCATATTATTGTTTCTTTTTTGGATCATTTGAGACCAACTGACAATGCAGTCGGTGGCCATCACGCCTGATGACGTCTTGTAGGGCAGCAACAAACTGTTTCCATTTTGCTCGGTCTGCGGCCATTATTCGTACAGTGCCGCCAGCTCTGGTTCACTCTTTGTATCTCAGCCTCCACAGCTCCCCGACAAGATGTTCTCGGTCGGCCTCTCTTTCCGCGATGGCGTGCTCATCCTCCCGGCAGCTCCGAGCAGTTCCCGGCCGGCGATGGCATTCGGCCAAAAGATTCGGAAAACCTGCCCTAGGCAAACT
Organism: Oreohelix idahoensis; assembly: GCA_024509875.1. Classification (NCBI taxonomy): domain Eukaryota; kingdom Metazoa; phylum Mollusca; class Gastropoda; order Stylommatophora; family Oreohelicidae; genus Oreohelix; species Oreohelix idahoensis. The sequence continues at coordinate 620,674 of JAMPIV010000299.1, read as the reverse complement.
GTGTGCAAAGAGAACATCTTCGACATCTTCTTTTCCTCCACTCTCCAGCACTCCGCATCATAGAGAAGCCTAGAAAGCACACAACATAATCTGAATTCTGTGTTTCTGCTGCCCTGGGAAGATGAAGTTCAGATCAGCAGACAACCACTTTCGATCTACTCATTCTTCTTAACTCATTTATGTTTTGTTTTTAAAATCGTCAGATTAAAGAAAACTAAATGTTATGTATTTGTTGTTTTGTTTTAATGCCATGCATATTAACCTCACAGCTTAATTAATGTGACATTAGTCCTGCTTAACTTTTGACCTAACAGCGGCAGGTAAACTTTACTCTCTCATTTGACGTCCGTGATTTGGCCATTTAAAATGGTATATTATTTCATTTTGTTTCGGAAAATAAAAAAAATAATACGCAGTTAATTGGCACATTTTACACTTTCTTTTGACATTTGTTTCATGTACATTAAATGAATACATGTGAGAATATCAATATATTGAGTGACTTTTCAGTCATTCCGTACTTGGAACATACTAACTCAAAGTTTCTGCTCTTTAATTGTGTGTTATAACACAGTCATATTTGTAGAACACATTTTCATTTCTGCACTGCAACATTATAATATACCGCTCCTCTTATTCGTGTACAGTAACTATACCTTGCGTCTTGTTCCTGCAACAGGCCAATAATCTGTTTGTCTTAATGTTTGATTGTACGATCACCCTGGACATATTGCGCTCCATGGAAAAATCTATACACCCACCTGTAGAAGAGTAAACGACTATAAGATGTGGTGACTCTTGTTCCTGTACTGTCATTATACCTTTCGTCTTGTTTCTGTACTGTCATTATACCTTTCGTCTTGCTTCTTTACTGTCATTATACCTTTCGTTTTGTTCCTGTACTGTCATTATACCTGTCGTCTTGTTTCTGTACTGTCATTATACCTTTCGTCTTGCTTCTTTACTGTCATTATACCTTTCGTTTTGTTTCTGTACTGTCATTATACTTTTCGATTTGTTTCTGTTCTGTCATTATACCTTTCGTCTTGTTCCTGTACTGTCATTATACCTTTCGTTTTGTTCCTGTACTGTCATTATACCTTTCGTCTTGTTTCTGTTCTGTCATTATACCTTTCGTCTTGTTTCTGTACTGTCATTATACCGTTCGTCTTCTTTCTCTACTGTAACATTATACCTTTCGTCTTGTTTCTGTACTGTCATTACACCTTTCGTCTTGTTTCTCTACTGTAACATTATACATTTCGTTTTGTTTCTCTGCTGTAACATTATACCTTTGGTCTTGTATCTCGACTATAACATTATACCTTTCGTCTTGTATCTCGACTATAACATTAAACATTTCGTCTTGTTTCTCTGCTGTAACTTTATACCTTTCGTCTTGTTTTTCTACTAAAACATTATACCTTTCGTCTTGTTTCTCTACTGTACCATTATACCTGTCGTCTTGTGTCTCGACTGTAACATTATACCTTTCGTCTTATTTCTCTGCTGTAACATTAGACCTGTCGTCTTGTTTTTTCTACTGTAACATTATACCGTTCTTCTTGTGTCTCTGCTGGAACAATATGCCATTGGACTATTTTCTCTACAGTAAAATTATACCTTTCGTCTTGGTTTTCTACAGTAACATTATACTTTTCGTCTTGTTCCTCTGCTGTAACATTATACTTTTCGTCTTGTTTCTCTACTGTAACATTATGCTATTGGTCTTGTTTCTCTATTGTAACATTATACCTTTCGTCTTGTTTCTCTACTGTAACATTATACCTTTCGTCTTGTTGGTCTGCTGTAACATTATACATTGGTCTTGCTTTTCTACTGTAACATTATACCTTTCGTCCTGTTTCTCTACTGTAAAATTATACCTTTGTTTTGTTTCTCTGCTGTAACATTACACTTTTCGTCTGATATCACTACTGTATCAATATACCTTTCGTCTGGTTTCTCTGCTGTAACATTATATCGTTCGTCTTGTTTCTCTTCTATAACATTATACCTTTCGTCTTGTCTCTCTGCTGTAACATTATACTTTCGTCTTGTTTCTCTGCTGTAACTTTATACCTTTCGTCTTGTTTCTCTACTGTAGCATTATACCTTTGTCTTTTTTCTCTGCTGTAACATTATACATTTCGTATTGTTTCTCTATTGTAACATTATACCCTTTGTCTTATGTCGCTGCTATAACAGTATAACTTTCGTCCTGTTTCTCTACTGTAACATTATACCTTTTGTCTTGTTTCTCTTCTGTAACATTATTCCTTTCGCATTGTTTCTGTACTGTAACATTATACCTTTCGTCTTGTTTCTCCACTGTAACATTATATCTTTCGTCTTGTTTTTCTTCTGTAACATTATACGTTCGTCTTTTTTATCTGCTGTAACAATATACCTTTCGTCTTTTTTCTCTGCTGTAATTATACCTTTTGTCTTGTATCTCTTCTGTAACATTATAAATTTCGTCTTGTTTCTCTACTGTAACATTATACCTTTCGTCTTGTTCCTCTGCAGTAACATTATACCTTTCGTCTTGATTCTCTGCTGTAATTATACCTTTCGTCCTGTATCTCTATTGTAACATTAAACCTTTCGTCTTGTTTCTCTACTGTACAATTATACATTTGTCTTGTTTTTCTGCTCTAACATTATACCTTTCGTCTTGTATCTCTTTTGTAACATTATACATTTCGTCTTGTTTCTCTGCTGTAACATTACAACATTCGTCTTGTTTCTCTTCTGCAACATTTTACCTTTCGTCTTGTTTATCTACTGTATCATTATACCTTTAGTCTTGTTTCTCTGCTGTAACATTATACAATTCGTCTTATTTCTCTGCTGTAACATTATGCCATTGGTCTTGCTTCTCTACTGTACCATTATATCTTTTGTCTTGTTTCTCTGCTGTAACATTATACCTTTCGTCTTGTTTCTCTACTGTAACATTATACTTTCGGTCTTCTTCCTGTGTCAGCAAATCAAAAGAGTTGTGATGCAGTGGATCCCTTCTCATTGCAACATCCCTGGAAATGAAGACGCTAACAAATTGACAAAGGAAAGGTGACAGCTACCTCAGCTTTTACAAAAACATAACTTATGAAGAGGCCAAGAGTTTTATTATGGGCAGATACAGGAGCAAGTGGGAAGCAGAACATCTAGGCAACAATAACATTGATGCGTATTACCAGCTCAGCAGAAGTGACCAAGTGGTAATCTTCAGACTTAACACAAGTCATAACGGATTGGGATACCATCTATTAAACACGTTAAAGACAGGAACTACTGATGAGTGTAACTGCAGCACCGATAACATGACTGCTGACCCTCTACGTCAAAGATGCCCAACATATGAGGAACAGAGAAAGCGCATATGGCCATCATCAGTACCATTCCTAGAAAAGCTATACGGAGATGTCAACAGCCTCACACTGACCACTGGTTTATTTGTACATATTCAAGTTGACGTTTGAGGATGAACGAAAACAGAGTCTTCTTCCTGAATTGTAGATCCGAAACATTATTCAGATAGGTTAATATGAACGAGAAACAATTACTGCACCGAAGACGTGTGCACGTCTTACACAGTGTTGGTTACAAGTGTAGGTATGTTTAATAATTCTACACTGGATAATATAAGAGTGTGTTCCAGAGAACAAATGAAGATTTTCATTTTTAATAACATGTTAAAGTTTGTCATATCGAGATTTATGTATCAAGTCTCCATTTAACGCTGCTTACATTGATTTATAGAAAAACTAATTTGTTCCTAATTTTTAAAGTGCCACTGAAGTGGCAGTATTAATCATTCTTTGTATGTTTAATGTTACTTTCGTAAAGTTGTAATTATAATCCAGCAAGCAAAATGTATGGTATACATATACACAGTCTTAAATGTTCTATAAACGGTTTAATTACAATGCAAAATAATAATTATATTAGCCATATTACACGCTGCCGAAACTAAAGTCAGGTAAACATTTAAATATTAAAAGTAGTACACGTTTTCTTTTTCTGTAAATTGTATTGTATATAACTAAATATAATTGTAGTGTAAAACTCAACATTTTTATCTATAACTTGAATGCATAACAATTTATTCTATGTGAAAAAACAAAGACATGATAATTAGATGGAAAACAATATGTCTTTTTCAAAGTTGAAATGGGTTTTACTGGGTACAATTAAATTTAAATTGATGTGATTTCATACAGCAAGTAGCACAACTTTAGACAAAGCCATGTCTTGATGTAAGCGCCAAAAAAATACACAACAGTATTTAATTTAAACTGTATACATAAAGCTTGCTTGACGTGAATATGAATTAAATGTCTCACAATGATGCATTCATTTTTAAACAAAATTGTTACTGAACCATTTCAGTATGATCGTACTCAGAACAGTTGGTTCGGAAAAAAAAATCATAATCCTGACTCATAACTTTTTTGTTTAACACTTATAATCAAACATTAGCTACAGTATTTGTCATGTGTCTGCAATTCTGTTGGTATTAATTTCCAGCAGGACTCATGGTGTGGAGTAGTATACTGAGAGTTTAAAATCAATTACACCAAACGAGAATTGCGTACTTTGTGTCGCTCATTTAGGTTGTACCGTGTGTAATGAAAAAAAAATGTAATTCCGAGAAGTAATTTAATTAAATATACGACAACATAAGAAATAATAACAACAAATACATTTTGTAGCATAGTTTACATGTGTACTTGTATATCATTTACCATAATTCTGAATTTTTTTTTTTATATATAAATAATTTTAGCGTTCGGGTATTAAGTTTTTTTCTTGACCGGAAGAAATACTTGTTTTCTAGAATTTACAATATCCTCAGCATTATTATCATAATCTAAATAAAGAACAAACATTGCAAAGTAAAATATGACAGTCGGAAAAACATCATATTTATAGTTTTGCCAATGAAAAGTTACGAGTCTTCGAATTAAAAAGCTATTGCAAAATGTGCCGTAAGCTTGGCATCGTCAACACATTATTTAAAAAAATGACGAGAACACTAAAGAAATAATGTTGAAAAAAAAAGAAAAATGTATATAATAATTAAACGGAAAGAAGTTTTAATGACCTATATTCATTGTTGTTATCATGTGCATTAAAAACAGACAATGGTTTGTCTAAACAAATTGCACAGAAGAAAAGTGAATTTGTGCTCAACTCGAAAAATTACCCATTCAAGAAGTTAAATGTCTTCTATAATCACATTATCTATAGAAACTAGCTCGGTGTGTATGTATGTTAATCTCTAATTACGTGGATTTGGGCATTGCGTGGTTGATATGCCCATTTAAGCACAGATACCAAGTTAATATCTATTATTCTATTATTAGTATCTTGGTAATTATTCCTTTCATGTTTTGCTAACACCAACATGCAATTGGTGGGTAGTGCTTTCACCTTCCCTGATGTCTTTATCTGCCTTTATCTTTTCTTCTGTGCCTGCTACATTAGAACTAAATATCACATGGTAAACAAATATATATTTTTGTCAGAAACATCTCCGCTATGTGCTGTCAACTGGATTCTTCAATGTTTCACACAATGCTCGAATGTAAACATCTGGAGTTTTACATTACATAAATAAATTCTAGAACTCTTGGCTTTGCAATCATCTCGTATTTTCAGTAATACTGCATCGTTTGCTCATATCCCATGTTTGAAAACATAAGCTATTTATGTTTTCATCACATTGATTGTCACGAGATGGCCCCCCCTTTGCTCTGCAGTGATGGTCCAACAATGGCCAAATACAAGAGTATCTAGTGTGGGTCTTGATAGGTATCTACCTTTGCACACAAGATTACTCTTGGCAGAGATGCAAATAGAAGGATGATGATGCTTCAACCTAGAGGGATTGTCACAAGATATTCAGAAATCAAGAACAATGCTTAATATGTCTTAGCACAGTTGAATTATTATAACTTTTGTGAAGAGATATATTATATGATTTAGCTCGTTCAAGCCCCCAACTGATTTAATTCAGTGAAATCTTAATTTAGTAGCTCTATTTTATGTGTAAGTAAGGTGACTGAGACATACGGGTGCAGTACACTCAAAAGGATTAAATCAACTATACATTTGCATGTATATAAATATATATATATATATATATATATATATATATATATATATATATATATATATATATATATATATATATATATATATATATATATATATATATATATACATACACAAAAGAAATCTGTCACATTTTGTATTTTGTTCTCAATAATTGTGCATCAAAAATATTGATAAACCAAACATGGCAGTTCGATAATGGATTGATGTCCTGAAAGAAATTAGGTTGCAAAACAAAAATGTAGTAACTGAGTGTCACGTGGTTGTACCTTATAGAAGTGTGGTGTTCAAAACAAATATCACAAACTCAGTAACGAATGTGACCACCACGTGACTTGCACCACTGTACTGCAGCGGCGTCTCATGGAGAGTTCCAAACGTCTGATCTGGTCTTCTGGGATGTTGTTCCATGCCTCAGTAAGCGCTGTATTCAACCTATCCAAGCCTCTGGTTGATAATGGAGGGTGGGAACTAGAGGTGGGCGAATCGATACACTCCGTTGTTTCGAGACAGTCGGCTCAATTAATTATACTGTGTCGAAACAGTGTGTCGAAACAGTGTGAGGACACAATTGCCCGTATAGGGGAGAAAGAAGTCTCTTATAGACAGTACCGGGGCGGGTATACATGAATTGTGTGAGACAATTTCCTCAGTTTTTACTGTCGTGTGTGAAAATCTATGGCGTTTCGTGTGACCACAATTCAATATTTTTACACAAGTCTTCATTGTGATGAAATAAAACGTAGATATGATGATAGCTGCAGTATATGGGAAAATAATAAAAAACAACAATAATAATAACAGTAATAATAACACATGATATCAAACTAGAGTAAGCTAGTTTTGGTAGACAATGATTCAAATCCACACCGAGTAGGCCTACACAGATATCAGCAGAACTAATAAAGTGTCCATTACATTTATACGAACACACGGACACTTTTAACTTTAACATAGCGCCTAAAACATTGACAACTGCAGCTCTGACCCAATTTCCAGTGTCTATAACTTCTCAGCAAAAATAATATCACTTGTAAAATCAAGTCATCATAACACATCCCTGAAAATTATGACATGTTTGATATTCCATACTAATGTTCCGAACGGTTGATTCAAATTTTACATAGGCTCAGACAGTGTGTCGCTGCAAAACAGCGAGGCAGACGAAACAAACAAGCAGGAAGTGTCGATTCGCTCGCTGTTTCGAAGCATTGTTTGGACCCTTGAATGATAAAATACCAGAACACACGTTACATTTTACTTTGTTGTCTTTGATCTTTACAAAATAATCCCAAACAGGGCTTCTCCCCGCCATAAATGAAGATTAAATGATGTTGAACACAAGTTTTAAACACTATTTTATGTATAAACAAAACACGTTTTCTTACGATGGCGCCTGAAGTCAGGAATCAAGAGTACCGTAACATGCGTATAATGAGCGCTTGGATGAAATAGAACTATGGAACTGTTTCGAAACAGCAGACTACAAGTAAATTAACTGAAACAATGAGACATGAGTCGTGACACCCTAGTATGCAGATTTACTTATTCTCGTTAGTACAAATCTATGGTATTTCGTGTGACCACTGTTAAGAATTTTACACAGTCGTTTTCATTATGATGATATGCAAGGGGAACATGCTGACAGCTGCAGTAAAAGTGAAAAAAATTATAATAATAACAGTAATAATGACACATTATATAAAACTAGAATAGGTACAGTCAGCGACAATGATTCAACTCAAACCGAGCAGACACCTAATAGTAGTAAGCCTCTTTCAGTCCTGAGGAATTATTTTTAAAAAAATTATGACTTGTTTGATTTTCCATACTATCTATGAACGCCAAATGTAGCGCACGCTTGACACATGAGACAATGATACAGTGTGCCTTTTGCAAAACAGCGAAGCTGACGGGAACTGAAACTGCTGTTCGAAGCAGGCTATGTGTCGAATCTGCGAGAGACAGTGTGTCTCTGCAAAACAGACAGGACGTGACACTGTATCGACACCGCAAAAATCTGCGCATCGAAGCGTTCGGGTACGACGCAGTTTCGACGCATTGTTTCGACACATAAACACAGTAGCCATCTCTAGTGGGAACCCTTCTGTCCACATGGTCTCAGAGATGCTCAATGGGATTCAAATCAGGGGAAAGAGATAGTCAAGGGTTCCGGATGTTCACATTAACTGCATTGAGGTAGTCTAGGGCTGCTACGGCTCTGTGAGCCGAGGCATTGTCATGCATGTAAATTAGGCTTGGATCATGTTGGTACAGGAACGGCAGAGCGTGCGGCTGCAGTACGTCACGTATGTAGCGATTGACGGTGAGGGTTCCTTCAATTCAGACAAGATAAGTTCTGTGCTAATCGGTAATATCCCACCCTCTCATCCCAACCATAACGCTTCGTGGTGGTTCATGAAATAATCATTCTATATGCTGAAGTTGCCAGCCTCGGATGACTTGGACATCCATTAGCAATTTTCACATGTTAATAAATGCAAAATATAGAGTTACGAAAAGTACAACTTACCCCAAAATCTCTTTTAGAATACTGACTCCTGGCTCAGAGAAATAGTGAAGGCAACTTGTTTAAGATGCCTCTTAAACGCGGTCTGTGGTATTACTTTACACTAGGCTCTCACTCTGACTTTGTGTTCAGATTCCTAGGATTTCGGGTTTCCGTGTTAATGTAGTTAGAGTTTTCGTGGGATATACGTCCACAAAATGCTAAAACAAAGTCCGGTCCAATAAATGGAATTCTGATCTTATTCCTTACTCTGGCTAGCTAGCTGTCTTCTTGACGAGGTGAATTTCACAGTGCTCTAAACCAGCGAATGTGTCAGATTATATTGCAACGTTCGTCCTACGCACGTTTGTTGTTACTATCTGACCAGGCTCCAATCAGAAATGTTGTTTATAAGATCTAGAATTGCCAAGCCAATTGTATTTAATCAGGCATGTTATAATGGGGTTTATCTAAAAAATTCCCTCATAGGAAAATTATGCGTGATTTTTTTAAAAGTCCCTTTTCATATAAGGAATCGTTATTTCCATCGATTATCGTTCCTGTTTACACTCACGACTTCCTACATTATCAAATAATGTCTTTACGGAAACTTATTACAACATTCCGTCTTTCAGGTGCGTGTCCACCTGGATAATTTACGGCCATGTACCTGCGCCAACAAACATTCATTATGTCACCATCTGGGCTGTGTTCTCTCCACGAGAGAAATTAAGAGGTTACAATAGCCATATCATCGCTAACCAAGCTCGTGAGGCGATCTTCGTGTTAATTCGGCACGTCAATGTCTAATACAAGAGAATTTTACCAACATGACTGTCGGTCAATATTACATCACCTGTCTTCTCTCTCAGCAGTGATGACCAGGTAAACAGACATGACGAATTATTACAGGAAGAGGTGTAAACAATGACTCGAAAATACAAAATATTGTCCGAGGTAGGAAAATAGAACGCGAAGAGACGAAAGGAATTACTGGATAGCACAAGAAGTAAAAATTTTGGAGATCATTCTTTGAGATTGATGAAGCCGTCCGTGTACACTATTGCTAGATTTTGCTATGCTCTTTTTCTTCTTCGAACACTGGCCGACGTCTACTAGAATATTATCAAAGAAAGCAATAGTTAGCTTCAGGCTATTTGCATCTGCTTAGAATTTTTTTCCGAAAATGGTACTGGTGACGGCCATATGTGCTTCATATGTTCCGCATATGTTGGGTACCTTTGAACCATATTATCAGCAGTCATTTTATCAGCGCCACATTTAGACTCATTTTGTTGTACGATGTACACAGTTTCCGGACTGTGTTTGGGCACTTTGTGTGCCAGCTTTCTTATTATGTATTTCTGCTAGAAATTAGTTAGTCCCTGGCTTAACGAGTTATATGTTGGGACCATTAGCAACATACAGTTACAAAGTGGTTATTAGCCGCTTTTTTTATAGAATTTGTACTAGTTTCTGCGCTTATAGGCAACCAGTTAAGCGTCTACTAATATTCCTGGCGTTGTACCGACTTGTTAGCTGATTTCAAATTGTGTGTGTATTCGCGCTTGTTTTATTTTCATAATACAGATGGTATTGAAATGTAAGATTAAAAAACAAAAACATACATACAAAATGACACTTCCAATTACCCACATACTTTATGGAGGAAGTAACGAGGAAAGATAATGCTAATAAAGGCGACGCAGCTAATTATGTCAACTTTACATTTAGGCACCATATATTGAAAATACCTTGTACAAGGTATAACCCGTCAGGTTCCATGAAGTTTCTGTGGGTCTTTGATGAGGCTAATAAAGAAGAGGATTATCGCTCCCTCACCCATGTCCTACAAGGCTGCTAATATGAGGTTGCTCATAAGATTTGCATCCTCATCATGCAAAACCAATTGCTATAGCAATCACCACCTGAAGATCATGTGCAAGCTTCCTTTACGGTGGCTAGCAGTTGTTGTGACTTCATGCTTCATAAGAACCGAAAGGAAAATAAATGAATTAATAAATTAACCCACCAGAAGTTGTACACGTCAATCAATCCATCAATACCTTTTAGCTCCCGAAGGAACATAGGCCTTCCACAAGCGCAATCCAAGAAGAGTTGAACATAATATTTTATGCCATTAATTAACAGAAAGCTTTATGATCCATAGGTCGGAGTTCGTAACCGGTGCCAGTTCGTCACCTTAAAGATTAGTCTGGTTGTCTCTATGTGGTTTCTTGTAATCAAATTTTTAAACAAACAGGTGATGAACTTGTTGTGGAGGACTAGACTGTAACCAGGCCAGGGGGAAGACGCACGACATGATAGTATGGCGTTCTCTCTCTCTCTCTCTAGTAAACCGCTAAACCCCAGAGTACAAGAGAAACGATTAAGTAAGTAGGGATCCCGTTAAACGCCCATTGAGGCATATTGAAATATGGTGTTAGGCCCATATTTTCTTGACCATCGTCGCACTAGTGTTGATGTGATCAGCATCACACCGGCCGCCTTAACTTTCACAGAGTTGCTCTGGTACCAAATTCGTGAGGCTGACTTAGTAAGTAGTTAACAGAAAATACAAGCTCCGTGTAAACTTGATGTATTCAGAAATACACGCATTTAGCGCAGCGGCCTGTTCCGACTACGATGAAAAAAATGTGGTATCCCATTTATAGAAGACAAACACAAAGGTATGTTTTCAGGCACTCGTAAGAAATAAAGAAGAATAACACTAGACAACAGAAAAACAGCAGACGTGAGTGGCTTACCCAGGACTCGAACCCAGGACCTTCCGTGCGACAACCCCGCCTAGCTATGCAAGTGAATCACACTATCCACTCTGACATCTAGGCATCACCAACAAAATGATGCTTCGATGACGGGCCATTAGTGCGACCCGCAACACATAACATCGGAAATTTACCATGGGTAGTCTAGGCGGGGTTGTTATATATATATATATATATAAGAGACAGAGCTGAGGTGAACAAAACTCTGCTGCTATTACTTAGGCACCTTTTCAACAATGCAATGTTAATTAAACAAGGCTTGCCAAATTTAACAATGGGATATGTGAACGCGTCAGATAGGGAACGTGTTTGAGATACCTTGCATAGCGAAAAAGTGGCACTCGTTTTTCAGTGGATAGTTTTTACTGTGTTGTGTCAAGCCATCGACCTGTTTGGCATCGGCAGCAATATTATTAATCTCATTTGTTTTGTCAAGCAAGGATTCAAGGATCCAGTCAACATCAGTCTGAGTGGTACAGTTGTCTCTTATGTGTAAAGTAACATTAATGCATCGTATATCGGAAGGAATTTTTTAGACAAGAATTTGACATAAAGAAGGCATTCTTTCTGTTATCTTCTTTTTCGCATGTTTTAATATTTTGTTATTTTCATTATCTTCAACATGTTCACCTTCTTGTTATGAATCTTCTCGTTATGAAACATCTCGTAATGATTACTTCACTGTTATTATAGTTCTCATTGTTATTATAGTTATCTGTTTGTTATTATCAATATTATTACTGTCACAATAACCAGTTTTGTTATAATTACTACACATCCAACTCTTCCTGCTAAATATGCAATAAACTCGATTCTTTGTTTTCTTGATGATGTTTCTTATGTTAATTAGAAAAACAACTGCTGATACATTCTTGAATATTTCAATCACACATAGTAGTTAGCACGTTTGGTGCATTATTCATATATTTTTAAAAAAATTATCGTTACTTTCGTCTCTTCTTCATTCACTTTTTTTTTCAAATATACTATTTAGTCTGTGACAAACAGTGCCATTATCAGGGGAAAACCAGCAATCGTCAATAAATAGCTGTTGGAATATTGTCAGTTCTTTCTTGTTATTGTTGATGAGAATCGACGTCATTGCACCCCGGGCAAACCCAAAGGTGCTCAGTCTCCCTCAGCAAAAGTCCAAGGGTATGAATGCTAATTGTTCCTGTTGCGCACTGATTGTATACACGCCTGATGTGTCCTCTCATACGTCCATCCCCTGCTGGTTTTACCTGTTGCGCACTGATTGTATACACGCCTGATGTGTCCTCTCATACGTCCATCCCCTGCTGGTTTTACCTGTGATGCCAGGTTCTAGCAGTCTTAGCCTTGAAGATTCATTGATTGTATTGTCATTCTCTAACAAGCGATCATGAACTGCCCTCATTATTTCTCTCTTATCCATTTCTGTCACGGATTGCCTCCCCTGCTTTGCAGCAGTGGTCCAACAGTGACAAAAACACAAGAGTTTCTAATATTGGCTTCCAACGTAGCTACCTGCGAGCAAGATTACTATTGGCAGAGATGTAGATAGAAGATTAATGACACTTCTACCTTAAGGGAGTTTTCACAAGATATTTCGAGAAGTCGTGATCAATGTTGTATTGGGCTGAACAATTATTAACGCATTATATCTGGTCCGTAGCTTTTCTGGAGGATTAAAGCAATGGTTTAGCCCGTTCAAGCCCCCAGTTGGTGTAAACAACCGAAATCTCATTTATAAGGTGTAGCTCTGTTTAGAGGTAAATATATGTCTAGGTATTGTCGTAAAATACAATTTGTATGTGCAACACGCTCACATATATCTCGCCAAATTTCCCCCAAATTGTAAGACTAGTAACCATTTTTATAAGTGTAAAAATAACCTAGGAATAAAATAGCGAAGTTATGGAGATCGTTGTCGCCTACGTCGCAAGTCAGTGCTAAGATTTTATGCCTCGACCTTGAGACAATAACGTACCACATTTGACAAAAAACTAAAGCCTAGTTGTTCCGAGAAGATAGTAAGATAGAAACGGCGAAAGAATAAAAGGAAGCATAAGAGTGAGAGAGAAATGCTACCTTCCCGACGCGTTTGGTTCTGCTTGGTTGTCGCGAGCCGAGCAGACGATAGTGCATGGCGATATCGTGGCTTGTTTCTAAAAATACGATAGAAAACCCCTTTTTCTGTAACGCAGATGCGAATGTATATTACCACATCGATCGGATGCGAGACAGACAAAACACGTACAAACGCGTATCTCTAGCGTAAAAGTATGGCTAATGTAACGCACAGACAGCACTTTGCCGCTTTTGTGACGTATTACTACAAGCGTTGTCTCGTAATGAATGAGACAGACAGTTTAAAAAAAAAAGAAAAAAATTACGATTAACGTGGAATATTTTGAAAAAAATACAGTATGGAACGGGGACGGGAAGGAGCATAGTTGGTGGTACTACGAGTTAGTGTTTACAAATTTGAATTGGCAAGACAGAAAAATATGTTAGTTGAGGAAATGAAGCATAAAAACGAGATAGTGACAGAAGACAGATGGACGAACAGACTACTTCTTTCTCAGTTTGACCAGCGGTGGGGATAAGGGGGAAGTTAGTCCTATATTTGAAAATTTAGTTCGAGATTGAATATAAGGACGCTAAAAGCCAAACGGTACCTGATTGGCTGTAGCCTAATATACTAAGGGGGGAATAAAACTAATTGATAGTAGTGTTCGGGGCCACTTGTGATAGAGATTTTCGACACTAAAGTTGTTTAAAAGCAAGATAAAAGTACTGTCTTGGCTTAGCTGTTCTGCACCAACAAGAGATATGGAATTTGACCATATTATCTCAAAATAAAACTTCTTAGTGTAAATATTTCTCTGATGCGGTAAGGAAGAAAACATTTATATCATTATTATCATTATTATGTATAAATTATTGAATTTGTATGAAAATTATGTGGGAAAGAAGTATCTAGAGAAAAGTCAACATCAAACTTTGTGTTGTTTCACATAGTTGTTAAGAAATATAGTAATATGTTGTGGTAAAGCCCGACAGGTTTTCTGACACATTGGGAGAGGATAAAAGTAATTATTAATAAGAATAGTGTTGTACATTTTATGACATGAGACCAGGCAAACCACTGGCCGTCTTCTTCAGCAAGTCACCGTCTTTGTACATGACTTGATATTAGTAACTTAAAATGTTTCCTTTGTCAAGGACAGTGTCAAACGGTAGTTTGAAAGTTTATCTGACCATGAATGGGGTAACAAACCAATTAAGAACGTTAACTAATTGTGTAGTTACCATGCTGAATCTGAATGAATTAAAATGTTTAGTTAGGGAAAGAGAGAGTATATCAGAGGGTGATGTAGACCGCATTTATATTGTTCCAGGGTGTTATCTATGACTCAAAGTGAGCCCAGGTCAACTGAGATCTGTATATTGCTGCCTGTAAATAAGTGAGGCCGTATCAACTGTGTAAAAGGTAAAGGTAAAGGAACCCGTTACACGCCCATTTAGGCATATTGGGAATATGGTGTTAGGCCCATATTATCTTGACCGTCGGCACACGAGGGGTGATGTGGTCGGCATCACGATCAACTGTGTGCCTCCTTGTTATTTCAAGAGCAGAACTCTGATGTGATATTGGAAGCTGGTGGAGTGACTAGACTTCGTACTGTACACCAGAAGACACAAAGATAAGACAGTGTCTACAGGCATTTGATAGATCAAACCACAATACTCTCATTTCCCAAGTGTTTAAGAAATTCTTCAGATCATGATGAACTAAGACGTTCTTCCTAATAATACCCATTCATAGGAGCAAGAATAAAGTGACACTGTTACAGATTGACACCTTTAAGTAAATTTGTGAATAACAAGATATATATATATATATATATATATATATATATATATATATATATATATATATATATATATATATATATATATATATATATATATATATATATATATATATATATATATATAAATTGAATCACTTTGATGTACATATTTTGATTGATCATTTTGAAGTTTCAATATTCCAGTATACACAAAATTGTGATACTGGAGAAATAAATTGTAAAAAAAATTTATTCAATTTAAAACTTAACCAGTGACTTGTTTACTCATTGTTCATTAAGTTATAAGTTTAGTGTTGTCATTTCATTACAGTACCACATACTTTACATTACCCTAGACATTAGACGTAGCTATCGGACATACTAGTCAAGAATAAGTCTTAGTGAGATCGTAGGGTGGTAGCAGAAATGTACCCTGAAAACTCACTCTAACCTTAGAGATTCAGGGACCTTCACAGCTGACCTCACTCAGTAAAATAGGAAATATAATAACAACCATCATAACATCTAAATCCACCACAGATATATATATAATATTCTGGCTCATACGTTTGCTTTCATACATATAATAAACTGGAGCGACTATGCTTGTTTAGTTTTAAAACAACATGTAACAATGTTTATAATGCATTAGTCTTTAACAGTTAAAATAAATATGGAGAGTTTTGTGAAATTTAGGTAAAGGTTTTCGTCACAGAGACGTAGGTGAGCATTTATCAAAAGTCCGTTGCTTTTGCCTATTTTACAAGACACTTAACTATAGCAAAGTAAATAACACATAAGGAAGGGAAACCCGAGGCCTGTAAACAGTAAATTAATATTAGACAAACATAAAGGTATGTTTTCAGGCACTCGTAAGAAATAAAGAAGTAGAACACTTGGACAACAGAAAAACAACAGACGTGAGTGGCTTACCCAGGGTTCGAACCCCGTACCTTCCGTACGACAACTCCGCCTAGCTATCAAGCGAATCACACTGACCCCACGGCCAGCTAGGCATCCCCAAAAAAAGATGCTTTACTGGCTATTTATCAGTAAGAAACACAAGATAACACCGGAAGTATACAGTGGGCAACTCAGCCCCTTAATGACGCAATCACTTCTGTTGTTCCTCTATTAACAGTATGTGTCAGTCCAAACAAGACAAAGACCTTGATACTGGGTCCAGTAAATAGTAGAAGACTAAAGGACAATAGTATAGAACAGTGGGTAGGTTTCTGGTATTGTATGAACATAAATAACACATAAGGAAGGGAAACCCGAGGCCTGTAAACAGTAAATTAATATTAGACAAACATAAAGGTATGTTTTCAGGCACTCGTAAGAAATAAAGAAGTAGAACACTTGGACAACAGAAAAACAACAGACGTGAGTGGCTTACCCAGGGTTCGAACCCCGTACCTTCCGTACGACAACTCTGCCTAGCTATCAAGCGAATCACACTGACCCCACGGCCAGCTAGGCATCCCCAAAAAAAGATGCTTTACTGGCTATTTATCAGTAAGAAACAGAAGATAACACCGGAAGTATACAGTGGGCAACTCAGCCCCTTAATGACGCAATCACTTCTGTTGTTCCTCTATTAACAGTATGTGTCAGTCCAAACAAGACAAAGACCTTGATACTGGGTCCAGTAAATAGTAGAAGACTAAAGGAACATAGTATAG
Source organism: Oreohelix idahoensis (assembly GCA_024509875.1). NCBI lineage: Eukaryota > Metazoa > Mollusca > Gastropoda > Stylommatophora > Oreohelicidae > Oreohelix > Oreohelix idahoensis. Next base: position 603,729 of record JAMPIV010000299.1, on the reverse strand, counting down.
AACAGTGGGTAGGTTTCTGGTATTGTATGAACATAAATAACACATAAGGAAGGGAAACCCGAGGCCTGTAAACAGTAAATTAATATTAGACAAACATAAAGGTATGTTTTCAGGCTGTTGTTTTTCTGTTGTCCAAGTGTTCTACTTCTTTATTTCTTACGAGTGCCTGAAAACATACCTTTATGTTTGTCTAATATTAATTTACTGTTTACAGGCCTCGGGTTTCCCTTCCTTATGTGTTATTTATGTTCATACAATACCAGAAACCTACCCACTGTTCTATACTATTGTCCTTTAGTCTTCTACTATTTACTGGACCCAGTATCAAGGTCTTTGTCTTGTTTGGACTGACACATACTGTTAATAGAGGAACAACAGAAGTGATTGCGTCATTAAGGGGCTGAGTTGCCCACTGTATACTTCCTGTGTTATGATGTGTTTCTTACTGATAAATAGCCAGTAAAGCATCTTTTTTTGGGGATGCCTAGCTGGCCGTGGGGTCAGTGTGATTCGCTTGATAGCTAGGCGGAGTTGTCGTACGGAAGGTACGGGGTTCGAACCCTGGGTAAGCCACTCACGTCTGTTGTTTTTTCTGTTGTCCAAGTGTTCTACTTCTTTATTTCTTACGAGTGCCTGAAAACATACCTTTATGTTTGTCTAATATTAATTAACTATAGCAAAGCCCTGCAGCTGTGGTTCATCAATTCTGTGATGACGAAAGCCTTATCCACACTCTCTTCCACTGTAGGTGGTTAGGGTGGATGCTTTTCTCTCACACTAGCAGAGTTAGTACCACAAATCGTCTGATGGCTTGAAACCACGAACCCAAAATTTTGAGAATACACAATCTCCTTGAACAGATTTAGACTGGATACAGCTCTGTATTAGAAGCTTCGAAATCACTTAGGTCTGGAAATTAGAGTTAATTCCTCTGACTGCAGGGGTTCTGCGAAATCACTGGCCTGGGAAAACGTTTGTTTAAATCCTCTATGACTAGGTCTGGGAAATTAGAGTTAATTCCTCTGACGGCAGATGTTCTGCGAAATCACTGGCCTGGGAAAACTTTTGTTTAATTCCTCTATGACTTGGTCTGGGAAATTAGAGTTAATTCCTCTGACCGCAGATGTTCTGCGAAATCACTGGCCTGGGAAAATGTTTGGTTAATTCCTCTATGACTTGTGATCAAATTCCTAAGTTTCCAGTCTTGTATTAAAAATGCGGGTTTACTTGTAAATTCCTAAGTTGCCCAATACTCGATCTGTCACTTATAGTTGTGGAATTTCTAAGTCCAATGTATCCTTTTTCTTTCTGTCTTTTAGGAGTCGCTAGTCTGACGTTTGCGCTGCAGCGTGTGTACTGAATTTGATCTTACTACATTATATCTCACAATCCTTATTTAAAATTCCAGCTGTGTTTCTGCCTAATTTTCAATGAGATACATTGTATATTCCGGCTTCTCAAATCAACCAATCCAACAGAATCTTGTTCAGCACTACGTGGGTAAGGGTGTTTCCAATTCAAAAAATACCCTCACGTGTTTCAAAATATTTAATTTAATGTCTACGCGTGACCTCTTCATATTGTTGCGTCAGACTTCCGCCGTCATCTTGTGCTATCTTCACAAACAAATGTTGTGCACTGATACTGTCTCGATGCTATCGTCTGCAAATCTTAAGTTTCCAGACAGAATTATCTGTAATCTCGATACAGGACGTACATTGGAAGCGATTACTTCATTATTTCTCATCTTGTGCAAACATAGAGAGAGTCACTACCCACCTGGAGTCAATGTTGGACGGTCACGTTCAAAGGGATCAATATAGATGACCGTCTCTAATATATGTGGACAGACGAATGAAGCGAAAATTTATCAGTCGCTTATCGGTCAAATTACATGGCGTTATTACAGTTCTGTCTGGGATCGGCTCAAAGCAAACACGTGAAAATTAAAGATAGTCCCATGGCCAATACTTCCTTATTGGTGTGTAGTGTTAGAGACTTCACCTTGCTGATCCAAATATGCCACATAATAATGACAGCGGAGAGAAAAACAAGAAAATATCACTCATACGGGAATGTAATGCAATCCTTCGGAGTGGACTTGAGATCGCACAACCGTTTCGTCATAATTTCAAATGCACCTTCTATGAGTGCTCTTGAAGCTAGTATGTCAGCTCTGTCATTGCCACGTACCCCTGCTTGACCAGGACAGTAGATCCATATCAGTTCTTAAAGATTCGATGCTTCTATGGAGGTTTTCCATTCATTCATTGTCAGTTGTTGCTGTCAACGCTTCTAACAAACAGCTGTAGATGTTATTTGTAATTTAGACCAGTGTATGAATACGTTCATCATTATCTTTATCACGTCAACATCACCATCATCACTACCATCCTCAAGATGATATTTTTTATTCACTTCGTATCCGTCATAGAGCAACCACTGCAGACCTCCCCCATGAAAAAGCCTACGCCACTGCGCACGCTCCTGACGCGATGATATTTATACATATTACTTTTACGTGATGTGGTAGCTAGCCCCTATCACAATCTCACATTAGTCACCTTTGATGACTTACCATGAGGAATCAGCAGTCATATTCTTTCCTCTTTTTTTCCCCAGGAGAGATCGCAGGGAAATATACGGCTAGATATATGTTATACGATGTCATGTAAAATATATTATGTTAGCTAACACATACGCTACAGGTTACAAGTTTGATGTCAAACATTGTTCACAATACTTTATAACCAGTTTAAATCGTAGCAATAATGCATCATTGACATGAGAAAATAAAGTATTTAACTTGATTCGTTCCATGTCATGATCAGCCTTAGCAATCTCTGATCCTGGCTGTCTGATAACACTACTCTGGACAATTATTTGTGTGAATCCAGCTCTCAGATCGATAGATTTACCTTTCGAAACCATTGAGTTTCAGTACCTCACAAGCGGAATGCCTCACGCTACCTTTTCCCGAATAACTGGTTGGATCACAGCGTTAATCACACTGGAACGGTGCTTATGTATAATAGCTCCTTTGAAGGTAATGTTTATATGTTTATACATATTATCTTACATTTTCTTACTAGTGGCAGCAGCGCAATGTTAAAATAGCGTTGCCATCTGTAATATTTACTTTTTTTTTTGAAATTGTTTAACAGTGAAGAATACTTTTATATGACGCAATCGCATTTCTTAACCACTCACAGAAACAAGCAGTTTTGAGGACATAAATAAGAATCAAAGCGAGTTTAACAGACAATCAATAACATTAGTTAACATCAAATATAACGAAAAGGTATAAACGTTCGAAATATCAAGTTTTATATATATATATGTGGATATTCAGAGAGAGAGAGAGAGGGAGAGAGAGAGAGAGGCAGAGAGAGAGACAAAGAGTAACAATTAACGTTACAAGAATCATCATTCTCATAGCCCTGTGTAATAGTAAAATAATACTATCTAGAAGCCCTCTCTATTCATAACAAATTATGGGTATGATGCATCTTTGAGATAGCTCCCAGCTTCTATTTTTGTTTTTAAAAAAGTAAATAAATAAAAAAAGGTAATTAACAGGTACTCGTTTGACATAAAAGATGTTCCCAGACAACAGAAAAGAAAATATAAGTGATACCGGGAAATGAACCTAGCAGTGGCGTATTTTCTATGAGTGCTGTGCGTGCTGCGCACATCTATGCCCGAAGGAAAATAAAAATTTAAATTATT
>JAMPIV010000298.1:705000-769844 GCA_024509875.1 Oreohelix idahoensis | reverse complement strand
ACGTATTCCTTGTAGCGCGCCATAAATTCCATTTGCGGCATGCATTGAAGGCGACTGTTGTTTTTCAGTACCCGCAATCAGGTAAGTGAAACCCTGGATTTTTGATGGCAACAGAAATGCCCCTGCCGGCAAGTCCCTAGACATTACAGTGCATCGGTTCGTTCTTACAAATGTCGCTGTGTCCAACGAACAGGCAGATCTTGTGAGAATAGGGCCTTAATGCAAGTTGGTAGGAGGGTTTTCCCATTAACTCTTAGGAACGGACAAATTTCCACATTGTGGCAGTCCAAATACTTTTAATCTGGAAGGTCCCTTGTCGAGTGCAGATCAACAGTAGGAGCACAGAATGGCGGATAAAAGTTTTTATGTTATTAGACTTGATAAAAACGCCGCAAAACGGACACGAATGAGCGCACCGGTCGCTTATGGAATTCTTTTTGGTTTGCGGACCGGGTACGGTGCCTCTCTGCAGTATATTTTTTCCGCAAGTTCTTAGGATCGAGGGGTCCCTATTACCGCTGATATACAGTGTGCCACCAAGAGATTCAACTCTTTGCATCCAATACTAACATTTTTGTTGGCCTAGCACGTTAAGTTCGCCTCCCGAAGGATCTATCGCTAAACAACATCTCTCCAGAGCATCTTCGAAATGTTGTTCTTGGCAAATGTCCCCTCTGTGGACGACGCAGTAGTATTCAATCCGATGAAACTTCCGTGATACATGTGGGTTATGACAGGGGCTCCGAACTCACTATTATTCCATGCATCCTTTAAAACACACTACGTAGCCATTGTTCAGGATCCGAATTGGGTAGACATATGTGACATTATCATAATGTTCCAGACCGCATTGCCTAAAAAGCCCAAAAAGGTCCTCGGTCACGTTCAGGCTTCACTAAGTGCGATCTAGGGAAAATATATCCTTATATAACTAAGATCATAACTTTTGAGGAAATGAATTGTTTTGCCCTTGTGATACAGAATTCATGTGCAAAATTGCTGTATTGTGTCCTTGGTAATGGATCTCCACTTGTCCCTTCTGTGAAAGCATTCAGTGTTTCGCTGATAATCTATGCCCACAGTCCTGTGTTCGCCCAGGACGGTTTCCTCAAACTAAAACGGGGACACTTAGAACTAAAAGATTGACTCACTGCTGACGCAAATAATTCCCCCTCACTATCAATATAATACATCTAGTTTCTTTCCTTTAATGCCTTCTCTTTCCGCGAAGCGGAATAGAATAGGCTCGTCATACAGTGATTGGGTTTGTAGTGCTACCGGATATTCAAGTTTCAATACTGTAAGCGCAAATATTGTATGTGCTCGTGGGTTTATCTGATGATTAAATTACATCTGTATGTTTCCTGCCAGAAACTTGTTGAATTCCAGTCACACCACTGGTTGTTTATTCCCCGCAAGGTGTTTTATTGCATAACCGGACTTTTAGTGTCTATGTTCTAGCTGTTAAGAGTTCCTCATGGATTTAAAAGGGTATTTCCATAGTGAGGGTGGAAGTGGTTCTTTTGTATGTCATCTGGGTTGCAATAGCCATAGGTCAAATAAGGGGGTGGCTTTTTCCGTGGAGTGGTCTGGTCCAGGAATACTTCTCTATTTGTAAACAGGTTTTACTATTGATAAACTTATTTCCTGCCCCCACTTTTTGTGTCAATTTTATACGTTTGTTATAGGACAATCTTCGCTAGTACACAGTTTTGATGGACTCTTGCCAAACCACATTTGTATATGTTTATTTTGGCTCTCGCCCGGTGTGTATACAGCAGGCAGCCTTCTCATCCGACTACCAGGCTTTCCGTGTCCCTTTTGCTCCGTTCCTAGTTAAAATATGGCTGCATGTTTCTGCTGGCTTGCTTTCAAATTTATCATTTGCCAGTTATTCATTCCAAAGCTTTCGCAATAACGAGTGTGTCAGTTCGTTTATTTTTCATGGAACTCATCTGGTCCCGTCCATTAGAAGCTTTATAATGAGGACTTTTCTTCCTAGAATCATCACTCACAAATCGACCACTACCAATTTTTCTCTGGGGTTTGTCTCCCCACTTAAGATTGTTTATGAGAGATCTTCGCTCTCTTGTCTGTTCCTCCAGTTTATATAAGTCTGACCGAGGGATTGTCATCCTATCCTGGGTTAAATTTCTTCTTTGTACTCTTCGCATAGCGGCCATGTTAATCCATTCAAGTGAAGACTGGGTGTGAAAAGGGGGCTCCCATTCCACTTTGTCTACCCGTGTATAATTAGTTTTCCTTTCAGGCCTAAAGTTGCCCCGTGGCGGTTCTAGGTCCTGCACATATTTTCCCTTTGTGGGTGTTCCCTCATGAAATACGCCACATGCTTCTACAAAGTTTTCAACATCGACATTTACGTCGGGCCAATAGTATTTTAGAGCAATCTTTTGGCAGATGGTACCGACTTTCTCATGGTCACCATCTTTTCCAACATGTAAGCTCCTTATCAAATTTGCCCTATATCTCTTGGGAAGAACTAACTGTCCGTGACCAGTGGATCTAGTTCCTGTCTTCCTGTATAATAATCTATTCTTCATGAAATATTCCCCCTTGCTCGGAGGTGTGTGGCATTTGGGTAATTTTTTAAAACATGGCTGGAGTGTCCTATCCTCAGCCTGGGCCTTCCTCATCTCCTCTGGATGAGCGTTTATAGGTTCACCTTCTTCCTCCTTCTTCTGTGACCTGGTCTGCACTGTCGCCATGATCACAGGTTTCTCGGGATTCCCCAAGAAGACGTATCTACACCCCAATATCAGAGGGTAGATTGGTTCATCTATCACTGCTGCTCTGATTTCTCCTTCCACATAGCGAGTTTTCACCGTTATCCTTGCGATGGGAAGTGTCATGAGTGGTATGTCCTTAGTCGCCCCTTGTATTTCCACTGTTTCTGTGGTATACTGACTTGGATCCACTAGGCTAGACTTCACAACTGAATCATAATCCAAACCTGTATCATAAAGGCACCTTATGGTGACCCCATTACAAATAACATCCTCACAAACTGGGGGGTGATAAGGTTCCTGTTGTCCCTTAGGATTAACCTTTAATCTTTGCGTCCCCGACTTCATTGCAGCAATGTTTGAAGGTTTCCTTCTACAAAATTCGGTGTTATGGTTATCCTTCTTGCACCATTTACACACATCTTTTTTCCCTTGGTTCAACGGTTTTCTTTCATTGAACTTTTGGTCATTGAACTGTGAGTTTCTGTCGCGATAGTCATTTCTTGGCCGCTCAAAGTTTGTCCTACCCTTATTTCCCTGCTCTCTATTATCAAATTTATTAAATTGCTGTGGAGCTTTAAAATTGTCTATGTGCTTCTTCTTAGCACCACTTACCTCTGCCTGAGCTGCCTGATACCTCTCAGCAACATTTAAAATTTCCCCCAACTTCTCTGCACCTTGTTCCATGAGAAATTTTTCTCATGTCTGGAGCCATGGACTCTCTCAATTGCTCAATCATGATCATTTCTTTAAGATCTTGGGTCTTCCCCAGAGCCGTCCATTTCTCCAAATAGGTTTCTAGTCTGGCAGAGAATTGGTGGTATGTCTCCCCAGACAACAGTTTGGCATTTCTAAATCTCTTACGATAAAATTCACCATTCTTCTCGTACCTTAATAACAAAGCCTGCTTTAACATGTCATAATTGTCTTGGTCTTCCCTGTTCATTTTGGCAAATACTTCATAAGAAGCACCCCTCAATCCCTGTGATAGCTTTAAACTCCACCTCTCTCTCTCTAACCCATATGTAGTAGCTAATAACTCAAAACGTCCCAGGTACCCCTCTATGTCATCGTCTTTCTCAACAAAATGGTCTAAATGAAACCCCATAGCTGAGTTTGAGGCTCCCATACTGGGCGTAGCATCTGAGGCAAAAGGGCTGGCACCATTTTCAGGGGCCGGGCCTTGTAATTCCAGCTCCCTTAGTCGTAATTCGTGCTCCCTCTGCAACCTTCTATCTTCAGCCTCCCTTTCGGCAGTCAACCTTTTTTCCTCTGCCTCCCTTTCGGCCTTTTTATCTTCTGCCTCCCTTTGCTGTCGTTTTTCTTCTGCCTCAATCTGCAGCCTCTTAATTTCTCTATCAGCCTCAATTTGTAACCTCTTCTCTTCAGCTACCTTTCTATCTTCCCTTTCAATATATTTATCACATTCAGTCGTTACGTATTGAATTAAAATTTGACCATCCATCCCCATCTCCTTCGCAGTGAGCACAGCAGCTGATCTAAACTTTGCTAGCTCAGCCATACTTTTCAGACAATATAATAATATACAAGCTAAGTACTTCTTATGACTATAATCTAACTAATTCTAACTAACCAGTTAACTAATTAATTATTACTGGCTGTGAAGATTCACCAACTTTTATCTGCAGGGACACTTTTACTTTTAAAGGAAATTTTACAGTTTATTTCCCTACTTTTATTTCTCCCACCAGGAGATCTTAATATTACTGTTGGGCTAATTATCCCTGGACAAGACCCCAATATATGTAGTGGTATTGATGGTATTGTATGATGATGATGGTACTACATGTAAATTGTATGAGGCCAGCTGTGAAGGCTCCTGAGATAAAATGTAATTGAGAATTGTCAGAAGGCCTTTCTTGCTACCACTACGACCTCACACTTAATTTTTTTTTTTTAATGAATGTAGCTGCGTAAAGTGTCTAGGGTTATGATGTGTACTGTGGTGTGATAGTTATAAATATACCCATAGATATTTAACAAGACTAATAAGATTAACAAGTGTTACAATACACTGAACTAACTCACGTGTGTAAAGTTTTTGATATAATTATATTACATTTATTTGTTCTGGATCAAGTTTTATTTTGACCAGAACTTGTTTTAAAAGAAGGATTTAAAATTTATAAAAATTATGCATGGAATGTTACATAATAAATGCAAAAGTGAACATATTTAAGTACTAGAATAGTTAGTTTTATTAAAATGTTCTGGTAGTCAGCTACTAGGGAGGATATTTATTGTCTGTGCTGTTGGGGTGGTCTCATCACACCTGTCTATATTGACTACACAGTGTCCAGAAAATGGTGGGAATTTTTATGGGGTATCTGCAACTAAATGGGGTTGGTGAATATCCAGCAGACCAGAGGCTCACTCATCTGGTATTTGTAGCTCTGGTGCTGAAATCAGGTGGTCCCACCTCTCCGTGCTGGCGGGCAATAATGGTGGTCTCTGTCACAAGGACTGCACAGATACACTTGTGTAAATCACCACCCAAATAGATACTTCTTCGTGGACGACAGAAACTCGCAGCTCTGCAATCAAAGTATGGGCCATGTGTCAAAATCTATTCTCTACCCACGTCTGGACACCACACTGACACAACAACCACATTATACAGACAGGTCAGATCTCTCTGACCAAACAGCACAGTTACCATGGTGGGTTTACATCCGATAGATCCTCCCAGACTATAGATTCTGAAAAATAATTATTAGTTTTCTACCCTAAAAGAGGATAGGTAATATGTTTCCTTATTCTCAACTCTTGATCGGTCTTGCATAATCCTTGCTGGTGTTTAGGTACATTGTTAGTCCCTAGACCCTGACTTGGGCGGGGGGTCTAGAGCAAAATCCCTACTTGTTTGTAAGGCTAGATTATGATATGGCAGTATCAAATCACTCGAACATGAAACAATATTCAAAATATATAAAGAAATAATTTCAATCTTACCAGATTATGAATAATTAACACAGAAGTGCTAGCAAAACTCAGCTGAGCTGCTGGCTATAGGATGGCGTCCCTAAATTTAACTCACTGTCTTTCATATGGGAAAAACACCACACTTTAAAATCTGTGTCTAACACTGAACAATTATTGAAGAATGACCCCAAATGCGCTCTGAGCGCTAATGATATGATTGTCTGTGGCCAATCACTGCCGAGGTTTATTTTTAATTTCAAATTTCCTCACTAAAGTCATTTCAGTCAAGCTTCAGTCACGTATGGATGGTTATCTGTTAGTCTGTCCGTCTCTACTTGTGTTTCTACAAAATTGTGCTCGATTTTTGACCCAACCATTCTCTCCCCTTCAAATTTTTGTTGTAAAAAGTTATATTTAGACACAGCTACCACCAATGTCCCTTCACTTCTATGCCAAGTAAATTTGAACACCTGCGTCCCCAAGGTCGTGTTTTTGTGTGCAAATAACGATATGTTAGATTCAATGCAGTCTGTGGCTGATGTAAACTACACTGTCTTTTGTCATTATTTTCAATATTATCTATCCGTCTGTAAAATTAAGACCATATTCGTTCACTGCTCAGAATAGGCCATCTGGCCAGCTAATTTTTATATTCCTAACATTAATATTAAGAAAAATTTACTTTTTAATTTTTTTGTAATTTTTTTCAGACATCTGCGTTCTTCCGCTCAAATTCAAATCAAGCGCTTGGTATCGCAAAACGTCCAATTCCGTACCTCGTGTCAATTTGGGGGACTTGAATTTTTTTTACTTTCATCCATTCCCCCCCCCCCCCCCCCCCCCCCCCCCCCCCAATTGCGTCTCTTTAGCCTTTCCAGTCATATTTTTTTTTTTCCTTTTGATACTCCGTTCCCCTCCGGTCTAGCAAGTCAAATTTATGGAGGGTGATGACCCGCGGTCTAGGCGATCATGTACATCAGCAGCCTACGCATTATGTTTTTATCCTTAAATGTTATCCTTGGAGGAATTTTACCGTTGTATCTCTGTCAATTTCACTACACCCATACAGCAGCATCTACAATGGGATATCTTACCTTATGAGTTTGGGAGGTTTATAATGTAAGGCCAGTCCCATACAGCAGTATCTACAATGGGATATCTTACCTTATGAGTTTGGGAGGTTTATAATGTAAGGCCAGTCCCATACAGCAGTATCTACAATGGGATATCTTACCTTATGAGTTTGGGAGGTTTATAATGTAAGGCCAGATGGTGTGAGTCTTTTTGGTGCTAAATTTTTATGCATTTCTAGTTTTCATCAGTGATTACTTAGAGCTAGAGCTGCTCATGGCTTACATTCTAGGTAATTTTGACTTTTTTGTTTAATAGTCTGAAAATGGTATCTTATTTGTTCTTACAGGGAGCTGTTAACTCAAACAATACATCAAGAAACAAGTGGTGCTTTCAGGGTAATTGAAAAGTAGGTTGTGTGCAAAATATCTACTTGTTAATCTCAATTGCTCTTTTTTGTTTTAAATTATGTAATTCCTTTAACTTACTTGAATTGTTGTTTCTTCTTTTGTTTTATTATATTTGTTCTTTACACTTAAGACAGCAGTACTTATATTTTCTTTGCCCTTGCAGCTTCCTGAAGATATTAGAGCTTATTGTTCAAGATCCAGGGCCCCAGTTCAGATCTTTCCTTCCTCGTATAATCTCAATAGCAATGGAGCAGATCTACCCTATTATTGCACCTGTAAGTTATGAAATAAATGTACCACATTATTTCAACTGTAAGTTAATTTTTTTTAAATGCCATTGTTTGAATAGAACATTGAAAACGTTTTACTGAAAAACTGCTTATTCTGCTCTCATTTGTCTATTTATCTGTTTTAGTTTCTCAAGAATGATTTTGTTTAATCATTTTTCCTGGCACTGTTAATGACGATTATTGCTGTGTAATTTGTGCAGTCTTACTGATCTCCCTTCTTAGGCAGCATGATGATTCTGCTACTATTTCCTCCGTCTTTCAGACTTAAACAAGTAATTTTATAATATCGCAGTAGAGGTCTGAATGTCTACTATCATGGCCTCTGCTAGAATGCCATCTGGGCCAGCATTTTTTCCATCTCTTAAAAGTTTGATGGCATAAAAAAAAAATTCTTCCTTATTTGGTTGTCTAGTATTAACATTAACTCCTATTTTGACTGCCTGGATGTCTCTGGGATCCTGTGGAGCTGATCTTTTTAATGGGTCTATCCATCTTTCCACTTGTTTTTTTCTTATGTTGCTAAGCAGTTTTTCGATTGTCCATGATAAGACTGTTTGGTTGCTTATATTTTCCTGTTACACCCAGCACTGGGAGGTAGTGACGAAAAATAACAATACGGACTCTTTTGAGGCTCCGTTATTGGAATGAGTACACTTTAAACCCTTTAATGAGTATCTATTGGAGGGCAAGTCTGGTACCAGCAGTCGCGGTAATTCCAGCTCCAATAGCGTACATTAAAGTTGTTGCAGTTAAAAAGCTCGTAGTTGGATCTCAGACACAGGTGGGCGTTCTGGTGCGTTCACTGCCCGTTGTCTCCTGTCCTACCGTCTGCCGGCTCTCGCCCACAGGTGCTCTTCGCTGAGCATCCCGGGTGGCCGGCACATTTACTTTGAAAAAATTAGAGTGTTCAAAGCAGGCCTCGGCTGCTAGAATAATGGTGCATGGAATAATAGAATAGGACCTTGGTTCTGTTATGTTGGTTTTTGAAAGACTGCACGTGGTGTTCCTGGTAAAGGGTGCTCCCAGTAAATCGGGTAGCGAGGCAGTGGTTTCATGTGTGTTTGGCTCAAAGAAGACGTACGTCTGTCCGGACAGTTATCTGGTTGATCCAACTAGTAGTCATATGCTTGTCTCAAAGATTAAGCCATGCAAAGTTCACACTGTCTCACGGTGATACCTTAGATGACACGATCCTAGCTGGATAATGTGGCCATTCTAGATCTAATACATGCTTACCAAGCTCTGACCCTCACGGACTGTCTAACGGTGAAACCGCAAATGGCTTATTAAATCAGTCATGATTCCTTAGATGACACGATCCAATAGAAGGACATGAGGTATAGCATAAATATGTGTGTGTATATATACAGTACTTTGCAAAAAAAATGGCAGTCATATTGCTCAGCTAAATAAGCTGAAATCTAATTAAATATGCATGTTCTGCCCCAAATTTGCACTCCACTTAAGTGAGCAAACACTACCAAAAGTAAAAAAAAAATTAGCATAGAGTAACGTCCCTTGATATAAGAGCAGACGACAATTTCTGATGCTAGTGGCAGAAAATGGATACAAAGTCAAAGTGTATGTTAATTTCACAGCTTTGGAATGAAGGAAATCAAACATGTTCCAACATTTCTAAAACGTTGAACATTCCTGAGCGGACTGTCTACAGAGTTGTGAGTAAATTAAAAGCAGGTAATGGAATCGAGCGAAAAGAAGGTAGTGGGAGGCCAAGAATTTTGGTCACAAAGGACCATCGGTGTCTCGCCCAAATCGTTCGGGCTGGGCCAATGAAGAGTGTAGAAAACATACAGCAGCGCATGATCGAGTTGGGAAGCCCAGAGGTATCTAATGCTATTGTCAACCGGGAGCTACACAGGATGAATTACACAAAAAAGCGGGTAATTTTGTCATTATTGCTCACAGAGACTCACAAACAGATGCGCTTGAACTGGTGCCACGAACACCAAAATTTGTCATGGGACAATGTGATTTTTTCAGATGAATGTTCTATTTGGTCTTATCCTGCTCAAATAAATATTTGGACGAAAGGCTCTGTAACGCCTGTGTACCAGCGACCGAAACATACCTAGAAATTCCATCTTTGGGGAGGGGTATCAGCAAGAGGTGCTACCCCACTGTATGTTTTCACAGGAATTCTCACGAAAGAAAGGTACATCGACATACTAGAGGGACACATTCTGCCATTTATGCAGGTCATGTACCCCTATGGGTGCACATTTCAACATGACAATGACCCAAATCATACAGCTCATACCCCCAAAGCATGGCTGCAAGAGAAGAATGTGATAGTGCTGAAGTGGCCCTGCAACAGTCCCGATCAAAACCCAATTGAAAACGTTTGGGCACTACTCAAGAATCATTTAAAAAAGAGTGGACTCAGAGACGTTGAACAATTTATTGATAAGGGTGGATTTGTGCTGAAGTGGTAACTTGCCACCCTTATCGACACCTGGTGTTAAAGTGTAAGATGTAGGTGTCTTCTCTGATTTAGGATGTTGCTGTGTATGTGGTAGTGGAACAGTTCACAGGGTTATCACACAGGCAACATGACGTGTAGAGTCATAGAAAGGGTAACTTCGTTGTATAAGTTTCTTTCATTTATTGCACGCCACAAAACAGTCATGATACTTATGACATCAACATGGTTAACGAGTTCAGCAAGATGATATGGCACATTGAAAACAATTTCTGTAGTCAGCAATGATAGCTGTTGTATATATGCGTCATAAGACATCACAGTTCAATAGATTCAGAAATTCATCAATCATCGAGTGCTAGTTCGTGAAGCTGTATAAATAATAATAATTTCTATAACTTCTGCAACAGTGTCAGCTACAGATCTTCAATGTTCATAAACAATAATAAATGCTCCCATTCTGATGCTAGCAGATCAGTTGTATACAATAAGTCCGTTCACTGTCTGCACGTGAATAGCATACATGGGCTACAGGTCAGCTCGACCTTTATAATGTTCCTAAGTCTAACCATCTGACTTGGACGTGATCTCTGATATAACGAATCCTGGAACACAGACAACAGTCTTGTTGGTCTAGAGCGACCCATATATATTTAACTAGTTCAGGTATACAGATACCGGTGACTTAATCCTAGTCAAAGTACCTCTCCATTTTGCATCACACAGGCGAGCAAATAGGCGACAAAATGACGAACCTCTAGACGATAGCATAAAGTTCGATACAAGAGGAATTACCTTATTTCGGAAAATCAACCATGAACATATGCCTCCAGGCAGGCTGCATAATACTGGGAAATAGTCTAGTTAGCTAACTAACTCACTAAGACACTGTATTTCCCTCAGAGAATCACAAGACGCAGTTGCGTCTGCTCGCTTCTTAAACCATTTCTAAACTGCCCCAACTGGGCGGAACACACAGAACGAACTCCCGGTTTTTGACATGCGCAGAACGACAATCTCTGAGTTGCCGTTCACAATAAGACGATTCGAAGAACATTCGAGATAAAAGTCTTACACAGTCGCGCCTTTTATGGTCATGAAAAGAAGCGTTAAGAAAGGTTTCAGACATCTACCATAGTTGACTGATACTACCAAATAAGGAGATGTGGTCACGCTTCGTTCAAGAAATTATAGACCGAACGTGTCTCTATACAAGAGAAGGCAACTCCTAACAAATTGTAGTTTCGATAACTCGGATTATGTCCCTTTGACCATAGAAAACATAATACACACTTCAGTCAAAAAAATGATCATACATATGAAAAAATGTTTATACAAACGAAAAATAATAATGATCCGTGCGTAACATTACCGCACCCTCCCTGGAAAAAAAAAAAAAATGGGACATTTTTTTTTTTTTTAAATCCTGGAGCCGGAAAAAATCTAGGCTCCTAACGCACGTATGATGCGTGGATATATACCTAACAAATTAGCTCAACGCATGGAGCGACACTGAGAT
Organism: Oreohelix idahoensis; assembly: GCA_024509875.1. Taxonomy (NCBI): domain Eukaryota; kingdom Metazoa; phylum Mollusca; class Gastropoda; order Stylommatophora; family Oreohelicidae; genus Oreohelix; species Oreohelix idahoensis. Next base: position 758,427 of record JAMPIV010000298.1, on the reverse strand, counting down.
CATATCTCAGATCCTTAGAGAAAAAATTTATCTAAGTATACGCTGATATATTCCAGGAAGGTGCCACCAACACACGCCACAATGATGGCAACAACATAATGACAATCAAATTATACTCATACCAATATATGAAATTAAATATATTATGTGTTATCATACAATGTGTTGCAAATAGCGGTGTAATTTACTAATATACCGCACTATATTATTACATTATATAAAGTAACAGTAATTAATAAGTAATACATGTGTTGCTCTTCGGTGACATAAAACATTCAATAGAAGAAGATGTGGACATCATCCGCTCCCAATGTAGGACAGGACTTGATATCCTCAAAGTTCCACAATGGACATAAACTCGCAGACTTCAATGATGTGCTGCGAAAATATCAATAACACAAATCTTAAAGACAACTGGTAAATTTCTTAATACAATCCTGAAAATAATTTATTTAAATGTGGCCGAGTGATCTTTTGGCCCGTATATCACTAACTAAGCCTTCTTAGATAATTACATGGTACAATGTTATAAATTTCCCTCAAAAAAAAAAAAAAGTGAGACAAAATCTACTAACATGTCATTATAACATTGGACTGTATATCAGGAAATATATATATATGACAGAAGAATCATGTGGAATCGTGTGGACATCTGGACAGAATGTCTGCCATTACATTATCCGAACCACGGATAGCTCGAACCGAGAAATGAAATGGTTGAAGAGCTATGGCATAACGAGTGGACCTCGAGCTCTTCAAGTTTTTGCTCTGAATAGCAGTAAGCGCTTTCTGGTCGGTTTCCACAATGAAATGTGCGCCTAGAAGAAATCTTTGTAACTTCAGAATAGACCATACCATAGCCAATAACTCACGGTCTAAAACCGAGTAATTCTTTTCTGCAGCGTTTAATTTCCTAGAGATATACATCACCGGATGCAAAGTATCAGAATACTCCTGCATTAGTGCTGCCCCAATCCCTGTTGACGAGGCGTCACTTCGAAGAACAAAAGTCTTCTCAATAGTAGGTAACTTAAGAATAGGTGGAGATGAAAATAGGGCTTTAACCTGGTCCAATGAGGATTGACATTCTTTAGACCAGCGGATCAGATTAGGCGACCCTTTCTTCAATAAAGTAGAAAGCGGTGCCATAATGGAGGACAGATTCGGAATGAATCGTCCGTAGAATTGAATCAAACCTAATAGACTCCTTACTTGTTTCTTCGTCTTAGGGACCGAAATGTTAAGTATTTTTGAAACATTGTGGTCCTCTGTCTTTAAAAGACCATGACCAACCCGATGACCTAGGAAAGAAATCTCGCTAAATCCTATAAAGGCTTTAGAGGGTTTTGCAGTCAAGTTATACTCGCGAAGAGTAGACAGTAATTCGTATAAACCCAAATAATGATCTTCCCAAGAATCACTGAATAGACAGATATCATCTAGGTATGCTATGACATCTGTACGATATGCGAGAATTCGCCGCATCATGCGTACGAATGTAGCAGGGGCGTTCATAAGACCAAAAGGCATGAAATTCCATTGGAATAAACCCCTAGGTGTAGAAAAAGCTGTAAAAGGTTTGGCACGTTCAGTTAGCGGGACTTGCCAATAACCTTTAGACAAATCTAGTTTGGTAAAGAATCTAGAATTAGAAAGTTTATTGAGTAGCTCTTCTAATGAAGGCATAGGTTCAGCATCGAACTTCGTAACTTGGTTCAATTTGCGATAATCTACGCAAATGCGAATGTTATTATCCTTCTTTCGAACAATAACCATAGACGAAGAGTATGCTGAAGTGGATGGTTCAATGATTTCCAAACGTATCATTTCATCCAACTCTTTTTCGACTTGAGACTGGAAATGAATAGGTATTGGATATGGTCTGACTCTGATAGGATTGTGATCAGTTAGCACAATGTCATGTTCTATGACATGTGTGTGTCCCGGGATGTCTGTAAGAACATCCTGAAATGTTTGCAACATCGAAGAAACTTGTCGATGTTCCTCAGCGGAAAGATTTGGAGAAACGGTCACGTTTTTCCAAGATTCCGTAGAATAAAGTGGGACCATAGAAAGAGGAAGATTGACATCAGAAAAAAGTAGTTTCCTCATCCTGTATAACTGACAGAGATGAGTACTGACCACGAGTTGCTTGTGAATTGTCCGTAGCCTGGAAAATAGGCTGCAAATAGTCAGGTCTTTCATAAAATTCTGTGAGCATATTTATGTGGAAAGTTTTATGCTTTCCATCAATATCGACAACATAGTCGACATCAGAAATTTTGGAGACTATTGCATATGGACCTTTCCATGCAATTAGAAGTCTGTTCTCCCTTGAAGGAAGTAGAACGAGAGCTTTGTCACCTGGACAAAGTTGTCGTAGACATCTATTCTTATTTGCAAACTGCCTTGCCTTTTCTTTAGCAAATTCTGAAGACGAAGTTGCTAGTTTGCATGCCTCGATGATCTTTTGCCTAAGAGCAATGACGTACTCATAAGAAGATTGAGTCTCATCGCTAATATTATCGGCAGTGATTAGATCGTGAAGTAAAGACATAGGGCCGCGCGGTTGCGCGCCAAAGACAAGTTCATACTGGCCACCAAAAATGATAAGGGTGGATTTGTGCTGAAGTGGTAACTTGCCACCCTTATCGACACCTGGTGTTAAAGTGTAAGATGTAGGTGTCTTCTCTGATTTAGGATGTTGCTGTGTATGTGGTAGTGGAACAGTTCAATGGGTTATCACACAGGCAACATGACGTGTAGAGTCATAGAAAGGGTAACTTCGTTGTATAAGTTTCTTTCATTTATTGCACGCCACAAAACAGTCATGATACTTATGACATCAACATGGTTAACGAGTTCAGCAAGATGATATGGCACATTGAAAACAATTTCTGTAGTCAGCAATGATAGCTGTTGTATATATGCGTCATAAGACATCACAGTTCAATAGATTCAGAAATTCATCAATCATCGAGTGCTAGTTCGTGAAGCTGTATAAATAATAATAATTTCTATAACTTCTGCAACAGTGTCAGCTACAGATCTTCAATGTTCATAAACAATAATAAATGCTCCCATTCTGATGCTAGCAGATCAGTTGTATACAATAAGTCCGTTCACTGTCTGCACGTGAATAGCATACATGGGCTACAGGTCAGCTCGACCTTTATAATGTTCCTAAGTCTAACCATCTGACTTGGACGTGATCTCTGATATAACGAATCCTGGAACACAGACAACAGTCTTGTTGGTCTAGAGCGACCCATATATATTTAACTAGTTCAGGTATACAGATACCGGTGACTTAATCCTAGTCAAAGTACCTCTCCATTTTGCATCACACAGGCGAGCAAATAGGCGACAAAATGACGAACCTCTAGACGATAGCATAAAGTTCGATACAAGAGGAATTACCTTATTTCGGAAAATCAACCATGAACATATGCCTCCAGGCAGGCTGCATAATACTGGGAAATAGTCTAGTTAGCTAACTAACTCACTAAGACACTGTATTTCCCTCAGAGAATCACAAGACGCAGTTGCGTCTGCTCGCTTCTTAAACCATTTCTAAACTGCCCCAACTGGGCGGAACACACAGAACGAACTCCCGGTTTGACATGCGCAGAACGACAATCTCTGAGTTGCCGTTCACAATAAGACGATTCGAAGAACATTCGAGATAAAAGTCTTACACAGTCGCGCCTTTTATGGTCATGAAAAGAAGCGTTAAGAAAGGTTTCAGACATCTACCATAGTTGACTGATACTACCAAATAAGGAGATGTGGTCACGCTTCGTTCAAGAAATTATAGACCGAACGTGTCTCTATACAAGAGAAGGCAACTCCTAACAAATTGTAGTTTCGATAACTCGGATTATGTCCCTTTGACCATAGAAAACATAATACACACTTCAGTCAAAAAAAAATGATCATACATATGAAAAAATGTTTATACAAACGAAAAATAATAATGATCCGTGCGTAACATTACCGCACCCTCCCTGGAAAAAAAAAAAAAAATGGGACATTTTTTTTTTTTTTAAATCCTGGAGCCGGAAAAAATCTAGGCTCCTAACGCACGTATGATGCGTGGATATATACCTAACAAATTAGCTCAACGCATGGAGCGACACTGAGATCATATCTCAGATCCTTAGAGAAAAAATTTATCTAAGTATACGCTGATATATTCCAGGAAGGTGCCACCAACACACGCCACAATGATGGCAACAACATAATGACAATCAAATTATACTCATACCAATATATGAAATTAAATATATTATGTGTTATCATACAATGTGTTGCAAATAGCGGTGTAATTTACTAATATACCGCACTATATTATTACATTATATAAAGTAACAGTAATTAATAAGTAATACATGTGTTGCTCTTCGGTGACATAAAACATTCAATAGAAGAAGATGTGGACATCATCCGCTCCCAATGTAGGACAGGACTTGATATCCTCAAAGTTCCACAATGGACATAAACTCGCAGACTTCAATGATGTGCTGCGAAAATATCAATAACACAAATCTTAAAGACAACTGGTAAATTTCTTAATACAATCCTGAAAATAATTTATTTAAATGTGGCCGAGTGATCTTTTGGCCCGTATATCACTAACTAAGCCTTCTTAGATAATTACATGGTACAATGTTATAAATTTCCCTCAAAAAAAAAAAAAAAGTGAGACAAAATCTACTAACATGTCATTATAACATTGGACTGTATATCAGGAAATATATATATATGACAGAAGAATCATGTGGAATCGTGTGGACATCTGGACAGAATGTCTGCCATTACATTATCCGAACCACGGATAGCTCGAACCGAGAAATGAAATGGTTGAAGAGCTATGGCATAACGAGTGGACCTCGAGCTCTTCAAGTTTTTGCTCTGAATAGCAGTAAGCGCTTTCTGGTCGGTTTCCACAATGAAATGTGCGCCTAGAAGAAATCTTTGTAACTTCAGAATAGACCATACCATAGCCAATAACTCACGGTCTAAAACCGAGTAATTCTTTTCTGCAGCGTTTAATTTCCTAGAGATATACATCACCGGATGCAAAGTATCAGAATACTCCTGCATTAGTGCTGCCCCAATCCCTGTTGACGAGGCGTCACTTCGAAGAACAAAAGTCTTCTCAATAGTAGGTAACTTAAGAATAGGTGGAGATGAAAATAGGGCTTTAACCTGGTCCAATGAGGATTGACATTCTTTAGACCAGCGGATCAGATTAGGCGACCCTTTCTTCAATAAAGTAGAAAGCGGTGCCATAATGGAGGACAGATTCGGAATGAATCGTCCGTAGAATTGAATCAAACCTAATAGACTCCTTACTTGTTTCTTCGTCTTAGGGACCGAAATGTTAAGTATTTTTGAAACATTGTGGTCCTCTGTCTTTAAAAGACCATGACCAACCCGATGACCTAGGAAAGAAATCTCGCTAAATCCTATAAAGGCTTTAGAGGGTTTTGCAGTCAAGTTATACTCGCGAAGAGTAGACAGTAATTCGTATAAACCCAAATAGTGATCTTCCCAAGAATCACTGAATAGACAGATATCATCTAGGTATGCTATGACATCTGTACGATATGCGAGAATTCGCCGCATCATGCGTACGAATGTAGCAGGGGCGTTCATAAGACCAAAAGGCATGAAATTCCATTGGAATAAACCCCTAGGTGTAGAAAAAGCTGTAAAAGGTTTGGCACGTTCAGTTAGCGGGACTTGCCAATAACCTTTAGACAAATCTAGTTTGGTAAAGAATCTAGAATTAGAAAGTTTATTGAGTAGCTCTTCTAATGAAGGCATAGGTTCAGCATCGAACTTCGTAACTTGGTTCAATTTGCGATAATCTACGCAAATGCGAATGTTATTATCCTTCTTTCGAACAATAACCATAGACGAAGAGTATGCTGAAGTGGATGGTTCAATGATTTCCAAACGTATCATTTCATCCAACTCTTTTTCGACTTGAGACTGGAAATGAATAGGTATTGGATATGGTCTGACTCTGATAGGATTGTGATCAGTTAGCACAATGTCATGTTCTATGACATGTGTGTGTCCCGGGATGTCTGTAAGAACATCCTGAAATGTTTGCAACATCGAAGAAACTTGTCGATGTTCCTCAGCGGAAAGATTTGGAGAAACGGTCACGTTTTTCCAAGATTCCGTAGAATAAAGTGGGACCATAGAAAGAGGAAGATTGACATCAGAAAAAGTAGTTTCCTCATCCTGTATAACTGACAGAGATGAGTACTGACCACGAGTTGCTTGTGAATTGTCCGTAGCCTGGAAAATAGGCTGCAAATAGTCAGGTCTTTCATAAAATTCTGTGAGCATATTTATGTGGAAAGTTTTATGCTTTCCATCAATATCGACAACATAGTCGACATCAGAAATTTTGGAGACTATTGCATATGGACCTTTCCATGCAATTAGAAGTCTGTTCTCCCTTGAAGGAAGTAGAACGAGAGCTTTGTCACCTGGACAAAGTTGTCGTAGACATCTATTCTTATTTGCAAACTGCCTTGCCTTTTCTTTAGCAAATTCTGAAGACGAAGTTGCTAGTTTGCATGCCTCGATGATCTTTTGCCTAAGAGCAATGACGTACTCATAAGAAGATTGAGTCTCATCGCTAATATTATCGGCAGTGATTAGATCGTGAAGTAAAGACATAGGGCCGCGCGGTTGCGCGCCAAAGACAAGTTCAAAAGGGGAAAACCCCGTATGTTCATTGGGGACCTCTCTATACGCAAAGAGAGCCGCGGGTAAGACCCTGTCCCAATCCTGAGGATGATCCTCAGTTATTTTACCAAGTAAAGTTTTCAGAGTCCTATTTAAACGTTCGACCAACCCATTAGACATTGGGTGATAGATACTGCTGAGAGACCTTTTAATGTGTAGCATAGACATTACCTGTGACATAGTGTCTGATATAAGTTGAGTGCCATGGTCTGACAATATTTCTCCGGGAAAACCCAAGCGAGAAAATATCAGCCAAAGAGCGTCTGCGATATCAGCAGTTGAGATGCTCTTGAGAGGTATTGCCTCTGGCCAACGTGTGCACATATCGACACATGTAAGGATAAATTGATGTCCTCTAGCCGACTTAATTCTAAAAGGACCGATAATATCTATTGCCATTTTTTGAAAAGGGCGAATAGGAATGTCAGCAGCCTGGATAGGCGCAGCATGTCGTGGTCCTTTAGATTTGACCTCCTGACATACTTTGCAAGAGCGACAGTACATTCGTATGTCCTTGCTCACAAATGGCCAAAAGAAAGCCGCAAGAACCCTCGACTTTGTACGGGAAAAACCCATATGTCCAGCACATTGCGAGTCATGAGCATGTTGCAATATTTGCAATCTCATGCTCTTAGGCACAAGAATTTGTGAATGAGTGGACGTAGTCGAGTCTTGTACCATACGTACAAGTACGCCGTTCTTCATAGAAATCCAAGATTTCCTATTAGTGTTCTGATTAGGATCACCTTTTTTTGCTAGAATGAAGAATTTTTGTAAAGAAGGATCTTCTTCTTGCAATTTGATAAATGAGTCACGTGTAATAGTCAAGTGACTATCTTGGTCATTTACTTCATCATTATTAGTTAATGAAGTTTGAGGTGGATCCAGAGCATGTGCTCTTGTGACCACCGCATTGGTAGCTTCAATGTTTTGCTCTTCCCAAACAGCAATCTGCTGTGGGGTACATTCCCTAACTCCGTGAATACGACCAATAATAAGGTCCGCAATAGGGTTTGGAAGTAGACACGCGTGGACCTCTCCCGTGAAGAAAGGAGTAGCAATGTGTATTATAGCAGTAGGATACTTTTCTAACGTGCACCAAATGTGACACATTTGATGACTTTTCCTGTAGCACAGGATGGATCTACAAGAGATTGCCTAACGCCGACAGTAGTACATCCAGAATCAAACAACACTGAGACTGGATTACTATTTACTAGCCCCTTATGTAATATAAGAGAACCTCTCCCATCATGAGCAACATTAGCAGGAAGAGCGGGCAAAGGATGACCACAGCTTAAAGTACTAACGGTTTTCGGATCAAATAAAGTACTGCATTGGATACATTTATTTGCCCTACCAAAATCAAAAGATGAGCATCCGATAGCATTATGGTCTTTATCATTATTAACCTGTTTATCTGCTCCCTGAGATTCTTGTTGAACAGAGTTTGTCTGTTGATATCTTTTTCTCTTATGTTGCGATCTACCGCGACCATTATTGCCTCTGCAATTATCATTAAAGTCCCTACTGTAATTTTTATCCTGGTTTGAGTTCCAGTTTCCATAACTGTCATTACTATCTCTATGCTGTTGAGAACCTCTATTATCTTGGTATTGAGGTCTCTGCATAAAATATTTTCCTCTATACCGATTACCTTTGTGAAAATTTCTAAAGTTAACCGGAGTAGAATAACGTGTAGTATTAGGTTGTCTCCAGTTCTGGGAAGAAGAATCACCCTGGAATTGATCACTATGGTTCTGGGCATAATTACGATTACTCTTTTTATTGAAATTTTTCTGGCTACCCTGAAATTTACGCATAAAATTTGGGCCATAAGGTGCTGCCGAAGCAACTGGCAGACCTTCTTTCACCTTAGAGTTACTAATGGTTATGTGCGGATGCGCAGTAACATACTGGCTACAGTATTCTTCCATTTCTTTTATGTTTTTAGGCTTACGCTCATGAAGAAAAGATAGAAAAGCTTCATTAACAGAAGACATAACCTTATCTCTAAGTAGTAAATCCATAAGAGCTTCAAATGTATTTTCTGTCTTAGACAACTCAACCCATCGTAAAAAAGTAAGACGGATGCCTGAGATGAATTCAGAGAATTCAACTCCAGTTTCTGGTAACATGGTTTTAAATTTAAGACGATATCCGTCCTCGTTAAGTTGGTACTTCTTTAACAATGCCGCCCTGACAACCTCATAGTTGTTTTTGTCAGGCACATCTACCATACTCAACAAAGTCAAAGCATCACCTCTAAGTATCTTGGACAGATGATACACATATAATGTTTTATCTATATTATGCACATTACATGCACTTTCAAATCTATCTAGATAAAATGTTATATCATCGATTGAGGGATTAAATGCTGGTAGATTAAGCTTGAAATCCTTAGCATTAGTCTTATTTGACACCTTATTTGCATCATTAGCATTACCAGTGTTCAATAACTTTAACTTCTCTAACTCTAAAGCTAAGATTTTTTCATCATGTTCCATTTTTGCTTTTCTCTCATCAGCCTCTCTTTGTAACCTTCTTTCTTCAGCCTCAGCCTGTAACTTTCTTTCTTCAGCCTGGGCCTGTAACTTTTTTCCTTCAGCCTCTATTTCAAGTCTCTTATTTTCAGCTTCTTTTTCAAGTCTCTTAGTCTCTTATTTTCAGCTTCAGCCTGAAGCCTCTTCTCCTGAGATTCTGCTTCTCTTTTTTGTTTTTCCATTTGAAATCTTTTTTCCTCCACCTGCATCTGCAGTTTCTTTTGTTCTATTTCAGCCTCTATTCTCTTTTGTTCAGTTTGTTCTTTCATTTTCTTTTCTTCCGACTTCAATGCCTTGGCATATTGAACAGTCGCAAATTCTTCTAATTTATCACCTGTCTTCCCAAGGGCTTTACCCTGCTCAATAAAGTACTCAAATGTAGACATGATGTCCAAAATGTGAGTACAGAACCTGAAATAATTAATTATCTTATTTCAATGTTAAATAGCAACAAGACTTAATAAAGTGCTTGTATAATCTCTATGTTGAACCCAATCTCTGTGGGAAACAGGAGTTGACACCAACTGTATTATCAAATGTATAATAATATCACAAGTCACCTCTTAATTAACAGTGCACTACCCAAATCAGTGCATAATCATCAGTTATTTATCATAACTGCACTACAATAGTGCATAAGCAAAAAACACCAGTTTGTTATGATAAGTGCACTATAGACCAATAGTGCATGAGCATATATCAACAATAGTGAAAGCTAACTATGCAAGAACTATGTAAACAATAACAAGACAATGTAAACAATAACAAAGGTCATCAACAATGTAAACAATAACAAAGATCAAAGTCAATGTAAACAACAACAAAGATCAGAGTCAATGTAAACAATAACAAAGATCAGAGTCAATGTAAACAATAACAAAGATCAGAGTCAATGTAAACAATCAACAAAGATCAAACAATACGAAAACATTCGCATAAGTCAAATACACAAACAGCAAAACTAAAAAGAAATATGCGAAGATATGACTAACAAATGACGCTACAGTGTATACACAAAAATATACGTAAAGAACTGAATAATAGCAAAGGGGAGACCTACAAATACAAACAATCGAAATCGAAACTAAAAACACAAAGAAAGAGAGAGAAGAAAAAAGAAAAAAAATATATATATACAAGAAACAAAAATAAAGCACAACTCGTCACAACTAAAACAGATATAGCAACGATTGTCGCTAGCAAATTTCACTGTAGGAAATTCGCACAGTCCCTAACGAAAACGCTAACAGTAGAACCTCTGTGACGTGGTATCTTCTACTGTAAGACTCCGCCCAACCGAGAAAACCCGCTGAAATATAAACATATAAATATACAAATAACAAATAACATATAACATATAAACATGTATCATGAAAACAATAGGAGAAAGTGTGAAAGTACAGAAGGCTCAGTTAGAACATAAGGGCACAGTTCACAAACAAAACAGGCCACTTAACTTCTATAAATCCAGCGTCAGCACGGTGCAGAACAGGATGTAATCAGCATTCTGAGGATAATGATCCAACGTTGATTAACTTCTGCTCCCATAAACAGCCATGACGAAGGAAATGAGCTTCTAATACTGCAACAGTTGTTACGGCACTTGACCTTCTGAATCTTCTAAATTGATTTAACCGGCACTTGACCTTCTGAACCCGCAACAGTACCCCTGAGACCGGAACAGTTGTTACGGCACTTGTCCTTCTTTTCACCAGATCAGGAAATCCATTCGCTCGGTACTTGTCCTTCTAATTTTACATAAACTTCAATATTGCCGAGCAGCGCCGGGTAGTTTCAAAATCAGCAACTGTCAGAAAATCCGGATACTTTCAATAAAATTTCTTGTAAGGTGGTAGTTGATGCTGTAGTTGTATCTAGTATGATGATGATGTCTGGGTTTGCTGACCCCCTTGATAGCTGGAATCAGAGTGAACCAACCTATGGCCACCAAAAATGATATGGTGCGCCAAAATATCAGATGATAGAACCAGCTCTGGCCACCAAAAAAGGAGAAGGGTGGATTTGTGCTGAAGTGGTAACTTGCCACCCTTATCGACACCTGGTGTTAAAGTGTAAGATGTAGGTGTCTTCTCTGATTTAGGATGTTGCTGTGTATGTGGTAGTGGAACAGTTCAATGGGTTATCACACAGGCAACATGACGTGTAGAGTCATAGAAAGGGTAACTTCGTTGTATAAGTTTCTTTCATTTATTGCACGCCACAAAACAGTCATGATACTTATGACATCAACATGGTTAACGAGTTCAGCAAGATGATATGGCACATTGAAAACAATTTCTGTAGTCAGCAATGATAGCTGTTGTATATATGCGTCATAAGACATCACAGTTCAATAGATTCAGAAATTCATCAATCATCGAGTGCTAGTTCGTGAAGCTGTATAAATAATAATAATTTCTATAACTTCTGCAACAGTGTCAGCTACAGATCTTCAATGTTCATAAACAATAATAAATGCTCCCATTCTGATGCTAGCAGATCAGTTGTATACAATAAGTCCGTTCACTGTCTGCACGTGAATAGCATACATGGGCTACAGGTCAGCTCGACCTTTATAATGTTCCTAAGTCTAACCATCTGACTTGGACGTGATCTCTGATATAACGAATCCTGGAACACAGACAACAGTCTTGTTGGTCTAGAGCGACCCATATATATTTAACTAGTTCAGGTATACAGATACCGGTGACTTAATCCTAGTCAAAGTACCTCTCCATTTTGCATCACACAGGCGAGCAAATAGGCGACAAAATGACGAACCTCTAGACGATAGCATAAAGTTCGATACAAGAGGAATTACCTTATTTCGGAAAATCAACCATGAACATATGCCTCCAGGCAGGCTGCATAATACTGGGAAATAGTCTAGTTAGCTAACTAACTCACTAAGACACTGTATTTCCCTCAGAGAATCACAAGACGCAGTTGCGTCTGCTCGCTTCTTAAACCATTTCTAAACTGCCCCAACTGGGCGGAACACACAGAACGAACTCCCGGTTTGACATGCGCAGAACGACAATCTCTGAGTTGCCGTTCACAATAAGACGATTCGAAGAACATTCGAGATAAAAGTCTTACACAGTCGCGCCTTTTATGGTCATGAAAAGAAGCGTTAAGAAAGGTTTCAGACATCTACCATAGTTGACTGATACTACCAAATAAGGAGATGTGGTCACGCTTCGTTCAAGAAATTATAGACCGAACGTGTCTCTATACAAGAGAAGGCAACTCCTAACAAATTGTAGTTTCGATAACTCGGATTATGTCCCTTTGACCATAGAAAACATAATACACACTTCAGTCAAAAAAATGATCATACATATGAAAAAATGTTTATACAAACGAAAAATAATAATGATCCGTGCGTAACAGTCCTTGCTCACAAATGGCCAAAAGAAAGCCGCAAGAACCCTCGACTTTGTACGGGAAAAACCCATATGTCCAGCACATTGCGAGTCATGAGCATGTTGCAATATTTGCAATCTCATGCTCTTAGGCACAAGAATTTGTGAATGAGTGGACGTAGTCGAGTCTTGTACCATACGTACAAGTACGCCGTTCTTCATAGAAATCCAAGATTTCCTATTAGTGTTCTGATTAGGATCACCTTTTTTTGCTAGAATGAAGAATTTTTGTAAAGAAGGATCTTCTTCTTGCAATTTGATAAATGAGTCACGTGTAATAGTCAAGTGACTATCTTGGTCATTTACTTCATCATTATTAGTTAATGAAGTTTGAGGTGGATCCAGAGCATGTGCTCTTGTGACCACCGCATTGGTAGCTTCAATGTTTTGCTCTTCCCAAACAGCAATCTGCTGTGGGGTACATTCCCTAACTCCGTGAATACGACCAATAATAAGGTCCGCAATAGGGTTTGGAAGTAGACACGCGTGGACCTCTCCCGTGAAGAAAGGAGTAGCAATGTGTATTATAGCAGTAGGATACTTTTCTAACGTGCCACCAAATGTGACACATTTGATGACTTTTCCTGTAGCACAGGATGGATCTACAAGAGATTGCCTAACGCCGACAGTAGTACATCCAGAATCAAACAACACTGAGACTGGATTACTATTTACTAGCCCCTTATGTAATATAAGAGAACCTCTCCCATCATGAGCAACATTAGCAGGAAGAGCGGGCAAAGGATGACCACAGCTTAGAGTACTAACGGTTTTTCGGATCAAATAAAGTACTGCATTGGATACATTTATTTGCCCTACCAAAATCAAAAGATGAGCATCCGATAGCATTATGGTCTTTATCATTATTAACCTGTTTATCTGCTCCCTGAGATTCTTGTTGAACAGAGTTTGTCTGTTGATATCTTTTTCTCTTATGTTGCGATCTACCGCGACCATTATTGCCTCTGCAATTATCATTAAAGTCCCTACTGTAATTTTTATCCTGGTTTGAGTTCCAGTTTCCATAACTGTCATTACTATCTCTATGCTGTTGAGAACCTCTATTATCTTGGTATTGAGGTCTCTGCATAAAATATTTTCCTCTATACCGATTACCTTTGTGAAAATTTCTAAAGTTAACCGGAGTAGAATAACGTGTAGTATTAGGTTGTCTCCAGTTCTGGGAAGAAGAATCACCCTGGAATTGATCACTATGGTTCTGGGCATAATTACGATTACTCTTTTTATTGAAATTTTTCTGGCTACCCTGAAATTTACGCATAAAATTTGGGCCATAAGGTGCTGCCGAAGCAACTGGCAGACCTTCTTTCACCTTAGAGTTACTAATGGTTATGTGCGGATGCGCAGTAACATACTGGCTACAGTATTCTTCCATTTCTTTTATGTTTTTTTAGGCTTACGCTCATGAAGAAAAGATAGAAAAGCTTCATTAACAGAAGACATAACCTTATCTCTAAGTAGTAAATCCATAAGAGCTTCAAATGTATTTTCTGTCTTAGACAACTCAACCCATCGTAAAAAAGTAAGACGGATGCCTGAGATGAATTCAGAGAATTCAACTCCAGTTTCTGGTAACATGGTTTTAAATTTAAGACGATATCCGTCCTCGTTAAGTTGGTACTTCTTTAACAATGCCGCCCTGACAACCTCATAGTTGTTTTTGTCAGGCACATCTACCATACTCAACAAAGTCAAAGCATCACCTCTAAGTATCTTGGACAGATGATACACATATAATGTTTTATCTATATTATGCACATTACATGCACTTTCAAATCTATCTAGATAAAATGTTATATCATCGATTGAGGGATTAAATGCTGGTAGATTAAGCTTGAAATCCTTAGCATTAGTCTTATTTGACACCTTATTTGCATCATTAGCATTACCAGTGTTCAATAACTTTAACTTCTCTAACTCTAAAGCTAAGATTTTTTCATCATGTTCCATTTTTGCTTTTCTCTCATCAGCCTCTCTTTGTAACCTTCTTTCTTCAGCCTCAGCCTGTAACTTTCTTTCTTCAGCCTGGGCCTGTAACTTTTTTCCTTCAGCCTCTATTTCAAGTCTCTTATTTTCAGCTTCTTTTTCAAGTCTCTTATTTTCAGCTTCTTTTTCAAGTCTCTTATTTTCAGCTTCTTTTTCAAGTCTCTTATTTTCAGCTTCCGCCTGAAGCCTCTTCTCCTGAGATTCTGCTTCTCTTTTTTGTTTTTCCATTTGAAATCTTTTTTCCTCCACCTGCATCTGCAGTTTCTTTTGTTCTATTTCAGCCTCTATTCTCTTTTGTTCAGTTTGTTCTTTCATTTTCTTTTCTTCCGACTTCAATGCCTTGGCATATTGAACAGTCGCAAATTCTTCTAATTTATCACCTGTCTTCCCAAGGGCTTTACCCTGCTCAATAAAGTACTCAAATGTAGACATGATGTCCAAAATGTGAGTACAGAACCTGAAATAATTAATTATCTTATTTCAATGTTAAATAGCAACAAGACTTAATAAAGTGCTTGTATAATCTCTATGTTGAACCCAATCTCTGTGGGAAACAGGAGTTGACACCAACTTGTATTATCAAATGTATAATAATATCACAAGTCACCTCTTAATTAACAGTGCACTACCCAAATCAGTGCATAATCATCAGTTATTTATCATAACTGCACTACAATAGTGCATAAGCAAAAAACACCAGTTTGTTATGATAAGTGCACTATAGACCAATAGTGCATGAGCATATATCAACAATAGTGAAAGCTAACTATGCAAGAACTATGTAAACAATAACAAGACAATGTAAACAATAACAAAGGTCATCAACAATGTAAACAATAACAAAGATCAAAGTCAATGTAAACAACAACAAAGATCAGAGTCAATGTAAACAATAACAAAGATCAGAGTCAATGTAAACAATAACAAAGATCAGAGTCAATGTAAACAATCAACAAAGATCAAACAATACGAAAACATTCGCATAAGTCAAATACACAAACAGCAAAACTAAAAAGAAATATGCGAAGATATGACTAACAAATGACGCTACAGTGTATACACAAAAATATACGTAAAGAACTGAATAATAGCAAAGGGGAGACCTACAAATACAAACAATCGAAATCGAAACTAAAAAACACAAAGAAAGAGAGAGAAGAAAAAAGAAAAAAAATATATATATACAAGAAACAAAAATAAAGCACAACTCGTCACAACTAAACAGATATAGCAACGATTGTCGCTAGCAAATTTCACTGTAGGAAATTCGCACAGTCCCTAACGAAAACGCTAACAGTAGAACCTCTGTGACGTGGTATCTTCTACTGTAAGACTCCGCCCAACCGAGAAAACCCGCTGAAATATAAACATATAAATATACAAATAACAAATAACATATAACATATAAACATGTATCATGAAAAACAATAGGAGAAAGTGTGAAAGTACAGAAGGCTCAGTTAGAACATAAGGGCACAGTTCACAAACAAAACAGGCCACTTAACTTCTATAAATCCAGCGTCAGCACGGTGCAGAACAGGATGTAATCAGCATTCTGAGGATAATGATCCAACGTTGATTAACTTCTGCTCCCATAAACAGCCATGACGAAGGAAAAGAGCTTCTAATACTGCAACAGTTGTTACGGCACTTGACCTTCTGAATCTTCTAAATTGATTTAACCGGCACTTGACCTTCTGAACCCGCAACAGTACCCCTGAGACCGGAACAGTTGTTACGGCACTTGTCCTTCTTTTCACCAGATCAGGAAATCCATTCGCTCGGTACTTGTCCTTCTAATTTTACATAAACTTCAATATTGCCGAGCAGCGCCGGGTAGTTTCAAAATCAGCAACTGTCAGAAAATCCGGATACTTTCAATAAAATTTCTTGTAAGGTGGTAGTTGATGCTGTAGTTGTATCTAGTATGATGATGATGTCTGGGTTTGCTGATCCCCATACTGGCCACCAAAAATGATAAGGGTGGATTTGTGCTGAAGTGGTAACTTGCCACCCTTATCGACACCTGGTGTTAAAGTGTAAGATGTAGGTGTCTTCTCTGATTTAGGATGTTGCTGTGTATGTGGTAGTGGAACAGTTCACAGGGTTATCACACAGGCAACATGACGTGTAGAGTCATAGAAAGGGTAACTTCGTTGTATAAGTTTCTTTCATTTATTGCACGCCACAAAACAGTCATGATACTTATGACATCAACATGGTTAACGAGTTCAGCAAGATGATATGGCACATTGAAAACAATTTCTGTAGTCAGCAATGATAGCTGTTGTATATATGCGTCATAAGACATCACAGTTCAATAGATTCAGAAATTCATCAATCATCGAGTGCTAGTTCGTGAAGCTGTATAAATAATAATAATTTCTATAACTTCTGCAACAGTGTCAGCTACAGATCTTCAATGTTCATAAACAATAATAAATGCTCCCATTCTGATGCTAGCAGATCAGTTGTATACAATAAGTCCGTTCACTGTCTGCACGTGAATAGCATACATGGGCTACAGGTCAGCTCGACCTTTATAATGTTCCTAAGTCTAACCATCTGACTTGGACGTGATCTCTGATATAACGAATCCTGGAACACAGACAACAGTCTTGTTGGTCTAGAGCGACCCATATATATTTAACTAGTTCAGGTATACAGATACCGGTGACTTAATCCTAGTCAAAGTACCTCTCCATTTTGCATCACACAGGCGAGCAAATAGGCGACAAAATGACGAACCTCTAGACGATAGCATAAAGTTCGATACAAGAGGAATTACCTTATTTCGGAAAATCAACCATGAACATATGCCTCCAGGCAGGCTGCATAATACTGGGAAATAGTCTAGTTAGCTAACTAACTCACTAAGACACTGTATTTCCCTCAGAGAATCACAAGACGCAGTTGCGTCTGCTCGCTTCTTAAACCATTTCTAAACTGCCCAACTGGGCGGAACACACAGAACGAACTCCCGGTTTGACATGCGCAGAACGACAATCTCTGAGTTGCCGTTCACAATAAGACGATTCGAAGAACATTCGAGATAAAAGTCTTACACAGTCGCGCCTTTTATGGTCATGAAAAGAAGCGTTAAGAAAGGTTTCAGACATCTACCATAGTTGACTGATACTACCAAATAAGGAGATGTGGTCACGCTTCGTTCAAGAAATCATAGACCGAACGTGTCTCTATACAAGAGAAGGCAACTCCTAACAAATTGTAGTCTCGATAACTCGGATTATGTCCCTTTGACCATAGAAAACATAATACACACTTCAGTCAAAAAAATGATCATACATATGAAAAAATGTTTATACAAACGAAAAATAATAATGATCCGTGCGTAACATATATATATTTATTTATTTATTTATTTATTTATTTATTTGTTCTGATGATAAGTTGACTCAATGAATAAATGTTCTTTCTGTAACGCCAAACGTGTTAATGTATTTTTTTTAACTTGTGGTATGGAACTGGCTTACTTTACTTCTGCAGAATCATTCATGTTTGAATATGTATTTATGTCTATTAACTGAGAAAACTCTCAACTGTAAGAATGAACAAATCACGAATCTGAATTTTCCATAGATTCTTTGAAGACTTCATGTGTAAACGACTTTCATTTTATTCATACAGAAAACTGTCATGAGTTACATGTTGTTCCAACATAATTTAACAGTTAGTCACTGGCAAAAATCGATTCCTTCAATATACCATATCTGTACAATTTCCTGCTTTTATAATTTCGTTCTGATACTCGTAATAATATATTCCTGTGCTTTCTTGCACGCTTATTTCTTTGTCCACTAACTTTATTCTTTTATGGTCATTCTCGACACATTGGACGCTTACATCAAATCCATAATATTATGGTCCTCTGCTTTCTTGCACACCTATTTCTTTATCTGCTAAAAATATATTCTCTTATGATCCTTCCTGAAACATTGTACTTTTTCACAAATGTTTATATCTATATATGTAGGTTATATTAACCTTGAAAACATCCTGTATATCTTGAGATACTATCTCTCACTATATTTCTGGCCATCTTGGCTATTCAATACTTATGGATTCCACATATCCTGACGAAGTGGTTTCACCACATTGAATTATAAATACATGGGCAAAGCAGCAGGACATGATGGCATAACACCAGAAATGGTTAAGTACATGGGAGCAGCAGGTGACCTATTACTCCTAAGGGTCCTACAGGCAGCTTGGTGCAATAAGACCATACCAAAGGATTGGGAGATTGCCATAATAACACCGATTTTCAAAAAGGGTGACAACCGACAATGTGGAAACCATAGAGGCATATCCCTTCTCAGTGTCCCTGGTAAAATCTACTCTAGAATACTGGAGCAGAGACTCAGACGCCTAGCTGAGCTACAAATGGATAAGGTCCAGTGTGGCTTCCGAGCAAATCGAAGTACTCAAGACCTAATCTTCACACTCAGACAGTTGAGTGAAAAGGCTCTTGAGTATAAGAGTGAGATCCATCTTTGCTTCTTAGATCTGGAAAAGGCATTTGACAAGGTCCCCTGGAACAAACTCTGGGACTGTTTGGCAAGGAAGAACATTCCAACACCTCTGATTCATGCTATACAGAGCTTCTACAAATCTTGCAGAAATTATGTGAGGACGGCAAACCATAAGTCAGAAGAGTTCAGGACCACCACTGGTGTAAGACAAGGTGATATCCTGTCACCTTATCTTTTCATACTCCTTATGAACGATGTCATCAAGGCATGTAAGGAGAGAACAAGAAAGTATTCAGTGGGGTACTGGAAGTTGAAACAGGTCTGTATTTCAGAGCTGGCATTTGCTGATGATGTTGCCCTGATTGCTAAATCAGAGGCACATCTTCAATCCAACCTGCAAGTCTGGAAGGAAGAGCTGGAGAAGAGAGGGATGATCATAAGCAGCTCAAAAACAAAAACCATGGTGATGTCACGAGAGGAAAGAAGACATCAGATTAAGCTGGAAGAACACTTTAAATACCTTGGAGCTGTCATAGACCGGAAGGGAGGCATCAAAGAAGAGTTGGCTACCTGAAGAGCAGCAGCTGGGAGACTTTTTCAAGCCATAAATCGAGGATTCCTCAGCAAAAGAGAAGTTGGTAAGAAGACGAAGAGGGCTGTATACCATTCCACCTATGTCCCAGTCTTGACGTATGGATGCGAGTCATGGGCAATTACTACAACCCACAAAAGCCAGATCCAAACCTCAGAAATGAGGTATCTGCAGAAGGTGGTTGAAATAACAAGAAGAGACATGGTCCGCAACCAGACGATACGTCAAGGCCTAAAAACCCAACCGCTGCAGACCCAAGTAGAACAGTCCCAACTGAGATGGTTTGGCCATGTCTGCAGAATGGGAGAAGATCGGCTACCACGGCAAGCATGGGAAACTAAGAGCCAGGGATCCAGACCTCCAGGACGACCCAAAGTCCGCTGGGAGGACAACATTAGACCATATCTGAAGGACCGAGGACTAGAATGGAACCAAGCCAGGAGGAAGACAGCCGATAGAATAGTATGGCGCTCTCTCTTACAAACTTCTACACCTCTGTAGAAGAGGAACGACTAAGTAAGTAAGAATTATAAATACACATTTGATTTTCGAGTCGAATCTAGACTCATTAACACTTTTTACAAGTAGATTCTTCTACACATATATTAAGTGCACCAAGCCACGCTATCGGACACATCAATACGCTACAAAGTGTAGACACAGACTCTTCTTTACATCATTCTATGATACGTTACTTTGTCATAACTAACGACTTTAGTTTAAGCGTTTTGGTGAGGCTCAGCATGGTGCGCAGCAATCCCTCTAAATATAACTTTATCAAGATTGCCTCGCCCCATGATGTGCTCTCAACATTTATATACAGTAGAACTCCATTTATCCGAACCCCATGGGACCGAGCATCGTTCGGATAATCAAATGTTCGGATAATTGGATTACATGATGTATCGAGTACATGTACACATATTTCTAAAAATAATTAACAATCACAAGGAAAATACACTATAAAACATATTTACTTGTACTGTAATAATAATACCCACACTGTATTAGATCACTGTATCACCAAAATCTTTCATTACACTGCAGTGCATGTACTACTTGTATTAATTATTTTTGTTAAGAAAGAGAAATGTTTTCAAAATAACATTACAAACAATTCAAAACCAGGCGCAACTTACGTATACATGTACTTGCACAGATGTAGCCCACTATTTAAAATAATGAGGAATCCTCTTTTGCGCCAAACTGGATAGTCTGCTTTTGGCTGCTAAGTCCCGCATTCTCTTCAACAGCAGAAGCTGTGTAGGACAGCTGTCATCTTCTTGCTCGTACCAAGCCATCGCTGTTTCTAGTGCTAAAGGCCTCTTCAGGACTTGGTCGACGTTTTGGGTTTTCTTCATAATCTACAAGTACATCATGTACTTCTGAGGAGTCTTCATCATCGGTCACTACATGTATTTGGTTTTCTTCTTGCACAAAAGACAAAATTTCTTCGTCATTCAAAAACTGAAAACCAGAATCATTATCATCTTCTAGCCACATGTGTGCATCATCTTTGTCACAGTCCGAAAATCCGGGCATTGCTTGAAACAGTTCCACAACTTCATTTATACAATCATCATTTGTGTCCACTGCAGTAGTTTCATTTCCTCCTTTTTTCCCAAGCAATCTATTCCAAGCCTTGTTGAGATTATCTTGTGACAGGGTGGTCCAAGCATCAGCTTACATATAGCAGCAGTCTTTGAGATTAAGCTTTTTTTGAAAACGCCACCACACTTTCTTCATCTTCAGCCAACAATAAACGACGCAGGACTTCCTTCTTGTACATCTTTTTAAGCTTTGCTATAACACCCTGATCCATTGGTTGAATCAGTGCTGTTACATTGGGAAGCAGAAAAAATACTTTAAAATTTGCATCAACTGCATTCAATGTATCCGTCTCTGGATGAGATGGTGCATTGTCCAGTAGAAGAATTACTTTTCCAGTTTTCTTTTCTTGTTCTTTCAACCTCTTCACATTTGGGATGAACTGATTTGTATACCAATCAAGAAATATTTCACTATTCATCCAAGCACTCTTCTGTGCTTTGTAGCACAATGGGAGACATGTCACATTCTTTAAACAACGTGTTTTTTTGGCTTTGCCGATCATTAGCACCGGTAAACGATGACTTCCACTGGCATTCGCGGCTACCAAAATTGTTACTCTCTCTTTGCACTTTTAAACCCAGGGGCAGCTGCTTCGCGCTGAGATGCAAGTGATTTTTGAGGCAATGATTTCCAGTATAAGCCAGTCTCATCGGCATTATACACATCATCGAGTAAATAACCTTCTTCTTCCAAAAAAGCCAAGAATGTTTCTTTAAAATTTTCAGCGGCAGTTGCATCGCTAGATGAAGATTCCCCTTGAATCTCCAATTCTCGTATGCCATGACGAGATTTAAAGTTTCTTAACCATCCCTGGCTAGCCTTAAAGTCAGGAGGACCGTCAAGTTGACTGTTGAACTGAAGTGCCTTTTCACACAATAGAGAGCCAGAGATAGGTTCCCCTTTGCTTCTTCTTTGCACAAACCATATATACAAAGCCTCTTCCAATTTCAAATCTTTCGCATTTCTCATGGTTTTATGTTTCTTCGACCCATTTTCACTATCCAATTTCGATGCAAAACTCATAATTTTATCCTTGTTACTTTTGATGTCAGAGACGGTAGCTTTCTCAACATTGAAAATCCTCGCAAATGAAGACACAGTTTCACCTTTTCCTAGTCTCTTGATAATTTCTGTTTTCGTTTCAATTGACAAAACATTGCGGTTCCTTTTATATGCTTTAGGCCTACTGGAAGATGCCAGGTCACACAGAGAAATACGTGTACACCAAAATTATTCTGCTGTAGTAGCAGACACAATTATTTTAAGTTGAACTGTCTGTTTAGCCAGTGTTCTGCCTAGAACTCACACGTACACTGGATTGGTAAACCAGATATTAACGGACTTTATGATCTAACTGACTTCATGTACGTAAGCGACCGTCCATTAGCCCATCTCATTGTCTACAAATTGTTCGCACACATTTGAAGCTTGCCGCATCAAAAGATTCAGAACTGTAGTCTAACGTGACTGGTGGAGACTGATTTTTTTTTTTTTCTGGAAAAAGTGTTCGGATAATTGGATGTTCGGATAATTGGGGTTCGGATAAATGGAGTTCTACTGTATATATATATTTATATATGTGCTATACCTCATATATTAAATCAGTCATGATTCCTTAGATGACACGATCCAATAGAAGGACATGAGGTATAGCATGTGTGTTTGTGTTTGTTTGTTTTTGTTTTCTTTTCTTTTTCTGGTGCCAGACTGCATCGGCTACTCCATTCCTCGGGACTCACCAGCAGAGGCATGCTGCATGGGCAACAGCTTGACCTCTTTATCCAAGCGCCTAGCATCATGCCCACCGAGACATTGTTCCCATAGTCAGAAATGACTGAAAGGGATAGACGATTTCCCTGTTAACTTCTTTGTACTGTTGTGCTGGTCCTTCATACTTATGTGCTCATGCCTTTTAACTGCTTCTTGAAAATGTCTTTGCTATAACGTTTAATTACTTTCTTGTAGCTTTCTGTTAGTGTAAAGTTTGTTGTCCACCATTATTCTCTTTAACACTTATGTATCCTTCTGTAGCGGCCATCTCCTGATATGAAAAGTGCCTTGTATCATCTACTGCATGAAATCCTTGCCAACAACTGGAGGTATTTTTTCAAGGGATCTGTCCTAGATGTAATGAAAGAATCAGGTGATGGATTAGAAAATAGTCCTCAGTTCATCTCAGTTCTGCAAGTAAGTACAAATTAGTTTTATTCTTACATTTGAATATCATTGTTCCAAACAGACTATTACTAATCTAAATTAGTAACAGAAGCAGCAAAGATGGGACTACATATAAATGTAAATAAAAGAAAGGAAATGAGAATAAATAATAGACAGATGGACTTGATGAAGATCAAGTCATTGAAGAAGTAGAAAGCTTTACATATCTGGGGAGTAACATTGACAAAGCTGGTGACGTCTGCTCAAAGATAAATAAAGCCAGATGCGCTTTTAATGCCCTTCGACCAATATGGAGCTCTTCAGCTATATCCAGAGAGAACAAAATTAGAATCTTTAACTCAAATGTAAAGCGAGTCTTGCTGTATGACTCAGAGACATGGTATGTCTCAAAGAGTATCACCTCCAAATTACAGACATTTGTTAATAGATGTCTCTGACAGATCCTCCGTATAAGACGACCGGATGTAATAACAAATATAGAGCTGAGGAAAAGATGCGGGCAACAGCCAATACAAACAGAAATTAAGGTAAGAAAGTGGGGATAGATAGGACATACACTCAGAAGAGAAAAATCAAGCACAGCCAGAATTGCCCGTGACTGGAACCCACAGGGGAAAAGAAGAGTGGGGAGGCCAAAGAGAACTTGGAGAAGAACTGTTGAAGAGGAGATTAGGGAAATTGGAATGACTTGGGCACAGCTGAAAAAGATAGCCCAGAATAGAAATCGATGGAGAGCAACTGTTTCAGCCCTATGTTCCACAGGGAACGAAAATGAATGATGATGATGATGTTCCAAACAGAATCGGCTAGTATTGCAGAAAGGCATTATTTAGTAACACTTTAATCTGCACACTGAAGAGTTCCTGTTAAAGCTTCATTATGGATACGTATGCTGCACATTTCTTATTTACCCTTCAGCTGCCTAAGGAGTAGTGGCCTTCAGGAAACTTATGACAAGTCCTCCTGTCACTTGCCATCAGCTTAAGTTCTTTCCATATCTTTCTCGTCATTTTCATTTCATTCGCTGGTTCTCTTCTCTGTGTGTTTTCGGTATCACTTTCTGTAAACCTGGGGATTCCAGAACAAGGACTGCCTTGGAACTGACAACAAGAACCAGACTAATACCTGTCCAAACAAGAGGTGATAAGAAGACGCTGGCGATGGATAAGACACACACTGAGGAAATCTGTTGATAGCATTGCAAGGCAGTACTGGGCTACACATTTAATCAACCATAATTGTTCATATGTTAAGTTGTGTGTGTGTTGGTTCTCCACAAGCAACTGCCATTATCTTTAAACAAATGTTTAGGTTTGGCCTGCATATCAAAACAATGGTACCAACGCTGCTTTCATTTGGCTTCCTTACACCCTATCTTTTTTCGTCTTATTGAAACCACTTGTCCATTCAAGGCTGGCTGAAAACATTTTCATAAGCTAGATTATTGGTCCATATCGAGTCTTTCTCCTTTTTTCTTTCCTTTTTGAGTCTTTCCATGATGAAGTTTTAAAATAAGTGTATATCCTGTTGCGGAATTAAAATATACAAATCTTGAATTCATTAGGACATTCAAGGTTATGGTAATGAAATGGGGGAAAAAATGTGGTAAAGACTTTACAAAGGAAAGAAAAGTAATTGGTTCATAGGAAATATGTGAAAACTCAGAAATAATGTACTGACAACTGGAAGTTTCAGGATATGTAGCAATTGGAGCTGAGTTTAGGGAAGAACTAAGAAACATCTAGCAAGATGAGAGGAGGATGCAGAGATAGACCGACCTCACAGCTCAGCCCACATATTTAACCAGTTTCAGGTGCAGGCAGAAGTAAAGGTGCCACAGTAGTTCTTTAGAGAGAGGCGTGCTCTCCCCTTGCCAATATGGCGACTTAACTTTTGACGTTAGTGTTTTTCTACATGTTGTTTTAGAATCCAGTCAGACAGTGAGACCACACTGCTGCCTTGCAGGTAGGCTGGGGACAGTCAAAGGCTAAGGAAGGCAACCTGACATAAATGTCTGTTGAAATCGGATGTACTGGGCCACAGGCCTAACGAAACAGTACAACATACGCCGCTCCATGATGACGTCATTACATAGTACGCAAAATGTCAATAACTCCATAGCGTTCCGCTGGGCTACACAGAAAGTTGCCCCTTATATGCGGTACAGAGAAAGCGCATATGGCCGACGCCAGCTCCTTTTCGTTGTAAAGCTTTACGGGGATTCAAATAGCCTCAAACTGACTACTGCTTTCTTTGAGAACATTCAAGTGAACGTCTGAGAGTGTACGAAGAAGAAGTTCTTTAGAGATGTTCAAGAAAATAAGTTTTAACATGCACATACTATCTAGTCTTCTTTCTCCTTTCTCATTCTTGAAGGTGCACGTGGGTCACCATAGCAGTTTGTGCCAAAGCACTAAATGTGCTTAGGTGGCTTATGAAGCAGTTAGTCTTACATGATGAAGATGTCATTTCCATGCAGTCTCATAAGTTGCCATTTACAACATGCCTTAGTGAGCAGTGGTTGTATTCTTTCTCAGAGCTCCCAGGAAAAATACTGGGTGTAATTTCTAGTAGATATAGCTGTCTTACATGTACTAAATTTTATTATTTTGTTCCAGGCTTATGGTCAGTCATTCTTACAAACAGACATCAGCATTTTCAGGCAAAACTTGGAATCTCTTGAGAATCTGCACTTTAAGTGGAAGTTGTACAACAAGGTTTGTTAAGAAATTTTTAATTGACCTTTTCATATAAGATTGGTTGAATAACAAATGCTTTATTGTATGAGAAAGAAAAAAAAAATCTTTTACTTAAACTATAGAACAAAATATAGACATGCTTTTTTAACAGCTGTGCCCATTAAAGCTGAGTGCATTAAAAGCTGTCCATGGCTTGCTGTCATTTGCAGGTTCTGGCACAAATATTATGTATATTTTCATGCACATATATTCTTATATACATAAAGACATACTTTGCACTGAAATCTCCAACCATGCTAAATTCAGCTGCACACACAAATGCTTGAGGAACTAATATGCAGATATCCAAACACATACATGCAACAAAAACAACGACCAAGAAGTTACATACTTTCATTAATGGGTGCTTGTATAGAATAAAATGATTGAAATGGTATGACAAAATCACCAATATGGAACTGATGACAAGAACCAGACAAGTGCCATTGGAACAAGAGATAACTTATGAAGAGGCCAATAGTTTTATCAAGTGCAGATACAGGAGCAAGTGGGAAGCAGAGCATCCAGGCCACCAAAAAAAAAATGATGCATATTACCAGATCAGCAGAAGTGAACAAGTGGTAATCTTCAGACTTTGCACAGATAACAACAGATTGGGGTACCGTCTATTGAACAAGCTAAAGATAGGAAGTACTGATGAGTGTAACTGTGGCACCTATAAAATGACTGCTTGAACATCTGCTTCAAAGGTGCCCAACATATGAAAAACACAGAAAGTGCATATGGTCATCGCCAGTACCATTCGTGGAAAAACTCTATGGAGGTATCAACAGCCTCAAGCTGACCGCTGCTTTGAACATCTGCGGGTAAACGAAGAAGGAACAAGAGATGAGATAATACTGGCATTGAATAGGACACAGGTTGAGGAAACCTGTTGATTTCATTACAAGGCAGTCCTTATTTTGGAGCCCCCAGGGTAAGAGGAGTAGTGGTAGACCATAAAACATGGAGATAGGGAGATATGGAAAGACCTTGAGCTGATGGCACGGGACAGGAGGATTTGGCATGTGTTTGTTGATGGTCTATGCTGCTCTGGGAGCTGAAGGATAGTGATGATGATGACGACATACATACATAGACAAACTCGTATTTACTTGGTGGCGTGTCAGCACAGATGTGTGATAAATTTACGTACATACACACCTGTCATCATCGTCAGTTGCCTTTGAACTCTAAACTGAGCATGGAACTACCACTGCAGCTGGTCCCCCTACAGGAAGACTGTACCAAGCATTCACGTTCCTGCCACAATGGTTTCTGTGGGTAAGAAACGTTACCATAAGGAGGTAGCTAGCCCCCATGCACAACCTCAAATAAATTGCCTTGTAGGACATGCCTGTGGGTGTAGTAGTCCTATTCTTTCTTAGTCTCTTCAGAGACCCCGGGGGGAACTCATCATCAGTTGCCATCTCCACAACGAAGGTTGGCTGTAATGGATCTCCAACGTCTTCTGTCTCTTGTCTTGGTGGTGCACTCTGATAGACTCTTTCCTGTCCATCTCTTGATGTTATCTTCCCACTTATAGCGCTGTCTTCCCCTTGAACGTTTGCCTTCAACTCTCCCTTCTGTTATGGTCTTCTGCAAGGTGTTATGCCTTTTTATGTGGCCAAAGTATTTTAGCTGCCGAACTTTGACCGGGGGAACTACACGGGGGCAAAAACATACCTATACAAGTCTCTAACCTACAAGAGAATGGCCCCTGCCAAAATATAAGTTTGATAATTGTATTCTTGTGATAGTTTTATTTGTTTAGAATTTCTATCGCACATTTAAGGTTTTCATTTGAAGCCCACTTGTATATATATTCTTGTGATAGCTAATCAGAATGACATGTAATAATAAACATGGATCCAGTAATAACATACTAGTTGGAAATTTCTGCCATCAATGGTACCTATACCTTGTAGCGGTATGGCAGCTTGTGCACCCTGACAATCCCCAGAGCTATGCCAGTGGGAGTTTTACTCCTGGTAGGTTCAACCAAGCTGGACTGGTCTGCGTGGGTAGGGGTCAGACAAAAGCTGGTACCCTGGTCCTCCAGGTTGGGGGTTTTAGCACAGGGCCGACACCCCTGTCTATGTAAAAAATCGCACATGTTACGGAAACGGCAATAAATGATTAATTGATGCAGGACGGACATCCGGAGTTTCAGGCTCGTATGACTGACAGTGGTGAAAGCCGAAAGGAAGCCACTGGCATGAAAACAGATGCCCAGACCGCAAAACATGAAACCAGAATTGGTTTTTGGAATGTCAGAACTATGAATGAGGCAGGAAAGCGGAGACAGATCACAGCAGAGATGAGGAATTACAAACTACATATCCTGGGAATAAGCGAGAGCAGATGGACAGGGATGGGGAGAATAAAAACAGCTACAAGGGAAACAGTACTTTATTCTGGTAGAGAGGATGGTCAGCACAACGAAGGTGTAGCCATTATCCTGAAGAAAGGAATGGAAAGGTCTTTACTGGAATGGAAACCCATTAACAACAGACTAATAAGAGCAATTCTGAGAGGGAGATTCACCAACATCACAATTATACAATGCTATGCACCAACAAATGACAGCGATGAAGAGATCAAGGACGAGTTCTATCAACAGGTACAAAAGGAAATGGAAACTGTACCCAAGTACGATCTTATTATAGTAATGGGAGACCTAAATGCGAAAGTTGGAACACACAATAATTATAACGAAAGAGTAATGGGGAAATGCGGCAGTGGAACAGTAAATGAGAATGGGGACAAATTAATAAGCTTCTGCAGTATTAACAACCTGGTCATTGGAGGAACACCACTTTTTCAACACAAAGAAGTGCACAAGTTAACATGGGAATCACCAAACGGACGAGACAAAAACCAGATAGATCACATAATGATCAATGGCAAATGGAGACATGCACTACAAGACGTGAAAGTAAGAAGAGGCGCAGATGTGGGAAGTGATCATCACCTAGTAGTAGCAAGACTGAAAGTGAAACTCAGAGCTGCTAGACCAGTTGCAGTCAAACAGAAAAGATATAACATCACGAAACTTAAGGACCCCCTCACCAGAAAAGCGTTCGTGGTTGACGTAAAGAGACAATATCTGATTACCAAAAGCCAGGAAAGAACAGAGACCGACGATGTCGACCAGAAATTCAACACCATCTTAACAATATACAAAGAAAGCAGCAAGTCATGCTTGGGATTCCAGGAAAGAAAGAGCCAAGACTGGATAACACCAGAAACGCTAAACATCATAGCGAAGAGAAAGGAAACGAAAAGAAAGAAAACAGAAGCTAAGTCTCCCAGGTTAAAGGCAATATATAGTGAACAGTACAGCCGGCTGGACAAGGAAGTAAAACGTCAAACCCGTGCTAACAAAAGGACATTTCTGGATGACCTTGCAAGACAGGCAGAAGAGGCAGTACTGAGAAATGAACAAAGCACAGTTTATAAAATAACTAAAGCTATCAGTGGAAAATGAGGTGCAAACAACATAACGTTAGTAAGAGACAAGCAAGGAAATATCATCACCACAGCACAGGGGCAGGAAACAAGGTGGGCAGAACACTTCAGAGAAACACTGAATAAGGAACCACCAGAGACTCAGCTGAATGTTCCTGAGGCTGAAAGTGACTTAGACGTAAATACAGACATTCCACGAAAAGAAGAAATCATCACAGCTATCAAAGGGCTAAAATAAAATGGAAAAGCGCCTGGTTACGACAATCTAAATGCTGAGCTATTCAAGACAGACCCTGAATTAGCAGCAGAACTATTAGAACCACTATTCGCACTAGTCTGGGAAACTGAGACAACACCAACAGAGTGGAGTAAAGGAATAATTGTCAAATTGCCCAAGAAGGGTGACCTTGCAGACTGCAACAACTGGAGAGGAATTACCCTCCTCTCAGTTCCCAGCAAAATACTAGGCAGGATAACACTAGTCAACAAATTTTCAAAAGTTATTTGTACCAGAAATTAAATATACCATTTCTTATTGATTTTGACATGCTGATTTCAAATATCATAATGAAATTCACCAATTGGCTCTGGGTTTTTTTAAAATGATGAATTTACATTACAGTAATACAAATAATGTATGCTTGTTTAATTCTCTGGGGTGAACAGCTAGTCTTTCTACTTTAGCATTATAAAAATTGTGGTTACATACTCAATTAATTGATATTTCAACATAAAATGATAGAAAAAATAAAAACATTATTTAAAGTTCACATATCATGTTTTAAAAAGGCACATTTGAACCCATTCCGTCATTATTCAGTCGCTGTTCGAGCTCTCTTTGCTTGCTTCTTGTAGTCAATCGATGAGGTGTCTCTTGTCACAGTCCAACAGTAATCAGCAAGCATTGAAGGGCTCCAATTGCCTTGATACCTTGTCTCCATAGCAGCAATGTCCTGGTGAAATCGTTCACCATGCTCATCACTGACGCTCCACAGTTTGACGTAAAGAAATCCAGATGAGAATCCAGAAAATGAATTTTCAAAGACATGTTGCAGCCAAGACTCTTATACTTCAGAAGGAGATTTTTCTACAATTTCATTGTAATTATCAGATCTGTTGTTTCCAAGAAAATTGTCCACCACTGACTTAAATGCTAGCCATGCTGCTTTTTCCTTGCCATGCAACACGCAAAGAAACTCGTCATCATGAAGAAGTTTTCGAATTTGCGGACCAACAAATACTCCTTCTCTTATTTTAGCTTCACTCAGTCTTGGAAATTTTCTGATGAGGTATTTGAAAGCCTCATCTGTTTTCTCCATTGCCGTGACAAAGTTTTTCATGAGACCCAGCTTAATGTGCAAGGGTGGCAACAAAATCTTGCTGGTGTCGACAAGTGCTGGGTTCTCAACGTTCTTACTGTCAGGCTGCAATGACTGCCTGATTGGCCAATGTCTTCTGATGTAATGGTCACTTCGTGCACGGCTATCCCACTCACAGACAAACCAACAGTTCTTGGTGTATCCACCCTGTAGTCCAAGCAAAAGAGCGACCACTTTTAAGTCACCGCAAAGTGACCAATGATGATAATTGTAGTTTATACACTTCAAAAGCTGCTTAATGTTTTCATAAGTTTCTTTCATATGAACTGCGTGACCAACTGGAATTGACGGTAACACATTACCATTATTCAACAAAACAGCTTTAAGACTCGTCTTGGATGAATCAATGAAAAGCCTCCACTTTTCCGGTATGTAATTGATTTTGAGGGCTGCCATTAAACCAGAAATGTTGTGGCACGCAGAAAGGTCACCCTCTTTGAAAAAGAATGTAATAAGCGGCTTCTGGCGGTTCCTATACACAGAAATTGTAACATCTTCTGCCAGGAGATTCCACTGTTGCAATCTGGAACCCAAAAGCTCCGCCTTGTTCTTCGGTAAATTCAGATCTCTTACAAGATCATTCAGTTCACCTTGGGTTATTAAGTGTGGTTTAGTGGATGTAGTTTGCTCAAAATCTGGGTCGCTTGAGGTTGATGGTTCAGGACCACCAATGTCCTCTTCTTCATCAGTGGAAGCAGCTGAAAAGGATTCTGGTACTTTGGGAACTAGTAGGTCATCGTCATGTGGTACCGGACGTATTGCTGAGGGGATGTTTGGATATTCCAGAGTCCATTTTTTCTTCTTTGATATGCCTTTCCCAATAGGAGGGACCATGAAAAAGTAACAGTTGTTGAGATGATCAGTGGGCTCTCTCCAAATCATTGGGACTGCAAAAGGCATAGCTTGCCTTTTGCCAGTCAACCACAGTTTAAGATGTGCTGCACAAGTATTGCAGCATATGTGTGGCTCCCAGCTCTTATCTTGATCTCCTATTCTGCAGCCAAAATACAAACTGTACGCCTTCTTAATCACTTTAATTATATTTCGTTTTTGTAATAGAAATGTCACCTTACCACATATATAACAGAAATTATTAGCACTGTTCACACATGTCCTAGGAATTTCTAACTACGATACTTTTGATAAGGACAAATGCACTAACTAATGGCAAAATTTTATCAGAAATAAGATATTTATACACAAAGGTGATGTAATCATAGGTAGGATTGCATCATCAACTTCTAGTTACATTTTTATTGGTCATTAGAAAAAAATATGCAATCGCCCACAACAGTTGCGTCATATATATAAATTGACCGTAATTAAATAAACTAGTAGCATATATCTTGAAAACTAGAGCCAATCAACATTTTTAAATGTCATTTTCGTTTTCAGCACACCAAAATTAGTTAAGATCAGCTATTTTCATTTCTGGTACATTTTGTTTGTTGACTAGTGTAATCATCCAGAGAATTTCAAAAGCAGTTGACCATAAACTGAGGAAAAAACAAGCGGGCTTCAGAAAGAACAGAAGATGTGCAGATCATATATTTACCCTCAGGAACATTATAGAGCAGTGCTCAGAATGGCAGAGACAGCTGTACATTAACTTTGTTGATTTTGAAAAGGCTTTCGACAGCATACACAGGGACAGCCTATGGAAAATTCTGAGGGCTTATGAAATTCCCAGCCGCATTGTTTCCATCATAAAAAGCCTCTATTCTAACTTTACGTGCAGTGTTGGATCGAGTAATGTAACTTTCGAAGTGAAAACAGGAGTACGACAGGGATGCCCCTTATCAACAACATTATTTTTGACAGTCATAGATTGGGTCACCCGTGTGTTACCGGGGCCCGAAAGGGGAGCAAAGAATAGTAACACTGTCCCCTACCAAGCATGTCGTAAAAAGCGACTAAGGAGGGTTGGGCATGGGGCCGGTTACACCATCCTGTAAAAAATTTAAACCACAAAAAACTTCAACAAATATGGACAAGTCAAATAAAGAAAATAAAACACAGCCATCCAAGACAGGGGAAGGTCCTCTCGCGGGGAGGCGTATGATGCAACACAGAGAAAGCCGAAAGGAGTCTGTGTTGCTGACTAACCTTCTTTCTTCTAGGAGAACTTCCAGATTTGGCACCTGGAATGTTCGGACATTAAACGAACAAGGGAAAGTGGCGCAAGTAGCAGCAGAAATGAGGGAATACAAAATCGAGGTTCTGGGAATGTGTGAAACAAAGTGGAAGGGGTAGACAGGAAGAAACTCATCACAGGTGAATTGGTGCTGTCCTCAGGACATGAAGACGAAAGTTCACACCACAGTGAAGGGGTAGCTCTTATGTTATCTAAAGAAGCACAGGAAGCACTAATTGAATGGGAAGCTGTTGGACCCAGAATAATAACAGCTTCTTTCAAAACAGCTAAAAAGAAAATTCATGTAAATGTCATCCAATGTTATGCACCAACTAATGACAAAGAAGAGTCTGTGAAAGAAGCATTTTATACTAAACTACAGGAAATTATGGATAAAGTAAAAAGAAGAGACATCACAATTTTGATGGGTGACATGAATGCAAAGATAGGTACAGCCAACACTGGATTCGAAGAAGTCATGGGAAAACATGGGCTAGGAGTAATGAATGAAAATGGAGAGCTATTCGCAAACTTCTGTGCTTCATATCAACTGGCTATAGGAGGAAGCATGTTTCCACATAAGAGAATACACAAGGCAACATGGATATCACCAGACCATAGAACAGAAAATCAGATAGATCATATATGCATAAACAAGAAGTTTAGATCATCATTGCAGGATGTAAAGATATATAGAGGAGCAGATGTGGCATCAGATCACCATCTTCTGATAGCCAAAGTAAAAATGAAACTCAAGAGATATGCAACAATGCAAAATTATAGACAACAGTTTAATGTAGGACATTTAAGAAATCAAGAAACAAGAGACAAATTTGCGGTCACAGTATCCAACAAATTCCAAGTGCTCCAACAGCTGGAAGATGTAGAGAATACAGAAGACTATTGGCAGCAGGTCAAAACAGTATGGAAGGAGACATGTGAAGAAATACTGGGGAAAAGGGAAAGACAACAAAAAGCATGGATAACAACAGAAACCATCAATAAGATAAAAGACAGAAAAAACAAGAAAGCAGAGTTAAACACAAGCAAAACTGGAAGCTCCAAAGCCAAGGCTCAAGAAGTGTACACAGAAGCAAACAAAGAAGTAAAAAGAAGTATCAAAAGAGACAAGAGGACGTATATTGAGGAGTTGGCAAGAGAGGCAGAAGATGC
The DNA here is from genome assembly GCA_024509875.1 of Oreohelix idahoensis. Taxonomy (NCBI): domain Eukaryota; kingdom Metazoa; phylum Mollusca; class Gastropoda; order Stylommatophora; family Oreohelicidae; genus Oreohelix; species Oreohelix idahoensis. The sequence continues at coordinate 723,909 of JAMPIV010000298.1, read as the reverse complement.
TGCAGCCAAAGGAAATATGAGAGAACTGTATAGCAGCACAAAGAAGCTAACAGGGAAATACAAGCAAACAAGTTGCCTCATAAAAGACAAGAATGGGAAACTGCTCAGCAATATACAAGAGCAAATGAAGAGGTGGACAGAATATTTTGGGGACCTTCTCAATAGACCAGCTCCACAAAACCCGCCGGACATCCAGCCAGCAGAAGAAGAGCTACAAATTAACGGTGAAAGACCAACGAAGGAAGAAATAAAGAAAGCCATAAAGCTTCTAAGAGAGGGGAAAAGCAATCTGGACCTGATGGCATTCCAGCAGAGGCCATCAAAGCAGATATCGACACGGCTACAGAGATGTTATATAAATTACTTGGTAAAGTCTGGGAAAAGAAAGAGATACCAGCAGAATGGAAGGAAGGATATCTGGTTAAGTTGCCTAAGAAGGGAAATTTACAAGAGTGCACAAATTATAGAGGAATAATGTTACTATCAGTGCCAGGAAAAGTATTAAACAGGATTATCCTTGAGAGATTAAAAGAGTCCATAGACAAGAAACTGAGAGATGAACAAGCAGGTTTTCGACAAAACAGATCATGTACAGACCAGATAGCCACTTTGAGAATAATAGTTGAACAAAGTCTGGAATGGAATTCACCACTATACATCGGATTTGTGGACTACGAAAAGGCATTTGACAGTGTAGACAGAGAATCACTTTGGAAATTGATGAGGCATTATGGAGTTCCCCTGAAGATCATTAATTTAATAAAGAAAACATATGAAGACATGACATGCAGAGTTCTTCACGAAGGACAGCTTACAGAACCGTTTGGAATAAGAACAGGAGTGCGACAGGGATGCCTCTTGTCTCCATTTCTTTTCTTGCTGGCAATAGATTGGGTTATGAGATCATCGACAACACACAACAGAAATGGAATCCAGTGGACTCTGACTAAGCAGTTGGATTATCTGGATTTTGCTGATGACTTGGCTCTTCTGTCCCATAACCGTAATCAGATGCAGGACAAATTGAAAACACTCGATGAGAGGTCACAGCAATTGGGTCTGAAAATACACAGGGAAAAGACAAAAATAATGAGAATAAATGCAGGTAATGATAACAGGGTTGAACTTGAAGAAACACCAATTCAAGATGTTGAATCATACACATATCTTGGCAGTAATATAGACAAAGTTGGAGGGACAGACAGCGATATCAAAATAAGAATACAAAAGGCAAGAGGAGCTTTCATTGCATTGGGAAATATATGGAGATCAAGAGAAATTGGATCCAACACGAAAATAAGAATCTTCAACTCAAATGTGAAGTCAGTCCTATTGTATGGCTCGGAGACATGGAGAACAACAAAGACAACAACCAAAAAGCTACAGACTTTCATAAATGGGTGCTTGCGTAGAATAGAGGGATTAAAATGGTATGACAAGGTTACCAACGTGGAACTGATGACAAGAACTAGACAAGTGCCAGTGTAACAAGAGATGAGAAGAAGACGATGGCGATGGATAGGACATACACTGAGGAAACCTGTTGATAGCATTACAAGGCAGTCCTTGTTCTGGAACCCCCAGGGCAAGAGAGGCAGAGGAAGACCAAGAAGTACATGGAGAAGAGAGTTGGAAACAGAGGTGAAAATGATGAGGAGAACATGGAAAAGAACTTGAGATGATGGCACGTGACAGGAGGACTTGGCATGTGTTTGTTGAAGGCCTATGCTCCTTTGGGAGTGGAGGGTTATGAATGAATGAATAGATTGGGTGATGCGCCAGACAACTGAGGGCAGTCCAAGAGGAATTAGATGGACAACGTTTTCTACACTGGAAGACCTGGAATATGCAGATGACATTGCACTTCTCGCGCATTCACATCAACACATTCAAGACAAAACCGATAGACTGAATAAGTATGGCCAGCAGGTTGGCCTGAACATCAATTTGAAGAAGACAGAGGTCATGATACTAAATGTGGGCAATCCTGAGCCAATAACAGTAAGGAACCAAAAGTTAGAACAGACAGACACATTTACTTACCTAGGATGCATAGTAACACCTGACGGTGGAACAAGCAAGGACATTAACACCAGAATGAATAAAGCGAGAACAGCCTTTGCTGTTCTCAACAACATTTGGAAGTCTTCCCAGTACAGCACGAACACCAAATTAAGACTGTATGAGAGCTGTGTACTTTCTGTGCTTCTCTATGGTGCGGAATGTTGGAGAGTAACACAATATGCCTAAGAAAAACTCTCCGAATCGTTTGGCCAAACACCATCAGCAACCAAGAACTACTTATTCGGAGTAACCAGGAGGACATGCACACCATCATAGCTGGCAGACGCTGGAGTTGGGTTGGCTACGTCCTCAGAAGGGACCCTGATACCATCACAAGAACAGCTATGCTATGGACCCCCGAGGGAAAGCGAAAGAGAGGCCAACCAAAGACAACTTGGCGGAGAACTGTGGAAGCTGAGATGCAAAGAATGAACCACAGTTGGGGCACTGTATGAAGGTTGGCCGCCGACCGAGCAAAGTGGAATCAATTTGTTGCTGCCCTACAAGACGCCACCAGGCGTGATGGCCGCTGACTGCTTTGATGGTTGGTGGTTATGGATCAAAGAAGAAGAAGTTTGAAATTTGCTGCAGTAGTTTATTATCTTAACTTAACTTGAAACATCTATTATTTAATAAATTTTTTGCATTTCTTCTTCCTTGTTCGTCCTTAAAAGGACATTGGTTGCATTGTGTCCGTTGATAGCGTAGCTACGGTATTTGCACCTTTCGGCCGACACATCCAAATCTTCTGCACACAGCATTTTTTGCGACCAGGTTTTGCCTTCCCTCTTCGATCCCTAGTCCTCAGCCAGACTGCAGTGATGCAGCCTGTTTCCAGGACCACCATGTGGAGGTGGTGGAGTAGGGTCTTGGTCAGCTCTGGTTCGCTGACCCTGACACAGGCAGTCAAGCAATGGGTCGCTTACTGCCATTCCTCACTTATGATGCGTCTTGGGTCCCAATTTTTGCATTTGAAGAAATGTGAATAATGGGAAAAATGTTTTTATATGTAAATTTTTACATTCTGAACACAGTGGCATATTATTGATATCGTGAATTTTTTTCAGCGAATATTCAGCGAGGCGATGAGTCAGCAGTTTCTCAAGGTGCTGTTGCAAGTTTTAATACAAAAGTCACATGATCTCCTGCAGGAGGAAATTGTCATCTCTGTTTACAATATGGCTGCTGTGGACTTTGATGCTTTCTTTAATGACTTTCTGCCTCATTTTTTGACCTCAATTTTTTTTTAGAAGGAATAGACAACAACCAGAAAGCAGTATTGGCTAAAAATTTCAAAACTGACAGGGTATGTGGTTTTGTTTTTTTTATTTAAAAAATGACCAAGTCACTTTTAGACATCTTTTTAATACTTATCATTGGCCCTTAGGATTTCAAAAGCTTTTAGAGTGTGTTTGTTTGGTGGGGTTTTAGGATTTTGTTTTATTTACATCATTACATTTTAAAGGAGTTGGATTTACAATTGCTGCTTTGCTTTTAAACTTTAAATCTGTTGACATTTTTTCATGCCTAGTTTTTTGCCTAGAAAAACATTCACTGCTACAGATTTTTTTTAGATAAATGAGGGAATCTCAATCAACTTGACCTTCATTGTTTGAGGTAAAGAAGATAACCAAATGTAGAACTTGGTTGCAAGCAACACCTGCTATCCTGTGCAGGAGAGCATAAATGATTTATGGAAAAGAAGATGAAGACAGAGAAAGATTATCACGAAAGTGAAGGAGATTTGGGGCGGACACCAATCTTTTCCTTAATATTCATCAAGTGACATACTGACAAGCATAGTCAGTCATGGCTCTACACTGATTCTGATCCCTGGTGTTCTCGTTTTGCTATATGTTTTTGAGCTTTTACATTTCATTTTGATATTATATATCTTTGTACAAAAATGAAGAAAAATCTTACTTCCATGAAGAAAGAAAGCACTGTTGCACAGATGTTTATCATTTTCTAGAATTCTGTTTTTGCCAGAGCTGCATCTGTTATTTAATTATAAAATGCATCTTCTCATCTGTTATTAGTTGCAGTAAGTATGTTAGTCTGGATGTATTTCAGTATGTTCTTGTAGACTTTAACCTTTTCTTAGCCAGTTAAACATTTTCAAGTGTATTACGGAATTCTCATATTTTCTACAGCTCCACTTGGCCTAGTTTTTTTTTGTCTTTTTTAGCACAGCTGTTTTTCTTTGCCCACTCCCCGGTTCCTTTCTGCTGTTTGTAACATTTAATAAGTACTAATATTATCTTACACGCCAAAAAAAGTAACATAAAAGTATATACAGACACATGGGCACTGGTAGTAACCCACTGTAGTTTACGCTTATTTATCTTCTTCAGGTGCCTGGTCTGGAATAGGCATTGGCGATCATGACCCTCCAATCGTCTCTGTCTTTTGATAGTCTAATGAGGTTGTTGCCCAGTTGTTTAAGCTTTCCACATACATCTTTCTCTGCCTTCCTCTTCCTCTCCTACCTGGTATTTTCCACATAAGACTAATTCCTCCACTCCCCCTCTTCTGTTAATATGTCCCATAAATTTCATTTGTCTTTTCCTGATGGTTTTGATGAGCGATCTATTAACACCCGCAGCTGTCAATGCCTCGGCATTTGTTTTCTTCTCTGTCCACGATATTCTTAGTATCCTTCTCAAAAACCACATTTCCGCTGCCTCCAGTTTTTTTGAAAATTTGGTTACCCATTGTCCAACATTCACATCTATATAAAAGAACAGACCACACGTAGCCCCTTAGAAAGCGAATTTTTGTGCTTATGGTGTTTGTTTTATAGATAATAAAAATAGTAGGCCCTACTTGGCTCATAGAGACCAGTTACAGTGGTGGCTCTGTGCTCTATAAGGAGCACAGAGGATATTGATGATGACACTGGGCCTATGCTTTAGTGTTGACAAGTTTTTTTTTTTGGGGGGGGGGGGGGGGGGGGCTTATAGATTGTTCATAACTTACTTACTTAGTCGTTCCCCTTCTACCACGAGGTGTAGAGGTTTGGAAGAGAGAGTGCCAGACTATCCTATCGGCAGTCTTCCTCCTGGCCTGGTTCCATTCTAGTCCTCGGTCCTTCAAAGATTGTCTAATGTTGTCCTCCCAGCGGACTTTGGGTCGTCCTGGAGGTCTGGCTCTTAGTTTCCCATGCTTGTCGTGGTAGCCAATCTTCTCCTAGGTGTGTCCTACAAGGTGACTAATAAGTTTGTGCATGGGGTTGATAGTCTCGTCATGTTAAACAAATAGCCACAGAAACCACCGCTGCAAGAGCATGTGACTGCTTGGTGCACGTTGTCTGCCAGAGTACCAGCGGCAGTGGTGGCTCCGTGCTGCGTAAGGGATGCTAAGGGAAGTGATGATGAAAGTGCCACTGTTATGGCACCAGCTAATAAAATCTGTTATTTAAATTATCACTTTATCTTTTTATTTCATTTTTACTTTCAGGATCTGCCTTCCTTCACTCAGTCAGTACAGAGGTTTGTGAATGATATTCGATACTACTGTCTCATCAACAGCAGCCTGCCTGCAGGATCTGTGTCTTTAGTCTGAAGTAGTACGGTCTTCTTATTCCCCATAAGTGTTCAGTTCATGGAAGTTATGAAGGGAGCACATTCTGAAGCCAGCATTATTTGACCAGAACTGTGTTGGTCACAGCAATAACTGGCACATTGAGTGTGGTTCAGAAAGTATGAACGGTCAAGTCTACACACTAAAGTGAATATTCTCAGTCCCATTCTGTATGGGTACGTTGTTATAGGAAAATAATGTGGGCTGGTGAGGGATAATGTATGCTGGTGCTAACAGTGATATGAAAACAACAAAATGCTTCTTTCTTCTTTTTTTGGGGGGGTTCCCTTTACTGCTGCAAACAACACTCTTCAAATAAAGTAATTTTGACTATTTTAAGTTCAAGAACAGCAACAGAATCCATGTGCTTTCTGAATTTAACTAATGATGTTGATTGTTTTGTGAAAATGAAGTATTATTAACTTGTACTGAAATGTTAAGAAGTAATGGAAAAAAAAAAAACAAATTAAACTTTAGCGATTCATTTTTTATTACTGATACCAAATGCAATAAAAACTGAAAAGAAATGTTCTATATATTCTGCTTCATAGAATAAAAGTGCATGGCCAGTTATTAATTAGTAATTTATCATACTCACACAAAAATATTAATGTGTGAATGATATGATGAATTACTGATGAATTATAACTGGTGCCATCCTTTTTAATTCTATACAGAATATATGGAATTTTTTTTTTTTTGGTCAGTGCACTTGGTAATAATAAAAGTAGAAACCCTAAAACATATTTTTTTCTTCTTTTACTGGTTTTATAATTTGAAGTCATAACCACTAATACGTCAGTTGAGTGAAAATCACCTTTGAATAAAATAAACATCAAGTTTCTTCTTCTTCTGCACTCACTGTCAGATGTCAACTTGAATATGTTCAAAGAAAGCAGTGGTCAGCATGAGGCTGTTGGAATCTCCGTAGAGTTTTTCCTGGAATGGTAGTGGTGATGGCTATATGCGCTTTCATTGTTTTTCATATGTTGAGCACCTTTGAAGTAGATGTTCAGCAGTCATTTTATCAGTGCCACAGTTACACTGATCAGTAGTTCTTATCTTCAGCTTGTTGAGTAGATGGTATCTTGATCTGTTGTGTTTTAGAACCTAATGTAAGTAAAGTTTGCAAGAAAGTTGGTCATTACTATAGCTGTTTTTAAAACAAAAGATTTGCTGACCTAATTGTTTGAAGAAACAATCTTCTTCTTCGTCGTTCACTCTCAAATAACTACATCTATCTCTCTCATAAAGTTGGCAGTCCATCAGGCTTCTCTCGTCACTATACAGTTTCTCTCTCATCTGGGTTGGAGAAGGCCATGCTGCCAGCCTGCTCCTCTTGTACAGCCGGCAGTATTAGAGTGCGTGTTCTACTGTTTGTTTGTTCTCCCCTCATGAGCACTTATCTATCCGTCAGATTTTCAGTTTGTTGTACAGATGGTATCTGAGTCTGCAGTGGCCGGTTCTTAGTCTGAAAATTATCACTTGATCTCTTCTAGGTAATGTATTCTATGGTTCTTCAGTATCGGAGTCTGGGTGTTCCTTTTGCCAATTATCTCTATAGTTATTTCTGATTATTGCTTTTATCTCTTTATATGTAGCCCTGTCATCTGTTTGGATTTTCTTTCCTCCTTCTTTGGCAGGTCTATCTGCCTTCTCATTTCCACATATATTGTAGTGGGCTGGGATCCACTATACTTTTCCTTGTTTGAATTCATTGCTGAGAAGAAACGCAGTGAAATATATCACCATTAACTATCTGAGGCACGCCCGTTCAAATACGAAACACAGCCTTTTATTCGCAGTTCACTATTTCCCTTACTTTAATGGAGTTATTTCTATCTTAATTTACATTGTTTTTGGTTATCACATGAAATCGGCTGTATCAATGCCTGTCAAAACTAGAAAGATTAATATGTACCTAGAATAAGAGCTGCATGCAAAGTTTCAGCTATCTACAGTGGGCGGAACATAGAAACTTTGAGCGTCAAAGATTTGAAGCACAACAAATATACAAAGCTCAGGTGATCTCAGATAAAAATGGTTAGAAATAAACTTCACTACTGCCTGTTCTGACCACTGTTAACATATGATGTGTAATATTTATAAACTTTTTGTTTCTGTTTCATTTTGTAATTTTTGTTTACAGTATATAAAGATGTTATACTAATAAACATCTTTGTAAATACTGAAGACTGTATATAAGTGTTTGTACATGTAATACTAATAAACATCTTTATAAATACTGAATATTCAGCGTTTGTACATATAATATAAATCATGTACATATGCATTATTCATGTACATATGCATTATTTGTTGCAAATTAAAAATTCTTCAAAATATGTTCCTGTTTCGTATTTAATGCTTGAATGTAGGCACAACACTCCCATCTACTCTGATCTTCATTCATCTGTTCATAAGATTGCAGTAGTTGTTGCTTGCCAAAGATTTATATTTTCGGTCATATTCTGTGCTCATGAAGCTCCAGCAATTATGGCTTCTTTCATTACTACTCGTGCCCGTTCTCCTAGTGCTCTTAATCCTCCCCACTTTTTTCAGTCCCTACGGGGATGTCTAGTTAACAAGGCATTTTGTTTTCCTGTTCAGTTATATTTCCAACAGGATTAGCTTTTGTCCGGTTCTCTTTCATGGATCCATGTTTATTATTACTTCTATCAGCCCCTTTGTCCAAAGGATTATTACTTTTCTGATCTTGTACATTTTTTAACTGGAGCACTTTTTACATCTCTGATTCTCTTGCTTCCTTTGCTACCTACCTATCCTAGGTTTGATAACGGATTCATGGATGGTGCTATTCAAATGATTAGACCATTAGACACTGGATATTATTTTGCTTATCTCTACTTTCTTGTGATAAGCATTGAAAGTGAAGTATTTCTTGCACTAAAATATATATACCAGACTAACTCTAATAAGAAATTGACGGCATTTAGTGAATGATAGTTACAGTATAATAAATACATGTAGATGCATCATAACAAAATGGCACATCTGTTTTGAATGACTGAGATATTGTTTTATGAAAAGATCATTGTTCATTTATTAACTTACAATTCCCTGTGGAATACACACCTTCCTGCCCTGTGCCGTCCGTTCAGGATCTGTCTTTGTCTTTTTTATTCCCTTCATGTTTGTTTATTATTCCTTTCTTGAGTTTTATATTTGGTCTTTCTCTATTTCTCTGATCCTGGTGATTCCAGAACAAGGACTGCCTTGTAAAGCTGTCAGCTTGTTTTCTCAGCGTTTTTCCTATTCAAAGCCAGATTCTTCTCCTCACATCTTATTTCACTGGTATTTGTCTGGTCCTTTCCAGCATTTCCACACTGATGATCTTGTCATACCATTTCAGTGTTTATATTCTGTGGAAACACCCATTTATGAAAGTCTATCTTTCAGGTTGTCGTTTTTGTTTTGGTGTTCTCAGTGTTTCCGAGCCATACAGAAAAGCCTTGACATTTGAGTTGAACATTCTAATTTTTATGTTGGTCTTGATTTCTTCTGATGTCCTTACATTTTCTATTGCAACGAAAGCTATTGCAGAAGGCAATTCACTTTTTTATGACATTTTATGTTTAACTGTGTCTATATTACTTCCCCAGAGTGATCTGAAGCCCATAAATTGATGAATGTTTCTACATTTTTTGTTCTCTGACGCATGTTTTCCCCATGACCTCTTCAAAATCGCCATTGTCTGTTCCTGTCTTTGCATTTAGGCCAGCAATGAAAAATGTCTTTTCTTTTGTTTTTAATCAAGATATTTTGTAGTCTAGTGTAAAATTCTTCATTCACAGAATCTATTTTGTCATTGGTTGGTGCACAATATTGGATGTTTGTCTTTATTCTCCTTTTGACAGTTCTGAATGTTGCTGATACTTGTCTTGGTCCATTTCTTGCCATTCAGTGAGAACTTTCTGTGCTTCCTTTGACAGAATTAAATCTACACTTTCACTGTAGTATGCACTTTCTTCCTCATATCCAGAGGAAAGCACCATTACTCCTGTGTTCAGTTTCTTTTCTATTCCCTTCATCTTGTTTCGCACAGGTCAGAGATGTAAGTTTTATAGTTTCATTTCTGCTGCCACATGTTTAGTTTTTCTTCATTTGTTTCGTATTCCAACATTCCAGCTATCAAATCTGAAGACTTTCCCAGAAGACCAAAAATACGAGTCAGCTGGCCAGACCCTTTCAGATTTCTCTGCACTGAGCCATAAACCCCTTACAGTATCACTTTCTTTCTTGGACTGGCATTACGGACATGCTTGAAATATTAAGATCTGGGCATTCATGTTTCTTTTTTTAAAATTTTCAGTTGATTTGGGGGGCGGCGCGTGCATGTCTAATAAAGTAAACAACCATGGGATCATCATAAAGATGAGTGAACAACAATGTAGACATTTAAAATCAATGGAAAGCAAGAGCCAAGAAGAGAGATGATTGTTTTCAAAGTCTTTTTATGGGGTCTAAATGTTTATGCTTAATGTAGTTGTATTCACAGTGAAAGTGCTCCTCTGTATGATATATTAAGTTTGTAATATAAAGCAGCATCTATAGTGTATAAAATATGAGTTATAAATGCTAGTGACTGTGTACTTAGCCACAGTTCTGTTTTAGAATGCTAATGGGCACGATTGATCAAATACGTTGCTACAGATCTTTGTTTGTCATTATTGTACAATTGCCTTAGTACGCTGCTGTGATAAACCTTTGCTGCCATTGGTCAAACATGGAGCTGTACAGAATCTGTTTTGCTCCTTACAGAGCAAGGAACCACTGCAGCTGGTCCCCTTGCAGGAAACCTGCGTCCAGAGCACATGCTCCTGCAGTAGTGGTTTATGTAACAGTTAGCCTGACATGACGAGGCTGCCAACCCCAAATTAGAGCCTTTTATGACATGCCTGAGGTAGCACTGGCCCTGTTCTTTCTTTGCCTCCTCGGAGACCCTGGGAACTACATGGGCGTAACTGTACAAAATGTTCTATTCATATTCAGTACTCTGCCGATAAACCATTTCCTGTCTTTTTTTTTTTTTTTTTTTAAAGACTAAAGCGTCTTCCAGAAGTCTAATTTTCTTCCATGAATGAGTGTATAAGATGTGGTGTCAGCTGAATTTCTTAGAAGAACATACAAAAAAGCACTTCAAAATGTCAATACAGTTAATGGTTAGCAAATACAAATTAGGATAATTTCTACATGTTAGACTGATATTTGTTTCTAATTGATCCATCACTGTACACACTTCAATGCCTTCAGCATGACTGCATATTGTCTCCTGTTTATTATATTTATAAATTAAAGTTGCACCTGTGGTTGGTTAAAACTTCGGGAAATACAAACAGTCATGTCTTGCCATACCTCACATCTATAAATTGTTTTAATAGAAATGTTTCTCAGTGTGTAACAGTGACTTTTATGGTAGACTAAATTGTAATGTTAACTCAAACTGACAAAAAAGAGCTGAGATGGATACTTTTGACTGTCCTGCACTGTGGGACAATGGATAAGAAAAGATTAATTTTAAACATTATATATACTGAAGAAGAAAAACTTATTCTAACAAATTACAAAAGAAGGTGATTTCTGAGAACTCGAGTTGGGATGCGCAAGTAATAAATTATATGTTGTTCTTTTTCTAATTTCTGAGGATACCGATATTATAGAAAAAAAAGGAAATAATGTTGAATCTTGTCCAGAGTCTGTTATTTTATTGAATTTTGTTATGCTGCCACTGGCAGTCGCGTGTTCTACTGTTTTAAAAACTCGTAGCTATGTATCACTTGTAATTGTTCCATCTAGCTTATTCAATGTGAAATTCTCAGACCACTGCTTGGGCTCATAGACATCTCTTTGACTACTGCGAGGATTGTGAAGCAAATAAAAACAAATTCAATAAAGTACTTTTTCTTTCATTTCATAACTAAGCACTACAATCTGATTTCTAGCAAATATTAGATTCACATAAACCACGCTAACATCAATTTCAATTTGACAGTCAAAATTTATTACTGAAAATTGCAGATACTTCTTTTTTTTTTTTTCGTGTTCCAGAAAATATTTCATTTACATTGAAGATAAAAGCTTGTGAATTTGACGTTTACAATTGTTCAGAGAACTAACCCTTTGGAAGTTGACAAAAAAAAAAAAAAAAAGAGAAGTGATGTTCGTAATTACAAAGAATGCAACAAATTAATGAGTAGACTTACAAAGCGAACCTAACGAGAGAAATCAGTAAAAGAATAATGGCACAGGTGACAACATCTAGCATAGAGGCCACAAATTTAGTGGACTAGTCCATTCTTATGTGCAACATTAAAAACTGATAGAACCCACTTACGATCAACAGGCCCAGGCAGTGGTGGGATGTCAACCTGACAAGACTGTAAACCGGTGAAACATGAACCAGTTAGGACACAATATAAAGGATGACCACAAAGCGAGTGAATCAGAGAGTTAGTTACTAGTCTACAAAATAGCAACTTCTGCTTGCCAATAATGGCATTGCAGAAGGGTTAAGAAGGGAGGCTACTGGATCACACTCAAAACAGAGATTTTGCATAAGGAAACAAAGCAGTAAGCAGCAGCTCTGTGAAAGCTATGGACTGCACGGTACCTCACCAGGCACTGCATGCTACAATGCTACCAGCCTGACAAGCAGAGAATGCAGAAAATTTGACCACATTATTCCAAACATTTGCACTTGTACATTTTGTTTTGTTATTTATTCCACAAGCGCTTTTGTCCACTAATGTCTAAATTGTAAAGTGAGAGGTAGGTGTATATACAGATGCTTTAGAAACAAGAGCTACACAAGCATATATGCAAAACTAAATAATGGACATAAACTCTGTATCTTAGTGGCCACTGGAAAATTTCCCAACTTTTAGCCGAGGCAGAAGCACTTAAAAACTGCTGCAATAACCATTATGGAACACAGGGAAAATGATAAAGTCAAGATGCTAGTCACAGATTCCCTAACAGACATAAATGCCCTAAGTAACCACACAAAAAACTGTCAATTAGTCTCACAGAAACACTAATAAAAACCAGCTATAAATTCAGCAATGTGAAAATACAGTGGATTCCTGCCCATTGTAAGATTTATAGAAATGAAAGACTTACCAAAATAGGAGGAAGTACAATTTAAACTGAGGACAGGACAATATATGAAGAGTTTAAAAGCAATAATTAAAAAAACAGCTTCAAAGTGGCACAACAGCCCCCAAAGTCAAATATAACAGAAGAACAGTTACTTCTTGCCAAGAAGGGTGCTGCAGACTCAAATATCATCTGCTCAACAAATTAAACATCAGGCATGTGTCAAAGACAGCATTAAATTAAATTTGTCATAACTCCAAATAATTTATTCCAGATCCCCAACCACCTGTTTTTTTTCTCTAAGTATATCATTTTTCCCCCATGATTTTAAAGGCAACTCCAAAACTTTGTAGATTGGGAAAATGTGTCTACAATTATCTTGCTTCCTGCTGGAGCAGAACTTTAAAAATATATTTTGACCAAAATTGGGGGGAATTAACTGTAACTGGGGGGGGGGGGGGGGGGGGGGGGGGGCATAATAGGGAACTGAATACTACAGTACAAGCATACCTCGCTTTATTGCGCGTTGCAGATATTGCGCTTTTTCAAATTATTCATGTTTATTTATTAGAACGTGCCGCCTTCTTCCAATAGATTTTGGCTCTCCACCAGCAAAAAGATTACGATTAGCATATTTTTTTAATAAAGTAGTTTTTATTTTACAGTAGTTTTTTTTTTGGACCTAGTGCTATTGCGCACTTAACCTTTTGAACCCGAGGTCCCGAAATTTCGGCCCGTGCGTAAATAATCCATTCCCCAAGTGACCGTAATCTCGGTCTGACATACCTAGCTTAGCAAAACGGGGTGGGAATGGAAATGTGTGAAAAATAATGACGTCAGGAAGTAAACGTCTTGTGGAATGTTACTCTAAAATGGTGGCACCCACGAAGTGATATTTTGCAATTTTTTAATTGTTTTCACAATGAAAAGGCGTGTTGAAAATCCAGGAAATAGCCGTTCTAAGAGGCTAACAATGGAACAAGCTGTTGAACTTGTGTTAAATGATTCGGAGGACGATGAATTAGATTTAGAAGGTGATTATTCTGAAAGTGACATCGAAATTGAATCGAGTGACGGAATGTGTGAATCAGATTATGAGCAAGCTAGTTCTAACAGACCATTCAAAAAAGTGAAGACTAAATTATGGTGTAAATATTGTGAAAGCTATCTGTGCCTAAAGAAAGGGTCTACATGCTGGAAGGACTGGCACAATAAGCAGGAATATTGAAGATGATCAGGTTAGTCAATTTGAGATAGAATAGTTAAAACTGACCATATGGTTGTGTCGCAGTAACTAGTTTTGCTTATGTGTCTTTTTTGTGCGTTTTTTGCTCAGGAGCCCAGGGGAATGGGGTTTTACGGGCTGGTTGGCCAGGGTTCAAAGGGCTAATAGACATAATATAAACATGATTTTAGGCTTTTTTATGCACTGGGAAGCCAAAATAAATGGTTATGACCCGCTTTATTGCAGTATTCGCTTAATTGGAGTGGTCTGGAACTGAACCCGCAATATCGCCAAGGTATGCCTGTAATCATTTTGCAAGTTCAGGCCCCAACAAAACTGGGTGCTCCAAAAACATATGTTGGCAAATGTGGCCCTCGATGAATTCAATTTTTCAATGCCAAACAATAATCATAATCGTACTGTTAAAAACAAAAAATCTCTAATGTCAAAAGTGCACTTGTTCTTTGTCTATACATCTGTGGTTATTCCTCAAGACAAGGTATGTAACACAAAGATCAAAATAAATCTATAACAGAAACATCATGTGCGATGATTCACTGTCCTCCGCAAACTTGCTTCCCAGTCTATCCCTCTCCACAATCTTGCTTCTGAAACTATCCCTGCTCTACAAACTAGCTCCTTATCCCGAGCAGCCTCGACAACCACAGTGAACACACTCCACAATCTTGCCCTGGAAAATAGAAATTATGATGATATGAATAAGAGTCTATAACACTCCCCTATAGCAGTATTAACTTAATAAGGAAGACCTATGAAGACATGACATGCAGAGTTCTTCATGAAGGACAACTTACAGAACCATTTAGGATTAGAACAGGAGTGAGACAGGGATGCCTCTTGTCTCCATTTCTTTTCTTACTAGCAATAGATTGGGTTATGAAAACATCGACATCACACAACAGAAATGGAATCCAGTGGAATCTGACTAAACAGCTTGATGATCTGGATTTTGCAGATGACTTGGCTCTTCTGTCCCATAACTATAATCAGATGCAAGAGAAAATGAAAATTCTCGATGAGAGGTCACAACACGTGGGCCTGAAAATACGCAGGGAAAAGACAAAGATTATGAGAATAAATGCAAGAAATGAATAAGATTGAACTTGAAGAAACACAGCTAAAGGATGTAGAATCGTACACATATCTTGGAAGTAATATAGACAAAGTTGGAGGGACAGACAATGATATCAAAATAAGAATATAAAAAAGCAAGAGGAGCTTTCATTGCACTGGGAAACATGGAGAACAAGAGAAATCAAGTCCAACACATAAATAAGAATCTTCAACTCAAATGTCAAGTCAGTCCTCTTGTATGGCTCTGAGACAAGGAGAACAACAAAAACAACAACCAAAAAGCTACAGACTTTTATAAGCGGGTGCTTGCATAGTTTAGAAGGACTGAAATGGTATGACAAAGTCACAAATGTGGATTGATGACAAGAACCAGTGGAACAAGAGTTGAGAAGAAGATGCTGGCGATGGATAGGACACTCATTGAGGAGACCTGATGATAGCGTTACAAGGCAGTCCTTGTTCTGGAATCCACAGGGAAAGGCAGAGGTAGACCAAAAAACACACGGAGAAGAGAGCTGGATACAGAGGTGAAAATGATGAGAAAAACAGGATGGCACAGGACAGGAAGACTTGGCACGTGTTTGTTGAAGGCCTATGCTCCTCGGGGAGCTAAATGGGTATTGATTGATGGCAGTATGTGCTTTGGGACTACTTTTACCGTTTTTAATGTAAGTTAGAACACTCCAGTCTAAACAGCTGCAAATGGGTACCTGACTCTGCTATTGAAATAGGGAAGGCAAAGGCAGTGAGAAAGGGAACTGGACCGAGCAAAGTCTCACATTTCACACCCCTAAGGCAGTGTGTGCTATGGAGCTTTAATAAAATAAAAAGACAGACCATCAGAAATGGAAGTTTCAGAGTGAAATGATGTTACAATTTTTTTTTTTTATTTCAGAAGGGACCAAAAAAAAAAATAAACCCTACATTAATGCAAATGCCATAACAATTTTAACCAGAAATTCATGCATCAGCAAACGATTCATAACTTTGCTAGCAAGTGCATTTCTTCACCATATACAGGAAAGTATAAATGCAACAAAAGTACTTACAGATTCTAGCTTGGATCTTGGCACTCGACAAATACAGTTTGCCCCAAAGTTTGTGTCTCGGACCTGAATACATCGCAAGCAGCACAGATTCTCGTACCCCTGTTTTTTCCATTTTGCGATCAGGTTTTTGTCTGCTATATTTTCTTTCAAGCAGTATTCATACAGCTCTGAGAAACAAATAATGGACAAGCAGAGTGTAAGAATCTGACAGCAAAACAGACTCTGTATACCTTTATTTAAAACAAAATGCTACTTGCCTGCCAGCATAAACATTTTAATACATTTACGAAAGAAAAAACAATATGAGGAAGTGTTTGTAAAAATGTAGATCATTAGTTCCTACAAGACAAATAGTTACAAAAAGCGAACAGTAAAATAATTCACATAAAAAAATAATTTAAACAGCAAAAAATAATTAAAACTGCACATTATAATTAATAAATCTTTTCTTTATTTGGCCTGACACTGCAGTCTAAATCTAGATCTTACTTAATGTCTGTAATTTTAAAAATTATTTTAATTTCAAAGAATTAGAATTACACGACATTGCAATACATTAGCATGAGAGTGAAAGACTGAAAATTTATATTACAATCTGAGAACACAATCATTACCTCGACTGATGGCCTTCCTTCGATAAAATAAATCATATATGTATCTTGACTTTTGATGATGCAAACGAAAAATTGGCCACAGGGATTCCACCTTTCTCTTTCCTTCATGGGGTTCCGTTTCAGCTGAGGGCAAGTTTAAAGTAATAAAATTATTGTAAAAAGTATTATACTTGGAATTTATAGCTGAAGTTGATCATGAGCATGAAGAAACTAAACAACTACATTCTAACAACAACAACAAGGAATTCGTCCAGCATCATTTGAAGCACAGCAGATCAAGATCCGTGGAAAATTGTATATAAAATCTTTAACCCCCTATATACTAACTGTCTAAGTAAAACGGCGTGTAACGAACAAAGAAAATATCCCGCAACCTTTATGGGAAAATATAGAAAAGCATCGCACTGCACTAAAAAGATAAACTGAACACCTATTAAAACAGCACATATGCCTTTCAGTTTTTTTCATGGTGCATTGACCATAAGTCATGACTATAAAGATCCATTGAAACTGAAATGAGAAGGAATGAAATGACCAGAGAAGAATTAGTGCCATCATTAGGACATGCAGTATAAAGAGCATAGCATAATTATTTCCTGTAATGTATTGGCAGGTTACTTGCTCGTATATATATAACGTATATGGTTGCGGCAACAAAATCCATATTTAGTTGTTCATTTTACCACCAGTACTGTCTAGGAATATTTCTTGTCCATGTCTGAATTCTGATAACCTCAGAGTGAGCTTTGTTTTCAAACCGCAACGCCATCACACTGCCGGTTGTCTACTTTGTGGACAAGTTCTTTATGACCAAATAAGGGCCACCAACAGATGGATTAAATTTGACGAAGAATTTTATTGTTTTATTTATTTATTATTACTTGGCTGCAACAAAAACAAAATTAAATTTAGTTGTCAGTTTCAAAAAAAGCACATCCAGGAATGTTCCTTGTAAAAGGTAGAATTCTGATAACCTTGGCTGAATTCATGTACAATTGGAGCGAGTATTTAGCAGATATAGAAAGTTGCAGAAATGAAAATACATGTTTAAAGGCCCTGTGAAAGTGAATCGTAGTATATGTGTATATATATATATGTATATATATATGTTTATATATATATACAGTAGAACTCCATTTATCCGAACCCCATGGGACCGAGCATCGTTCGGATAATCAAATGTTCGGATAATTGGATTACATAATGTATCGAGTACATGTACACATATTTCTAAAAATAATTAACCATCACAAGGAAATTACACTATAAAACATATTTACTTGTACTGTAATAATAATACCCACACTGTATTAGATCACTGTATCACCAAAATCTTTCATTACATTTTGCAGTGCATGTACTACTTGTATTAATTATTTTTTTTTTAAGAAAGAGAAATGTTTTCAAAATAACATTACAAACGATTCAAAACCAGGCGCAACTTACGTATACATGTACTTGCACAGATGTAACCCACTATTTAAATTAATGAGGAATCCTCTTTTGCACCAAACTGGATAGTCTCCTTTTGGCTGCTAAGTCCCGCATTCTCTTCAACAGCAGAAGCTGTATAGGACAGCTGTCATCTTCTTGCTCGTACCAAGCCATCGCTGTTTCTAGTGCTATAAAGGCCTCTTCAGGACTTGGTCGACGTTTTGGGTTTTCTTCATAATCTACAAGTACATCATGTACTTCTGAGGAGTCTTCATCATCGGTCACTACATGTATTTGGTTTTCTTCTTGCACAAAAGACAAAATTTCTTCGTCATTCAAAAAACTGAAAACCAGAATCATTATCATCTTCTAGCCACATGTGTGCATCATCTTTGTCACAGGCCGAAAATCCGGGCATTGCTTGAAACAGTTCCACAACTTCATTTATACAATCATCATTTGTGTCCACTACAGTAGTTTCATTTCCTCCTTTTTTCCCAAGCAATCTATTCCAAGCCTTGTTGAGATTATCTTGTGACAGGGTGGTCCAAGCATCAGCTAACATATATCAGCAGTCTTTGAGATTAGCTTTTTGGAAAACGCCACCACACTTTCTTCATCTTCAGCCAACAATAAACGACGCATGACTTCCTTCTTGTACATCGTTTTAAGCTTTGCTATAACACCCTGATCCATTGGTTGAATCAGTGCTGTTACATTGGGAGGCAGA